>JAUDYJ010000003.1:30881824-30959324 GCA_030761175.1 Masticophis lateralis
AGAGATAATCATGCTGTAGGAGTGAATATTAATGCCCCCAGTTATATGAAGGAATCCTTATCTTTTAGAAAACATCTTGAATCATAAGAAATTGAATAGGGATAAAAAAAGCAATAGGAATTCATGCTAATTTTTTTTTTGAAGTCACCAGGTTAAGAACATTCTTCTAAAGAGTGGTCAGAGACTCAGTGTAGAAGATCATTACAGACAATAGGTTGGAAATGTATTTATTTTGTCTGTGCATGTATTGCATACTGCCTATACACGTGTACATACATAGCATAAAATTCTGTCATAAAAATACTCCCCTGACGGATTGCTTCATTACTTCAGAAAGTCTGGAGACATTTTGAGTTGAAATTTAATGAAGCATGTACTAATTAATGTGATATTCTGCTGTATCTATCCTCCTTCTCCTTCAAACTTTGCAATTTAACAGATTCTATGGTCACTGAATATGTTCCATCAGCCCCACTACATAGACCAGACCTGGAAATAAATACCACAAGAAGATTCAAACTACTTAAAATGATTATAATAACAGATATTATATTGTTTATGCAGAGCCTGATTATGTTGTGCCTTCCCATCATTCCCCGGTCCCCACTGCCTGATTCACTTTGGAATGTTATCTTGTTTCTCAGGGTTTAAAACCCTTTTGCCTGCTCTTGCAGGGCCGAGCTGAGGATTTTGCACAATTCCTGCATGATAAAGTCGCTCAGATTTGGGAAGGTTTGGAATCCAACTGGCTGAGTCCGGGGGAGGAGATGAGGGTAGGTCTTGAGAATGTTACCTGGGAGGAGTTTGATTCTGTGGCTCCCGAGGATGTGGACAGGGTTCTGGGTAGGATTAGTGCTGCCACATGTTTATTGGACTGGTGTCCCTCCTGGTTGGTACTGGTCACCCGGGAGATTACGCGACGCTGTCTCCAGGGGATTATAAGTGTTTCTCTGAGTGAGGGTGCCTTTTCCGCTGCCTTGAAAGAGGCGGTGGTGAGGCCCCTCCTCAAGAAGCCTTCCTTGGACACAGCTGAATTAGCTAATTATCGTCTGGTCTCCAACCTTCGCTTTGTTGCGAAGGTTGTTGAGAGTGTGGTGGCACGACAACTACCCGGGCACCTGGATGAGCTATCTAGACCCGTACCAGTCGGGCTTCAGGCAGAGGTACAGCACAGAATCCACATTGGTCACGTTGGTGGATGACCTCTGGAGGGCTTGGGACAGGAATTGCTCCTCTGTCCTGGTCCTCTTAGATCGACCATGGTATCATGCTGCAGCGGATGAGGGGGTTAGGAATAGGGAGCACCATTTTACGGTGGTTCTCTTCCTTCCTCTCTGACTGCTCGCAGTTTGTGTTGGCAGTGGGGCAGAGGTCGACCTCGAGGCACCTTGCATGGGGAGTGCCGCAGAGGTTGGTCGTCTCGCCCCTTCTGTTCAACATTTATGTGAAGCCGCTGGGTGAGATCATCCGTGGTTTTGGGGTGAGAGTCCATCTGTATGCTGACAACACTCAGCTGTACATCTCCACCCCAAACCACCCCAATGATGCCTTTGATGTGATATCTCGCTGCCTGGAGGCCGTGCGGGTCTGGATGGGGAGGAATAGGCTCAGACTCAACCCTTCCAAGACTGAGTGGCTCTGGTTCCTGGCATTGCGATATAGTCAGCTGGTGCCATCGCTGACTATTGGGGGTGAACTCTTGCTCCCCTCAGATAGGGCTCGCAATCTGGGCATCCTCCTAGACTCATGGCTGTCTTTAGAAGAACATATGATGGCCGTGACCAGGGGGGCTTTTTATCAGGTCCACCTGATCTGCCAGTTGCAGCCCTTTCTAGATCACAACGCCTTGCGCATGGTCACTCATGCCCTTGTCTCCTCTCAATTGGACTACTATAATGCTCTCTACATGGGGCTCCCCTTGAAAAGCACCCAGAGGCTCCAGCTGGTCCAGAATGCAGCAGCGTGGGTGGTTATGGGCACAACCCATTGTGCCCATGTAACCCCCCTCCTGCGTGAGCTGCACTGGCTCCCAGTGGTCTTCCGGGTGTGATTCAAGGTGTTGGTTACCACCTTTAAAGCACTCCATGGCATCGGACTGGGTTACCTTCGAGACCGTCTTCTGCCACCAGTAGCCTCCCACCGGCCAGTCTGCTCCCACAGAGAGGGTCTCCTCAGGGTGTCATCGGCCAAATTATGTCAGCTGGTGACACCCAGGGGGAGGGCCTTCTCTGTGGGAGCTCCTACTCTCTGGAATGAACTGCCTCCAGAATTACGTAAGATCTCTGATCTCTGTGTATTCCGTTGTGCCCTCAAAACCTTTTTGTTTTGCCAGGCCAGGCTATCGATGTGAAGATTTTTAAATTGGTTTTAATCTGAGATTTTTAAATTTGGGGTTTTATATTGAGCCAAATTATTTAATATTTTTAATTTTTAAATTGTTGTTTGTCTTGTGCTTTTAATTAGGCCGAGTCCTTCGGGAGAGGGGCGGTATAGAAATAAAAGTATTATTATTATTATTATTATTATTATTATTATTATTATTATTATTATTATTATTATTATTATTATTATTATTATTATTATTATTATTGCATATTTGAGAGTACAATATAAATGTAAAGGTTTTCCTCTCAGTCATATCTAACTCTAGGGAAGGGTGCTTATCTGTTTCTAGGCCGTTGTCCAAACACAATTTCTATGGTCATGTGGACAGCATCTTAATATACCAAAGGCCAAAGTGCTACCTATTGATCTACTTACATTTGCATGATTTTGAACTGCTAGGTGGGCAGGAGCTGGGGCAAGTAGCTTGAGCTCACCCCATTGCACGGAGTTCAGATCTCAAACCTGACCTGTCAGCTCTCTAGCTGACAAATTCAGTGTCTTCAACCGCTGAGTCATCGCGCCCCTGAATATAGTATATCCAATTGCAATCCCAATCTTGGCGCAAGGCTTACCTAGCCATTTCATTAGAGAAATAAACAAAGGCAAAATCCAGGAAGAGAAATAAAAGATAAAGCAGTCTATCAAAGATGTGAGAGCAGCCCTTTTGGGCATTCAAAATATGCATCAGTTTTGATGAATAAAATAGTGTGACAATCTGCCTTCATAAATGCTTTATCTGTAGTCCTTTCTGGATGGCTTTCATACATACAATCCCCCATACCCACTGATGAACTCCTCAACTTTAAACATATTTGGAGCTTCCTTTATTTATATTTTCTTTTTCCTCCTTTCTCCTTGCATATGTACTAGTGAAGCAGATGGTATAAAGCTCACTTCAATTGCCTCATGCTGTTTTTCTGGAAGGATCACGGCCCTGGCTTTCTCTTCCTAAACCTATTATCTTGATGCCCTCGTTATAGACAACATTACTTATCCAGAGCACTAATCTGTGTACTGTTGCATGGTAGGGTGTACATAGCCTTTGTTTTGAGTTTGCTAAACAAAGTATTCCTTTTACAACTTTTTTGTTTTTGTTATCTCAAGGCCACTAATTTGCCTGGTTGAGAATTCTGACATGAGACTCTTGCATTTTCTAACAAAGGAAGAGCTGATGTGAAACCCCCAAGGTGATATTTTTAGCGTATACTCCAATTTCTCATTACACGTTATCTCTGGTGGGCAAGAAAAGTGATTATTTAAAACTGTTTCTTGCCCCATGCTGGCAGCTTTTATAGCATTGTTGTGCTACAGTTACGCCAATGGAAGCTATTATAAATAAGATTCTTCCATAAATCTGAAGATTGGTATTCTAATGACCATAATGGGAAGAAAGCAAAGAGGAATTACTGGAGAATAGGAAAAGCTATGCAACATCCCACTCATTTCTAACATCTACAATTCAAGAGCAGGCACCTAACAATAGATAAGCATTCTATATATCATATAGTATCAATATTATACTTGGTCAAACAGTCAGCCAGGTGTTTAGACTGACTTTTTATCAATCTGTTGAGTCCTTCCCAATAACCTGGGAGAGGGAGATGTTATTTGATGGTGTTTAAGGTTTCACTGCAAGATATAAACTGCTTCCAAATAAAGCTGCCTTTTGCAATTTTTTAATGGTGATTTTGTCAAGATGTCAATGGCATTCAAGTGGTTCTCCAGTTGTTTTTGTGTTGTACCTAAAACACTTATCACTATTATTACTAACTTTGCTTCATTTGCCATAGTGATTCTGCTTCTATTTGTAGGTCTTTGTATTTTGCAATCTTCTCCAATTCTCTGTTTTCTATTCTGCTGTCTCCAAGTATTGCCACATCCACTATCCAGTCTATCCAGACTGTTAAGTCTGGCATGTTATGCGGCATGCCGTTATCTGTTTGAATATTAAAGTCCCAGAGCACCTTAGCATCTTCATTTTCTATTACTTTATCTGTTTTGTGGTCCCAACAGTTCTTGCTTGGAGACAAATGGTATTTCTTGCAGATATTCCAATGCATCATTATTGCTGCTTTGTCACACGACTGTTTGGAATCAGTCTGTGCAGAAGTAAAATCCAGCAGGTTCTGACAGGTTCTGGAGAACCAGTAGCAGAAATTGTGAGTAGTTTGGAGAACCAGCAAATGCCACCTCTGGCTGGCCCCAGAGTGGGATGGGAATGGAGATTTTGCAATATCATTCCCCTGCCACATCCACCAAGCCACACCCACAGAACTGGTAGTAAAAACATTTGGATTTCACCACTGAGTCTGTGCATTCTTCTTGCAGGTAATCCACTGTTTCTTCAGCTTCTTCGTAGAAGCACCATTTGCTTTCTGTTGTTGTCTTCTCAATTATTATTGTTATCAACATTATGACACTGTCCTAGGTGGGAAAAAAGTAGCTCAGGTTGCTTAAATCAATGCAAAAACACAAACTCACATGTCTTATAAACACACGTACACAGGACAGGATTCCAATTACCACAATAGCTAACAAAAGCCCATCACTGATCTATATAAAATAAATTTATAGATTAAATTGTCTTTAAAAATTTAGTTCGTGTTTCAGTTGTGTTTGAATGGCCAATCTTCCAAAGATTAATTTCAGGTGTTTTTTGGCCTTTGCTACCAAGTTTTGATATGATAAAGGATTTGTTTTTCATATGTGGATCTCAGATACTCCCACATTTGTCTCAGAAAGTGCCCTCAGAAATACATGCAGTAATGGAAACTTTTTTTAAAAAATCCTTATGTGCCATGTACCTTTATTGACTTCCCTAAAAAGAGCTGAAATTCCACAAATTAGACATTGCTTCACAGCTTGAGATCCCAGGCAATAGAGCCATATAGGAAAGAAATAAAAATGTCTATAAAGGCACTTTTAGGAGCTTCACTGAAGCTGAACAAATAGCAATTACTATTTCAGTAATATATGGGTTTAAGTCATTTTTTCCCCTAAACTCCTTCAGTTTTAATTTGCTCAGTTCATAATGTAATGTTTGGAATCAACATATTTATTGCTTAGTTTTTGTTCATCTCAGTGCAACTGCGTTAATACACATACACCGAAACACGTATGTAAGCATGTATCTTTAGGGAGAGTTATAGTTTATCTTAGGGATGGTTTATGGCCATCAGTAAAAGTCACATTAGAGAAGTTGCTTCAGCATTATAGTGAAGAAAATCTTTGGGCTGGGAATTTTAAAAGTTCTAATTTTTTAAAAGTAGAAATAGAATTTGAACAAGTTCAATAATATTGATATTATATGATATATATGGAATGCAGTGGCTCATTGGCTAAGACGCTGAACTTGTTGATCAAAAGGTCAGCAGTTCATCGGTTCGAATCCCTAGTACCGTGTAACAGGGTGAGCTCCTGTTACTTGTCCCAGCTTCTGCCAATCTAGCAGTTTGAAAGTATATAAAAAATGCAAGAAGAAAAATACTTCCTTTGGTGGGAAAGTAACAGCGTTCCGTGCACCTTTGGGTTTAGTCATGCCGGCCACATGATCACTGAGACATCTTCAGACAGTGCTGGCTCTTTGGCTTTGAAACGGAGATGAGCACTGCCCCCTACAGTCAGAACAACTAGCACATATGTCCAAGGGGAACCTTTACATTACCTTTAATAGTCTATCTTAACAAATGTGGGCTAGCCACACAAATTTATATGTAACACATATTTTTTTTTAATTTGATTTATATGCCTCCCTTCTCCGGAGACTCAGGGCGGCTTACAATACATTAAGAAATAGGCTTCATACTTTTGTATATTTTACAAAGTCAGTTTATTGCCCCCACAAACTGGGTCCTCAATTTACCTACCTTAGAAAGGATGGAAGGCTGAGTCAACCTTGACCCTGGTGAGATTCAAACTTACTAATTGTAGACAGCTGGAGTTAATTACAATGCATTAGTCTGCTGAGCTATCCAGGCTCTTTATATACATACATTTAACATATGTATAAATGTACATACATTAAATGTAACACATACAAATATTGAGGATTACGATGTTTACTTTATGTCTTTATATTACTACAATGACTTGGAGACTGTATAGCATATGTGCATAATGCTGTCAGGAGATGAGATAACAACAGGAGAGAGAAATTTCAGTGGAATGTAAGGTGGCTGAGTCAGGAATTGCTCTACCAGTAGACCCAGATGAATCTAAACAAGGAATATGAATGGCCATCTTCTCCTAAGCTTAATTAACCTGCCTGGAACCCTCACTGTATTTCAAACATCAATACATTAGAGAGGGTCCAGAGATATTTACTAGAAGGGTACTCAAATCTTCTGCTCGAAATAAAATTCCCTTTCTCACCAGGCTTGAAATTTTAGATCTTGATAACCTCGAACTACGCCATCTACATTCTGACCTATGCTTAGTTTATAAGATTATTTACCAAAATGTTCTACCTGTAAATGAGTACTTTAATTTCAACCGTAATAACCACAAGGGCTATCAATAGATTCAAAGTCAATGTAAATCGCTCTAATTTTGATTGTAGGAAATAAGACTTCTGCAATAGAGTACTAAATGTCTGAAACACTCTACCTGATCCTGTGGTTAGTCTCTCTAATCCCCATACCTTTTACCTTAAACTGTCTACCATGGACCTTTCATGTTTCTTAAAAGGTCCCTAAGAGGGCGTTCATAAGTGCACCAGAGTGCCTTCCATCCCTGTCCTACTGTCCCCATTTATACATAATCATTCTATGTGTTTATGGCTATGTTTTGCCTATTTATATCCTTTTATTTGTGCCAAATATTTTTTGTTATGTGTCCGTGTCCATGTCTATACTGTTACATGTTTCCTTACAAATAAATAAATAATTCAGAAATGTCTTACTCTATCATGCCTCATTAATGGTGCTCTGAGCTCCAAAGAGAGTAATTACAAAATTGTCAAGAAAGGTTGACCTTGTGCAAGATTGGTTCTTTAAAAGCTTCATACCCTTCAGAGAAAAAAGTAGAATTTGGAGGAGCATATTTAAATTCTGTAAATTCAGTTGCGCTCTAAAGGTTTCCTTTATTCATTTTTAGAATTTTATGGTGCAGCAACCATAATCAGCTAGTCTCATGGTTACCTACTAGGAGCAGATCATTTCCTCCCAGCATGTTTAACTTGGTCAATAAGAAAGTTACAACAACAAAAAAGCACTTTTATGATCCAGCAAACTCACCTCTAATAGATTAAAATTGATCCCCAATAAATGTAGTCTCACAAAGAATTAAACTTGGTCCATCAACTAGGCTAGTGGGAATAGTTATAAACATAACCTGTCAATTAACCATTTTTTTGGTCTATCTTGTCCAGGAAAGAATTGGAGAGAAAGGCCAAATGAAAGCAAAAATCTCTGTCACAAAATTTACCACTGAAAGCTGACGCACAGAACATATCTCCACAAAACTCTCTCTGCCTCACTGTCTGTCTGTCTGTCTTGATGTACTAATATTATTTTCCTCTTTTTTTTGACAATAATAACTCTGACTTTCAATGTATCTGCAGTTACTTTAGTAAAAGTAAATATCCAGGAGACTATAATATTATTATTAGCCACACTGTCAGCGAGATGTTTAAACTGGGTCTGCCATTTTTTTAACCACCTAATTGAGTCCCAAGGACCTGGGATAGGTAGATGTTTGATGGTGTTAAAGGTATAATAGCAGAATGTAAGTTATTCCAAGTAAAGCTGCCTTTTGCAATTGACTGGTGATGATGCTAATATTATTATTATCAATAATAAATCTGCACATTAAAACAGTTGTTATTGCAAGATATCAATTTTAGGATGATACATTAATACTACTGAAATATTTAAATGTGCTTCTCTATTCATTTTTGGTATACTTTTTCTCAGGAAGTACAACACATAACCTCTTTATAAAAGATTCCTGAAAAAAGGAATAAAGAATGAAGAATGCACAGTTCCATTTGCCTTTTGCTTTAATTGCTCTGGGAATGTCAAGAAGTTAAAGAAGATTCTGTCCTGCTATGGAAATCCATGCTATTTCCCTTTACAACTCTGCTTCTCTGTTTATCCCACTGGTGTTCCTCCTTGGGGAAGAAGGTGGAGATAAGAGTAAGCACCAGCTTAAATCTTCAGCACACAAATTTAAAGTGAATCTTCCTACCATGGTTGCTGAAAATGCTTTTCTAAAGGAAGTGGAATGACAGAAATAGTACATAATTGTATGTCAGCTGAATTCTAGATTGGGTTAGTCAAAGTTCACTCTTTGATTTCTGAAGGTTAGCATTCATTTTTCCATTTTGTGAAAAATAGTTGCTACTTTTTGTATAGCAAGTTTATGTCCAACCAGGTAAATAATTATAATATTTAGTCAATTCTCAGGAATCTGGAAAAGGGCAATAAACTAGGTATACTATATCAGATCTGTAATAATCTGGATGATCACTAGATGTCAGAAAAGTGCTGGAGTTTTCTGTAACTTGAGTGAGCCTGGTGGAGCAGTGGACTAAAGCGCTGGTAAATAGCACTTAGCTGCCAGCTGCCTGCAATTATTGCAAGTTTGAATCTCACCAGGCTCAAGATTGACTCAGCCTTCCATCCTTCCGAGGTGGGTAAAATGAGGACCCGGATTGTGGGGGCAATAAGCTGACTTTGTATAAAAAAGAACACCGCTTAGGGGGAGCCAAAAGCCCTACTTAGCAGATATATACAAAAGTAAGACGGCTATTGCTTAATGCATTGTAAGCCGCCCTGAGTCTCCGGAGAAGGGCGGCATATAAATTGAACCAATAAATATATAAATAAACTTTTTGTTGCTATCAAATAATCAGCTGAATTTTAGCAGTTTAGCTATGATAGCCCTCTCCAAACCTCAGAGGTGTCCTCAGAATCCAGCGATTTCATCAAACAATAAAATGTGTCCCAATGGCATGACCCAAACTGCCCCTTTTCTACAGGCACATGCTGTCATGATGCACTTATGTCATCATTTGGCCACTCCTCTTATTTGCAAACTTATTTCTCTAATGTTTTAATATTGTTACGTTTATAATTTTAATGCAGAGTCTCTTTGCAGAGTAAGATGGGCAGGGTATAAATGTATTTTTTAGAATATATCTCATTATATGGCTAACTTCTGGCAAATGTGCATCAGTGTATTTTGTACATATAGTTTTCCCAATATCCTGCACAATTGATTAGAAATAGCAGTAAATCTTAACTATGTCCATTTTTCATATAAAGTTTTCTTACAATTTTCTGACCAAAACTGCATCTACCATAAATAGCAATAAAATTGATGTATTAATAAACTGGCAGCTTTTTTTTTTTTCTTTCCCCACAATTTGGGTGAAAACATCATTGCAGACTAAAAAATGCAAGAGATGCAATGAATGATGGGCACTATTTGGAAAATATTTGGCAAAATAAATTTTGGCCAAGAGGAGGAGGAGAATATGAACAACAACAAGATAACGAGAAAGAGAGAGAGAGAGAGAGAGAGAGAGAGAGAGAGAGAGAGAGAGAGAGAGAGAGAGAGAGAGAGAATAATGATATGAATTATTCATATCCTGCCATTCCCATTCCATCTCAGTGAACAAAGTTTCATAAATTGTTTTAAATGGGACAAATATTTTGATTGTGCATTTCAAGCAGTCTTTTCCTAATTTTTGCAATCTTGTACAACTAGATAACATTTAGAAACTGCTGGGGACTACCTAACAAAATAAATACCATCCTTATCTTTTCACTGTTAAGAACACAAGATTGCTAAATATAAGGTTACATTTGCATGTGTCTTCTCATTCCGTGCATTTTAAAAGCCTAAATTTTGT
Source organism: Masticophis lateralis (assembly GCA_030761175.1). Classification (NCBI taxonomy): domain Eukaryota; kingdom Metazoa; phylum Chordata; class Lepidosauria; order Squamata; family Colubridae; genus Masticophis; species Masticophis lateralis. The sequence goes on from JAUDYJ010000003.1 coordinate 30,892,065, forward strand.
ACCAAAATTCTAACCCCAAAGTAAGTATTTATTTCTTAAATTACTGTATGCATTTTATCAGCATAAACATAAAGGTCAAGAATCTTTATAAAAGCCTCTGGGTATTTAGATGCTACAAGCTGGTGGATTTCCTGCCCATTGCAACCCTATTTTTAGATATTCAGCATCATATTTCCAACTGCATTTTTGTTTTTAACTTACATGTGGATGATTACAGATCTATTTAGGAAAGCACACATAGACTTGCTGTTGGTAACTGCATGGAGATCAATTCACTCTTTGATTTCTGAATGTTAGCATTATTGTTCTTACCTGTATTCTCTCTTGTATGTTTCAGTGAATCAGTTTATGCCACTGATCAATTTTTGTGAATCATCTGAATGGTTACTGCTGTGGGAAAATAGAGAGTGAGGTCTCACCAGCTGTCTGTCAGAGCTTGAATCAGGGCTGAGGTCTGTGAATGTCCAAAAATGTCTGGTGATCTATAATCCAAACACTGAATACTGGCTGGGGAATTCTGGGAGTTGAAGCCCACACATTTTAAAGTTACTGAGATTGAGAATGACTGGCTGACCGTCACCTAGCTGGTTTTCTGCCATAGGAAAAAGGAAAATTTATGGTCTCCCATTTTCTTGTATGGTACCTTAACTACTCTACCCAAATTTCTCTCATATATGTCATACTGACATGAAACTGTAATGGACTGCATTTATTTATTTTTTGGACCTGAATTGTGAAAAGTAGTTTTTCTTTCTGTAATACCTGAGATGGCTCATGCTTATGAACTCGTAGCATTTCATGAGTTTCTGTATTTTAGGTGACTGTTTTTATATTCTTCATCTAGCATTGCTCATAATCTTTTGATATGCTTCCAGAGCATCATGTTAAATTCTGCTAAACAGATATCATCAGGAATCAAGTGCTTTGTCTGCTTAAAAATGCTGCAGTTAAACTAAATTTTACCTGATCTTTTCCTCTATATAATAATTTCCACTTTTATTTTATTTTATTTTATTTTATTTTATTTTATTTTATTTTGATTACTTGGATGCATAATGAATATGGAAGATGTAGCTAAAAATCAAATACTTTTGTATATTCAGCCTTTAAACAAGTAATCATAGAAAGAAGTAGGTCCTTTGAAATTATAAACAAAACTGAAGTTGGCAAGCCGGAACAAAATGTTATTGACTCCAGTTCATCGCTATCCATTTGTTAACTTCACTTGGGCAATTTTAATCTCTAGGGAACCAAATGATTGAGGTGAAATGTGAATTCAGAGTTATAATATGAATCTAAAGTTGGAATAGCTATATAGTATTTTTCCCTTCTAGTTCTTTTCTACAATAGAATGTTTAACCCCAGTTCAATACTCTTAATAAGGATTATGAGTATGATAAAGTGTTTTTAAATTATTATTTTTGATCATTCTGGATCAGTGGTTCTTAAACTGAATTGAAACTGGGCTTGAATAAAGTCATTAACATTAAAAAATAGTTTATGTTATTTTCATAGTGACAGCAGTTCCAAATTGGATCCTTGACTCACAAACAAGCAATTATAAATTGCTCCATTATTCCCAAGATATGCCTAAATTACCATATTGGAAAAAAATACCCCCAGTTTAAGAATCACAGCTCTAGAAGTACAGTATATACTTCAAATTAATTTTTATGAACATAAGGGTGATAACCTAAAGAAAAGGAATAAAACAAATGTTAAAAATCCAATAAATGTTTAATTATATTTGTGTGTTATTTGTAAATAGTCTCTATTACAGGGCAGAAAAGAAAGAAGAAAACTACATTCCTGTTCCTTAGTGGTTTTGCGGGGCAAATCTGAGACTGTAGATTGTTTCCCTCTAGCCTAGTCCAAATCCCAAGATGGCTGAAAGCAAATGTATCACATGATCATAAAGAACACAAACTACTTGAAAAGCAACACAAATTACAACACAAATTTCTAGGAAAGATATGGCTTGTTTTCCATACTTTCCAAAACAATGATTGTCGCATTTGCAGATATATGAGTAACTGCCAATCACAATAGTGGAACAGACAGGTAAGAACATGAATGCTAACATTCAGAAATCAAACAGTGACATGCTCTCCATGCAGTTACCAATTTTTGCATTTCAGAAAAAATTGCTATCACACATAGTAGGTAATTCACAACAAGTCAGTTTGTATCAAAATTATAATCTGGGCCACTCTTCCTTTACTTCACCATATCTTTTCTGTTCTACCCCATATTAATATTTTCCATATTACAACCATACAATTCAAACAATACTTTGTTTGTTATGTCACTATACAACAGCACATTAAAAGGCACAGACCTGAGCTTTACATTCCTAGTTAGTTGTCTGAGAAAAATATGTTGTTAGCTCAATCATATTTCAGCTATGACCACCAAATTTAGTTTGGCCAAAAGTGTTTTCTGTCAGTTATGTGTATTGAAGCTCATTGTCTTCTAAAATAATTTAGTGATGACAGAGCTAAAATTATGATACAAAATTTGATTTTGAGGGAGTATGAAATAGTTGTACTATTCTCAAAAGTCTTTGCCTCTGTCTTAAATCATGATTTTGGATTTAAATTTAACTTAACATGAGCTTTCTGGACTTTTCCATCACTTCCTCTTGTTTTCAGCCAAAAGTCTTCTATCTGAAGAGTGACCATGAGCTTTTCCTTAGTTTTCCAGGTCCCTGTTATGAAAAAAATATTCTCTAAAATATTCCTGGAAGCATTCATTCTTGCCAGGTTCAAGTACTTGTAGTTTTTCTCTCTCAGTGAATTGAAAACAGGCTTATGCTATTTTCTAAATGGCAAGAAATATTCAGAAGCAATACAGTTTTTCCATCCGAAGCTAAGGTATTTTCCTACCTGAGGCAAAAACCATGTTAGCATTTTCTTCTAGTGTCTTCTGAAACTAATTGGATTAGCTGTTCAGTTCATCAAAATTTAGGGGCTAACAGCTTCCTCCATTAGCAGTCTCCTAAAATGTGTTACCTGCGATGACTTATATTTTCCTCTGCCTAAAGATACAACTGTCCCACTTTTCATGCCATCTGACCTTTTCTCAAAGAAAATGTTGTCCTTTTTATTGAAATCATTGAGAGTTTGTTGTTCATTCATGTGTTTGTTTTCCACTGAGAAGGGTTGGTTCTGCATTGTTTATGGACACACATGTCTGAATATGGTAGACAGTTTTAAGCATTGCCCATGCGGGTAAATGGTACCACAATATTATACAAAACTGTGAACATTCCCCTTGCTCTCTGCTGGAATTCTTTCTACGGCATTAGAAGAGCTGATATTGCAGAGGAATATATAAAAATGTCCTTACTGTGGTAGAAAGAATTACCTGATAGACTTGCAAAGCAGCTGAATAACTCAACAGATACTTTGACCTGTTCCTATTCATCTCAACGAAACTTGAACAGGAGGTTCTCCATGAATAATTTCCTATTCTTAGAAGAGGTAGTCTTAGCAATCAATGAGCTTTAAGTCTGTATTGTCAGTTACAAAAAAAAAAAGACTAAATATCTATCTTATACATTATTTCTATGTAGGGCAGAATCTACATCTACCAAGATAAATTTACATTCTTGCTGTAGGCATTTATGGGTGCTTTTATTGAGAGATTGGAAGCTTGAATACACAATTACTGAAACATTTAAAGGTCTTGTTTTTATTTTAACTGCACTCTAATTGAAAGCATAGCATTTGACTATATGAATACTCAGCACCATGATTAAAATTGCATGGAAAGAATTGTAATGGGATACAGACACTTTCAATCCAAGGTCATCACTTGCACATGTCTCAAATTCTAATTGGCTGACAACATTACCATTACGTTTGGTTATTGGGTCAGTGTAAAATGAATCAATGGGCCAGACATATGCTTGACTTGACATTTTCTGATTGTAGAGTAAGAGTTCTGCTATCATGAGATGTGTATTGATACTGCTTCAGAAGCAAATACTGTGGACCACGATTTAGTTCTAGCAGACAAGGATGCTTTCAGCATTCATATTCATATTCATATTCATTGAAAGAGGTTTTCCAAATTCAGTGACCTAAATGCATTATTAAATCCAGTTGGACATCCAGACTAAGATATAGCATGAGATTGATATGAATGATGTTTTTAATTGATTACATTCCATCAAATTGATATTGACGTTTTGCAATAATATAGATAGATGTTCTCCAGGATGAGCAGTCTCCAAAATGGTCTTCAGTTCTTAAAGTAATGTACCTATTACTATGGTAATGATGGTGGTAGTATGGTATTTATGGGTTAATTATGGAGCTGTGAATCCAGGAGGACTCAAAACTGTGCACTGGATCTATTTTAGGCAGTGCCACCTCATCCATGACTATTAATGAAGTTTCCAACACCAGAAATTCCAAACACCCAAACCACTTAGTCTTGCTTGGGTCCTGCTGAAACCTATTGCATCCCATTTAGGTTCCCACAAGACACTGGGATAAGATGTCACAGCATCACTCAAAAGCCTGGAATGGAGATATAAGGCTGGTTATTAGCATATCTCACCTCAAACTGTCGGATGAACTCACCCAGCAGCCTCATGTATATGTTAAAAGGGACCCTACATAATGAGATCATGGATTGGACTTTGGAGGCAGGAGGAGATCCAATAAAACACTGTTTTGCTCACTTCCAATTCCTGGAGCCAGTCTAGAAGGATAGTACTGAGAGTTGTTTAGATGTCAAGTAGAGTTAGTGTAAAGGTATGTGGTAATGGTTAGATAAAAGTGTGTGTGTGTGAGTGTGTGTGTGTGTGTAAGAGAGAGAGAGAGAGAGAAGAGAGAGAGAGCAAGCGAGAGAGCACAGCTGCAGTTAATTTACATACATACAGTTTTAATATCACTAAAATTATTTTTTTAAATTTAGGAACAACACCACAAAAGAATTGTACAGACATAAAAATATAAACATTTAGGAGCGGTGTGAAGGCCTAGAGGTGGAGCTCTTTCCTCACAATCAGGAGGCTGTGAGTTCAATCCTAGGTAGCGCCAGATATTTTTTTGGGTGCAAAGAGAAAATATCTGCTGGGAGCTCCGTGTAGGCATCAGGAAGGGCATCCAGCTAGTAAATACTTAGCTCCATTGAGTCACCCTGACTCCACCCTGATGCAAGGGATTACAGGGTCATTAAAAGAAAAAAAATATAAACATTTGGACAACACAAATGAGTTTGCTATTTGGACTTCTAACTTTTTTTCCCGCTGTCTCTGTGCATGTAGGTTTGTGTATCTGTGTGTATGTGTAAAAGCTAAGTTAGCAACCATGCTAGCATTTGGTTTCTTATCTGTTACCCATGAACAAGCTCCATTGAACAACTTGGGTTACTTCTAACTAACATGTAAAACGTTGTGAGTGGCTGAGAATACTATAAAACAAGTGCTTATAGTTTTGACATGTTATTTATTATACAATGTGAATCTTAAAACCTAAGGCAAATTCTTCTTTATATGAGCAGAATTTTAATGTTACCTTGCCTGCAATGAGCTTGAACAAGCCTATGAGAGTTTTATTCCTAAACTCATTGCTTTTTTTGCCTGCTGGCTTCACAAATGACAATCTGCAAATTCTTTTTTTAGATATTTATTTCAGCTGTCTTTTTCCTGTTACATTGGTAAGTGATACTGCTACAAATGCAGCCTCTTCCTGTCCAGCTGTTTTGTTTGTTATGAGATGACGGTCATGATATGATTTGAGCACAATCCAAATTAGAACCTCATTTAGCTTCTCGTCTTTCCAGTTCCTGATGTAAATCCTCAGAAATGCTGACATTGACCTCATCCTGACGCTCATTGTCCTGTTTGTTTAAATCATGTAGGGATATATATCAGATCAAAGCACAAGTTTTTTGGTTGTGGTCAAAGTAAAGTGTCTGCATTTTACTTTCTTACTTAAGATTTCATGGGTTTCTTTTTTTTCCCCCCTCAATAAAGGAATTCATTATTTGATTTATGATTCCGAAGAACTTTGGATTTTTTTAAAATTCTCCTTCTCTTTCTTCTTTCTTTTGAACAAAACCCATTTCATTATTTATTGGAAAAATAAGAACAACTTTTTCATACTGGCACAGAATCCTTTCAGATCTTTAATTATTGATCATATCTTTAGAACCTTTAGAACCACTTTAGAATCTGATAATGTGAATAACACGGAACTTTCATGTAAATGGCATAGACTGTATTTAACAATTTCCTCAACTATCTATAGCAAGTTCCATTTATAGCCTGATAGTACAAAAGTATCATTTACTTATTATTTTTTAAGAGAGCCACTGTTTTATCTGGTTTTGTAAATTAGGTTCATTGCTTTTCAGAACTGTGTAGAGTTTCTACTATATAAACTAATGGGTTGCTGTATTAACATTCCAGGAAACTATCTATTGTAACTGGATATGAGAAGCATTTATTAAATATACCGGGCAGATATGTGACAACAAAACAATGCATTCTATATTCAGTTTGAATGGAATACTTTTATTATCCTGCCTACTTTTATATTCATGCTAAATGTCTGTTCTTTGTAATTTACAAAGAACTTTGTAATTTATAAATCTTCATAATCATCAATCATTATCTCCTTCCTTCCTTCCTTCCTTTTTCCCTCCCTCCCTCTCTGCCCCTTCTCATTCTGTTCCTCTCTCTTGCACCTTCCCATTCTGTCTTCCTCCTTCCCTATTTTATTGCATTTTTCCTGCTTTTTTTCTATTGTTAGTGTAGAAGTGCAAAAATTATATTTGTACTTCTGGCAAATATTTTCTTATTCTGTGTAATTCTTCAATTTGCTTTATTTTAAAAAAACTTCCTTTGCAAGTGTTTCCTTTACCTTTTTACCATAAGTACTTTTCTAATAAAGCCAAATAAAATATGTGAGCAGGAGTTCCAAAATTCTAAGTTGCTTAATTTTGATTATTAATCCATATTGTTTAATGGTAAATGCTGCAGGCCACTGCTTATAAATCTTGAAAGAAAACTAACTTGACAATGGAGAAACAGCCTGCTTTCTTTGCACTTAACAGCAAAACAACGGAGCAGAAATGTCTATCTGTTTAGCAGTGAGATTGCCCTCTAGTGGGTTGCTTTAAATGCAGTTGATTGTCATCCTGAAATGAAAAAAATGATTTGATTCTCCAAAACACACCTTTCAATACTTTGACACTCCATGCATTTTAGTGGATTGTATCTGTGATCATACCGTAACATACTTAAGGACAGAAATATATATATCTTTTATTGCATTTGACCACAATTGTATACAAGGTTTCAGAATGAAGCTGGTAGTGACAAAGCAGCTGAGAGGCCTAATGAGATTTTTCAAATCTGAAACTATGCAATTAAACTGAGTGTGTGATTGTCACTTGAATGCTGCTGCGTATGGATTAAATCAAACTCAATACTCCCCAGCCATTATTCACATTACACTGAGTTTGAAATGCTTGGTTAAGTTTTCCAAATTAGTCTGTATGTCAAAGTTGCCAGCCTTGCTTGGTGTTAGGGAATGAAACTTGTGCTCACAGCACAATTTGGAAATGAAAAAAGTAATTTGGAATAATCAGTGAGTGACAGAAATGAAGCACCCATCTAGTAGTGCTTTCCCATGCACGGAAGGCTACTTCTGGAGAATAATTGTTCCACATCAATTATTATAAAAGATCACAAGACAGTTTAACAACAAGGACAGATCCATTGCTATTCTTCTTACATGCACACTCTCAGGCATACACTGATCATGAAAAGTATCTGTATAGGTTGAAATGGTTTGAAGTGGTTCTTTTTACTTGCATATAATATGGAACATGAAAACCAGAAAACAATAGCAATATTTGCTCCCAAAACAACATGTTTCCTGATCCAAATTATTGCTCTGCAGGATGCTTGCATATAGTTTGAGAGATTATGGATGTATCTTTGCACTTGAGTATTGTACAGTACTAGGTTTTGTTTTGATTTGCATAAGGATCAAGTCCAAGCAGATATTTTTCAGTAGAATATTGATTTCCGCCCCTCTCTCTTACTCTTTCCTCCTTTTTCTATACGTTTTCCGAGATTTTTACTTACAATAAACAATTCATACAAATGATGTAAGAAAGAGATATTGGAGGAGATTAGAAGTGGATTGCCATTGCCTTCTTCCAGTATGACCTCCAAATGTGGAATGAAGGTGAGGGGAGAATGAAAAGCGTGGCTAGCATGGAATATGCTGATGAGGACGAAGCAGCAGAAAGCAGATCTTCCCTAGACCTTGCATTGCTTATCTAATAGTGTCTGTGGTGAGTGCATTAGTCTGGCAAGATTGTGTCAATAGGCAAGCAGCAATACACATGCCATTCTGATCTTCTAAAGAATGCAGAGAAAAGCAACGAAGATGATAAAGAGAGATAATTAATCATGGAACAGTTTGCCTCCCAGAGTTGTAGGTGATCCATTGCTGAAGGTTTTCAAGAAAAGATTGGGATGCAATTAGGTTGAGGTTGGGGGATGCTGTGGCTCAGTGGCTAAGATGCTGAGCTTGTCAATCAGAAAGGTTAACAGTTTGGCAGTTTGAATCCCTAATGCCGCATAACGGAGTGAGCTCCCATTACTTGTCCCACCTTTTGCCAACCTAGCAGTTTGAAAGCATGTAAAAATGCAAGTAGAAAAATAGGGACCACCTTTGGTGGAAGGAAACAGTGTTCTGTGTGCCTTTGGCGTTCAGTCTTGCTGGCACATGACCACAGAATCGTCATCAGTGTTGGTGCTTCAGTTTAGAAATGGAGATGAGCACCGCCCCCTAGAGTCGGGAACAACTAGCACATATGTGCAAGGGGAACCTTTACCTTTGCCTTAAGGTTGAGATTGAGTTGGACTAGAAAACCTCCAAGGTCCGTTCCAGTTCTATGATTCTATACTTGTGTCTTTCTGGTTCCTTGTACTTTACAAGTTGCTACCTAGATCCAAACTCAACAAGGTGAGCCATCTGCTGAGATCAGGTGGATCTCAATGTATTCTCCTTTCCCAATAATTACTAATTATATCTTACTTGTAGGAACATCTAGGCCCTTTGAAAATTCTATCTTCGGGCATAGGTAGGCATAGATAAGAGAAGGTGATACAAAGTTAATATGATGTTAGGTGACACATATTGATACCCACATAATCTTCTTAGGAGGCAAAAATAAAACTCCCAAACTCCTTTATTTCCTCTCTCTAATACATTTCTAATCAGTGTCATGTTTTTGCTCTTGGTTCAGGGAAAGAATTATAGCAATCACCCTAAGCTTATAAAGATGTACCTCAAGATAAAAAAGAACATGACCACATAAATAGAGCATTATTTATTAAAACATACAATTCCCAGATAAAATTATTCAAATGTATAAACAGTAAAGATGAGCATACCTTGGATAATGCTTCAACATTTCCTTTTGATGTACCTATGATAGTTTAATAGCACTTGTTTAAAATTACAAATTGGCTAATCTGAGGACAGAATGTTTTTATTATATAGAAAGGCTTAATGAATTATTTTCATTTAAATGTTAATATATGTGTATTCAATTCATATTTCTTGGAATTCTAGAAAAACTGGAACATACCTTCATCTCTAAATATGTATTCTGCTGAATTTTGTAGTGTGAGTGTTTTCATTCAAAATATATAGTATGTACAGTACAGTACAAAATTGTGTACACTAAGTCAAAGTACATATAGTGTATTGGGAAAAATTGTTTGCAAACTGTATGCATTCTAGAAATATTGGTATATTAGGAGAACTTTGACATTTTGGTCAGATTTTTTTTCTTTTTCGAACTCTCACATGCTTGCAGAACAGGGACTGAAGCGCATTAAAAATAAAATAAATGGACAATTTGGTCTCTTTCTGATTAAGAATCCTTTTTTGTTGAATGGTCTTTGATAATGTGTTTGCTATTCCTTGAAGTTCTGCATGTCGTTTCCGCCAAACTGATCATCTTCATCAGTCATCATCTTCATCAGTCATGCAAATAAGTGATAACATCTGTAATTCAAAGTAACATTCATTTTCTTTATTATTTTAGTTTGTACCGTACCTTCCTATCTCTAATGCACTTATAACACAATTGAAACCCCATAAAAACAACACTAAAAGCACCATTAATCTATCTCAAAATACCTAGAAAAAGAACATAGTCTTTAATTCTTCCTAAAGATGGAGTGACTGGAGCTCTTGAGTGATAATATTCCATCGTTTGGGAGCAAGGCAGTAATTTATTTGAGAAAGTGGCTGGTGGTTCACAAAAAATCAAGTCAATATATATTTGTCAGCCTTAAGTTGTCACAAAGCTCTGTTGCTCTTATTTATTGTCAGATTCAGAAAGTACAAAGCAATTTCTGCTCTCAGAAATGAAGTTTATTGAGTGATTTTGGGCATGTTTCTGAACAATACTTATATCACATAAATATTTTGATGGTAAAACATTATCTATGTATGTTCCCTTAAGAAGTGTAAGATGCATACCTAGTACAGATAATCCTTGGTTAATAACTGCCTTGTTCAGCAACTATTCAAACTCACAACAGCACTGAAAAAATAGATTCGTGACCAATACTCAAACTTACAGCTCTTGCAGTGTTCCTGCTGTCATATGAACATGATTAGGGCACTTAGCAACTAGTGTACATTTACAACGGTCACAGTGTCCTGCGGTCATGTGATCATCATTTGCAACTTTCACAGTCAAGCTTCCAGCAAGCAAAGTGGGCAGAAGATGCAACTTGCAGCTACATGACATTGCACGTAATGACTGATTTGCTTAATGACTGCAGGAGGACTGAGATTGTAAGTCTTGTCCAGGGGTGGGTTCTAAAATTTTTTACTACCAGTTCTGTGGACGTGGCTTATTTTGTGGGTGTGGCTTGATGGTTATGTGACAATTATTTAGGATCTAGCAGAGGTCTACCAGGCTTTTAACTGCTGGCAGAGCTGTACCGATCAACCCATTTATTTTTTGAAGGCACTGATCTACTCATGTATTTTTGCAGGCACTGATCTACTCATGTATTTTTGCAGGCACTGGTCTGCCCATTTATTTTTGCAGGCACTGATCTACTCATGTATTTTTGCAGGCACTGGTCTACTCGTTTGTTTTCTTTTAACATTGATCAGCTGTAGGGCGGCTCTTTGAAGCCCCCCCCGGCAAGAATTTAAACAGTTTCTTTTCCCTCTAGCCATTACCTGGAACTCAGGAGGCAGCAATAGATTGGGGGTGGGGCTATATAAAAGATAAGAATAACGCAGGGGTGGGTGGGTGGGCAGGGGGGAGAACCAGTTTGGTGATGTCATTTCATCACGACTACCAGTTCGGGAGAATATGGCTGAACTGGGAGGAACTCACCATTGGTCTGGTTGCATGATGTTTTACTGAATGTCACTTAGCCACGGAGTTGTGATGGTAGGTGGGAATGATTTGGGGAGACAAGGGGGAAGAGATGCTACCCAGGGAATGATCAAATGCAGGTGGAGTAGCCTGCCGCTGCATAATGGATGGAGAAAGAAACTCAGAAAGGAACCTCTCTAACTTAAAGGCTACAAAGGAAATGTGGGAGATTTGTTCTTTCAGGCTTGCAAGATTCTGTTAATGCAGTCTTGCAACAAAGTAGAATTAGCTCATCTGGTCAGGTTTTCTGGCTTGTTTACTTGAGAAGTCTGACAGGAATTGATGGTCCCAATTGCAGTAGTTAAATGAAGACTAACTGTAAATGGATAAATATAATTGGATGAACATGCACTTTGTAGCACTGGGCATTCACTGGTAAAGGAATATAACTCACTTATTCCTTTTCACTTGTTACCTTTCTAATATATCCTTTCAAAATTCCATTGGCGATCCATTTTGGCAAAGAACTTGGATATTCCTACATTAAGCTAAATAGATGAAGATGAAATGACTATAGCCATATTGCTAATCAAAATTATAGAAAACGTGACATAGGTCATTATTCTGGTCACCACTCTCTTCCCTCAATTATTGATTCCAATTTGCATTAACAGATTCCTGAAATGTTATTTTGTATACTAGAACATGAGAGTATTTTTCCCTGAAGGTGTCATGAGTCATCATCTTGCTCTGAAACTGCATTATGCTGATTTGCTAAAACTCTAGACCATCTTCCCTGTTTTGTTTTGTTATCTCACCCATCTTTTTCGGAATAGCATCACCTTTCCTTTCTTCTCATGGAATTGCTATCCTGTCATTTGACCTATGCCACCATTACTACCATTTCCAAAGTTCAAAATCATATGACCTCGCCTCTCTCTGATTCACTAACATTCCATTAGCACTTTTCCTTTGCATTGTGTGCTGTAAATCCTACTTTAATCCCTTGGTAACAACCTTGGACTAGATTGATCTTTGCCTTTCATTGAGATATCTCTATAAAACCCCTAGGCAGTTATATGGTACTTCAGACCCAAAGGGAAACAGATGCTGATTTGAAAGTTACTAATGAAGACAAATAATGGTGTTATATTTTTCCACACATTGTAAGCCTTTAATAGGTTAATGTTAACTATATCTAATTCTAATCAACTATTATACTTTTGACTAGAGTGTCTTTCTCAGGCTTCTGACTGGTCAACATAGCAAATGCAGGAAGCATAAGGTTGGATAAAGACAGTGTAAAAAGAGATGTAAAAAGAGAGCTAGTGTATGGATCAGAGGTGGTATTCAGCTGGTTTTGACCTGTTCTGGAGAACCGGTAGCAGAAATTTTGAGTAGTTTGGAGAACCAGTAAATACCACTTAACTGGCCCCACCCCCATCTATTCTCTGCCTCCTGAGTCCCAACTGGAGGAAATGGGAATTTTGCAGTAACCTTCCCCTGTCACACCCACCAAGCCATGCCACACCCACCAAGCCATGCCCACAGAATCAGTAGTAAAAATTTTTGAATTCCATTACTGGTATGGCTCTATTTGTTTAGTAACGCATAAGCTTCTTCACAATGCCTTACATGCATCTAGTGAGGATCAACACGATTTTAATATCTGATGTTCCTATACTGCCTTTAAGATTAACATATTTTCTTGGAGATGCTTATAGTATCATTATAGATCTAGCTTTGATCATTGGAGCAATAACTACAGGTAGGATCAATTTTTGGACACAGTTGCATGAGTTTGTGGCATCTATATATTTATTTTGGGTGTTTTTATTGTTTCTTATTGTTTTAAAATGTTTTTAGTATCATACTTGTCATATATTTTTTGATTTGTAAGATTCCCAGGGTCATTGAGTGAGATGGGCAGCTAAAGAAATTGATAAATTGAATTAATAGATACATATGTTATTATATTTCTAAATATTGTTCTTTTTATAGCTATATTCCCCTCAGACTTTCTCTTCTATTTGATTTCCTGAACACTGGCATAATTATAAAAGAAGCAGGCCATATTTTGGTCTTGTCCAGCTATTGACTGGATCTGCCTGCATGAGATCTTTTACAACCAATTCTGGACATAGGTAGCATTTTTCAATTAATGCTTGTGTATATCTGTGGTGTTCTAAATCAATTTATGAAACTAAATATTTAATTTCATTTTCAATCAAATAGTGTATTAACTAGCATAGTGTACATAAGTGAGGGAGGAGAAATATTAACTCATTCTCCATATCGCTATTTAACATTAGTCTTTTTAGTTCAAAATAATATAAATTCAGTCTAACAATAAAGAAATAAGAACTTAATAAACATATATCACCCTCTAGTGTAGAAGGAACTAATAATTCTGTAGCTTAGGTCATTGATAACAGTGCGTAGCAGTGACATCACTAGAGGCTTCAGCTATTTAAACAAGAGAGGGTAATGTACCAAACTTATGTGCATTTTTCCTCCCTCCCTCCCTCCCTCCCTCCCTCCCTCCCTCCCTTCTCCAATTTCTACATCTCCAACTTCTATTTTATCACTTTTAAAATAAGTGCAAGTGACTAGTTTGTGAACTGCATGGAATGGAAATAGTTTTTGATTGCCATAGTAACAAAATATATCAGTGTGGAAAAGGGAACTTGACTATAAAAATGTAAAGCCTTTAGGCCTCAAGCAACAGATCCTATAGATACAAAACACCAAGAAGCAATTATTTTCCAAACACAAGGGTCAATGAAATAAGTACTTCTATTTCTAATGTACTATTTTGTGTTTATTGTCATAAAATGGGGAGCATCAAGTAAATCACTTCACTTTTTTAGAGAGAAATGCTGTTGTGTTGTGAGATTTTCATTTTCTCGGGCTGTTTCTAAATGAAATGTGAAAATTCACTTTTATCCATTTAAAATTGGGACTCCTAAATGCATCTTATGTTTGACTGCTAATCTGGTAATGCTTTATGTGATTTATTGTTAGTTATTTATTCAATTTATGTCACTGTTTATTAATCAGTGATTTTATGCTTAATACTGTGCTTATACACTGTCATGGCTGGTGTACGAGGTGTGTCCTGTCAGAAATGTGGCAATAAGTAAACAAACAAACAAACAAACAAAGTTTCACATTTTACTTCAATTAAGAGTACTAAATATGGGATTAAAAAATCCAGATCTAGATGGCAGTAAATAGATAAGAAAACCTTCAAATCTTTTTGCTATCCAGATTTTGGCTACCCAGATTTCTAAAAGTCTAAAAGTCAGATTTCTAACATTCTAAAAGTCAGAAACCTGGTTCAAAATCAATTCCAATCAATGTATGATTTACAATTTATAGATGTGTCTCATTTGTCTTGTAAAACTGAGATGAGAAGGAAAGATGAAGGGATTATGTTAAGTATCTTCAAAGAGCTTACAAAAATCCCTTAAACGTATAACTGTTACAGACATGCATTCTTGGATTAGCATACTAGATTCCAGAAACATATTTTACAAATCTGTTTGGTGTGTGATATACAGATGCAAATAATAGAAATGGAGGATGTGACAATAATTGGCAATCATTCTGAGATAGTGCCATATTGTGTCATATAGTGCCATATTTAGCGCTCTTGAAATAATTGTCAACTGAACGTTACACTTTAGAATTCACTGTTCGGAAAAAAAATGATTAACAATTTACCTGGTAGCAGAAATTAGTTTTTGGATCTTTCCTGAATGATAGATTGGAATTTTGGAAACCACGAAATGGCAACCACAGAATTATGTGACTATTACAAATTAATGGGTTAAATGCATTTTTTTCAGTTCCCTGCATTCTCTTTCTCAAGACTGAACTTTATGGATACAGAAATTCAGATCTGTACATATTCTTTCTGTATGCTCTCAAAGTACAGTATGTGGGTTGAAGCATAACACATGGAACTATAACAGATGCCAGGGACTACATATATCAAAGTATCCCCTTATTTAATTTTAAAAGCCACCCAAACCTAGCATGACAGGGAGGCGGCTAGATGAGAAATCTCTTTGTCAGGCTAGATTTAACATCTAGGAAAACTTCATTGGCAGAGTGAATATAATGGCTGAGTGCACTAAACTGTGATTTGTTTATTGTTGGCTGGATATGCTGTTTGAGTATGTACTGAACAATTCATAGTTAAATAAATCATGATTTAATGCAGTGTGTGAATCTAGCTAACATGTATTTATACATTTTAAATCACTTTATGATAGGTAGTACCATCAGGATACCAGGGCTGTTTTAAAGAACAAACAAGCTGCCTTTTGAAGAAAAACAAATAAAACTAAGGAAAGGGAATTAAGAGAATCCAGAATTTAAAATTATTATGGTTGTCATTGTTTTTGAGAGAGTATCATATAAGCCATCATAATTAGGGACTCCTGTTTTCAGCCAACATGCATGTAAGGATGGAAACAGTTAACCATACCAATATTTTTAAGTCTAGTGAAAGGCATAGTAAGTGCTCTTACATGCACTCCCATTAATGTATCAGCATGGAAGGAATTGAAGAAACATGATCAGAAAAAAGGAAGCACTTTAAAAATAATATTGATTTAAAATTGAGAAAGGATGTCTGCATCCTTTCTCACTCTGATGTACCTTTGTTTCACTGTTCCTGAAACAAAATGAAAAATCCCCACTTTTGAAAACAAAACAAAACAAGACACTTTGGAATTGATTTGGGCAAATCATCATGATGAAAGAAAGGAACCCCTACTGCCAGCCCACATTTGTCAAGTTAAAGAAATAAAATCATGCATTCATAAAGCGTCCTCTTTAGAGGAGCTGAAAGAAATTATTTTCCAAACTCTTAACACCTTGGCCACAGGGGGATATTTTTCTTTCATTTTAACCCTTTGCTTTATTGTTTGTCCTAATCCCAGAGGATGGCTTGAGTCATTGTTTCCTTTGCTATGTTCTCTTCAAATTAATGTTGTTCTAAAATGTGCTCCCCCCCCACCCTTGTTCTACCTCTCTTATTTTTGGAATCGTTTACAATTTCTTTGATATTTTTCCTGGTGATGGTACTGAGCTTCATAGTTGAAGGATAGTATTTGCTCTTGATGTTTTTTCTAATACATCTTTCCTTTCCTCTGAAGTCTGGGTGGGGCACATTTCTCAATCTGGGGGGTGGGGGGGAATAATCCATTGGGAAGATAATGGCTTCTTTTAATGGAAACCTGGTCAGTCTTCAGTATCACTGGAGAGACGATTTGAAACACAAAGATTTCTTGGCCAACTCAAAGGCAGATTTGACTTCATCAGACTTGAAGGAAAAGTGGTAGAAAAATATACAGACTTTGGACTCATTGAAAGCTCCTGTGAAGAGAACGTTTTTTCCACCTGGCAGCTGACCCTGCCCGTTTAACCCCCCAAAATAAGTTTGCTGACTTCGAAGGTGGCTTCCTTCCCCCCCCCCCCTGCTGATTCTGTGGGACTCGAGAACTCGACCTCGAGTATCTTTTATTCGGACCCAACCCCGCCCCACCCCACCGGTTCCTTTCAGAGCTCTTTTGTGCAAAACGAGTGGAAAGAAATGCGCGTGGCAGCCCCAGACAAGGCAGCGGTGGAAACGAAGGTCTGATGTTTGTTTATTTCTGGGAGGCAGAGGGTTCATGCGTGCGCAAACCCTGGGGACCCCTTTCTTTCGCCCTGGCTCCGAATCGGGACAATAAGTGGGTGTTTTTAGGAGACGCGGACCGGCAGCTCGCTCGCTCCCTCCCAGCGCGCTCAAGCTTCCGCGCCAGCCACTACTCTTCCCCCTCCTCCCTCTGGTCAGGGCAGGGCCGGGCCGGGCCGGGCCGGGCCGAGCCGGGCTTGGTTGGAAAGGAGACTATGCCATCCCCACGCCGGCGACCCCTCCTCTCCTTCCTGTTGGGATCCAGGAGGAGCTTTTAAGGGCAGTCTCCTTTAAGATTTCTCCGAGGAGGCTGACTCGAGAGGAGGAGTTACGGAGATCTGCAGATGTACATTCTCGAGTGGAGGAGAGAAGGAAAAAGCACCAGAAGCGGAGAGGCTGGAGCGCAGGGAAGTGGCGGCCCAGCATCCAAGGCCTCGGCGGCAGCAGAAAAAGGAGGAGCAACAGCAGCAGCAGCAGGAGGAAAAAAAAAAAAAGACAACACAACACACAGGCACACACGAACACACACGGGAGCAGAAGCAGCGGCGGCTGCTTGCCGCTGGGCGAACCAGGCGTCTCGCAGGAGTCGCACCTTGGCTTGCGCGCCCAGACGGGACAAACGAGGAAGATGAAGGAGAGCTGACCTTATTAAAAGGCTGCCGCCACTCCGCGCTTGGAAGTGAAGGGTCGAGTCCCCTTTCTCCTCCTCTTCCCTCTCCCACCCCCCACCACCACATTCCCACCTCCGTGGGTGAACCTGCATCCAACCTTTCCTCGCCAGCTTTGGGCTCCTATTCTCATTCTTCTTTTTTAGCACAACAAAACGTCGCGTGTGCGCGTTCTGTTTTTGTTTGGGTCTCCGAAAGAGGGGGAAGGAGGAGGAGGGGGAGGGAGAAAGCGGCGGCCGGAGCAAAGGAGCTTTCTCTCTTCCTTCTCCATTGAAGCACATAGTCCACTATGATCTTACTCGCCTTCAGCACTGCAAGTCGGGGGGATATCGTGCATCAGTCCAGGGTCCTCTTCTTGCAAGCCTTGCTTTGGATTTTATGTGCCACCGGATGCCGAGCAGAGCAGTATTTTAATGTAGAGGTAAGGATATGCCTGCTTGTGTTTCCTTTCTTCCGGCGTTGCTGCGTGCGTAGCTTCGGTGCAAACATGCTAAGGCAAGTCCTGGCTTCCCAGAGACTGAGCAGCTTTCCTGTTCCCTGAGAGTCTCCGAGCTCCTTACTCAAGCTAGGCGAGCCCGTTATCCCCGGCGGCAGAGAGCCGGGATGCCGGGCGCGCTCTAAGCGCACCATTGTGCCCAGAGAGGTGGGAGTGGGAAACGGCGCGCTCACTCGGGCGCAGCCGACTTGACTGGCGGCGGCGGCGGCGGTGGCGTAAAAGGGACCGGTGGACGTCCGTCACTGGGCTGGTCGCGATCGGAGTACATAAAGAAATCCAGGATTTCATATTGCTGGCTCTCCCTCGGACTGGCCTCTTTGGGAAAAAAAGAGGAAAAAAAAAAAAGACAAACGGTCGGGTGCGAACAAGCTGGAGAGGAAATTGCCATTGTTTCCGTAGAGACAGGCTTCTTTTGTCACTGCCTTGGGGTGGCTAAACTTGGGCTGAAACAACCCTTTTTCTTTCCGGCAACGGCAAACTTGGAAATAGAAGAGGTGGAGTTAGCTAAAACGTGGAAAGGTGAAGCAAATGTAGAATAGATTTGTTGTTTCCACTTCCATTATTATTATTATTTTCCCCCAGCGGCGTTTGGCTTCTCAGCCCGTAGTTTTAAAAGATTTCTTGATTTGGTTGTGGTTTCTATTGGACCAGGATTTTATATTGCAAGTCTTTTCAAAAGAGAAGCCCCACTTAGCTTTGTAGAATGATTTCTCAGGCACAGTCTAGGCTTCGTTTGCTTTAGATTTTCATCCCTCATTAACTCAATATGATCTGTTTCTCCCTTCCCTGCCTTATTTTGTTATTTAGTCTGCACAATTAAGTATAAAATATTTTCGCCTTATCTGCCCTGAAGTTGGATCCATTTCCAGTGGCAACTAGCTAATTATAGGTGATGGTTCTGAATTGACTCAATTCCTGTAGTTCCTACCATCTTAACTACATCTTTCATCTTTTCCAGCAAACTGTTCTTGGCAGAGAAGTTGAAGGAGGCTTCACATCCTTCGTAGCCTCTATTTCTGTCTGAGACTCACTGTGTTTCACATTTCATACCCACAATTACTTACATTTTGAGCCCAAAACACTTTAAAACCTAAGATTATTCTTTTGCCTATCTGATGTCTGTTCCCACCCTTATAGCTTTAGCTTTCACAATCTCATACTTTTTTAAAGAAAAAAAAGACTGCAGTCTTTTTTTCTTTAAAAAGTATGACGTGCGATGAACTTTTTTTTTTTTACCATTTATTATCAACCCTATTTTGGAAAGTATCTATTTTGTATAGTAAGGTATATGTTTTTCTTCAGTTCCTGATCTTGGTTATGATATTTAACAATATGTCTTGATTAGATTTTCTGATAAACTTACTGGCTTTTTTTTTTGGTATTGATTGTTTTCCCCTTCTAATATGATCTCATAAGGTTAAGCAGTAAACCATTTGGAACAGAAAATGCATCTTTCTAAATGTCTGACCACTCTTGGCCAAACTCTGCTCACCATTATCAGGATTGACAACTAGTTAGCCAAACTTCCCCTTGATGCTTTTCTTTACTCTTATTCTTCCAATAAAGAGCACAGGAGAGTTGGGGGGGGGAGGACACCCACCCAATAAGGACTTGCTGTAGGAGCACTATCATGTAGGAAAGCCCTTCTAGGTCTAGACGTTTTCTCTCTTACTATTGGAGTTGCTGGCCAACAGCCTGCTCTGCAGGAAATAGGCCAGCAGCAGATGGTGCTAGGACATGAGGAGTGAAAGTAGTTTAATCTGTTTGGAACATAGGAAGAAGTCAGCATAATCAATGAGAAGGAAAGGGGGAAAAGTCAACCTAGGGCTAGAGGGCAAAAAGCAGTAAAATTGGAGAAGTTTCCTGTCTGCATCTTGCTTAATAGTGGCATACTCATCAAAATTGTGTGTAAAATGAAATTCAGAATTCATAAACCTCCAAACAGCAAGACTAACTAACATACGTGGATTTTTGCATAATGATATCAGTAAATGTCTATGGAGATTCCAGAGTTGCCTCTGGAAAAAAAGCATCTTTGTCACAATAATATCAATAATACAGTAAAGCAATGCAGATATGGAAAACATTTCCAATTTCTAGATGTCAGTACAGGTAGTTAGCATTTTGCTTAGTGACCGTTCAAAGTTACAAAAAGTGACTTATGACTGTTTTTTTACACTTATGACCTTTGGAGCTTCCCCAGGACTATGTGATCAAAATTCAGATGCTTGGCAACTGACTCACATTTATGACAGTTGCAGTGTCCCGGGGTCACGTGCTCACCTTTTGCAACCTTCTTGACAAGCAAAGTCAATGGGGAAAGCAGATTCACTTAACAACCGTGTTCCTAATTTAACAACTGCAGCAATTTACTTAACAAGTATGGCAAGAAAAGTTGTAAAATGGGGCAAAACCCGCTTAACAAATAATCTCACCTAGCAACATAACTTTTGGGCTCAATTGTGGTCATACGTTGAGGACTACTTGTACTACGAGAGCCTCCTAGGGATCAGTTGGTTGTGTTTTATTCAGATTTTAATCTCCCTGATGTTCTATTTGAGAAGAGAGTGATCTTTTACCCATCTTCTGCCTGGTTCCTTTACTGTGCTGCAAGAACATTAATTTTCATTTATGCTTCACTAAGACTGAGAGTTTTTCAGCTGCACTTTGTCATAAACTGGAGCTGCTATGTCACAATGGCAAAGGGAATGTGAGGCTAAGAACTTGGCAGTGTTATGGTGACACTGTGCCATGTATTTCTCTGTGTCAGCACCAGACCCATAAAACACTTACCAAGGACAGTAAATTACTTAAAAACCATCCATACTTGAGCACAGCAAGTTTTGTTCCAGAAGCAATTTAAGTTAATACAAAAATGAGAGGATTGCTATTCACTGAAATCCTTTGGGATTGGCATTATGGCTGCTGAAGGCATAGTATAGATAAATGCATTTTAATCTCATTGTGGCCAGTCTCTGGCACATAAGTCTATTTATACCGAAGCTTGAACTTTTTTTGCAGTACTTAAAAAGTCTGAAACTGCACGTGCATGGCAGTCGTTCGACATTTTGTAAGCTACACAGCTTTAATACAACATTAAGAAAATACATCAGAAATTGTATGTAACACGTATTATTTGAATTTCTATGTCATGGGAAGCAAACATAGTATTGGCAGATGAGGCTGGCAGTGGGTTACATATCACTCTTCCTTTGCAGCCCTCCTCCACCCCCACCCCATTGCTACCCAGAGATTCCTGAATTGTATGAGATTTGATGGACTGATTCCTGAAGATTCAGAGAAGGAATCTTCTGTGACTGGACCTTACTGACCTATAAGCCTATTCTTTTACTCTTACAAACCAAACCTTGCTCATTTTGCTAGCACAGGTAACTCTTGACTTAACAGTTCATTAAGTGACCATTCAAATTTACAGGCGGCACTGAAAAAAGTGACTTATGGCCATTTTTCACACTTATGACCATTGCAGCCTCCCCATGGTCATGTGATTTACATTCGGATGCTCGACAATTGATCCATATTTATGATGGTTGCAGTGTCCAGGGGTCATATAATTATCGTTTGACTTTCTGACAAGCAAAGCCAGATTCACTTAACTCATTTACTCACATTACTCATTAAACAGCTGCAGTAATTCACTTAATAAATGTGGCAAGAAAAGTCATAAAATGGGACAAAACTCATTTAACAAATTTCTCACTTAGCCACGTAAATCAATTGTGGTCATAAGTCGAGAATTGCACAGGGGTTAGAGTGCAGTACTGCAGGCTACTTCAGCTGCCAGCCGGTTGCCTGCAATTTAGCAGTTCAAATCTCACCAGGTTCAAGATTGACTTATCCTTCCATCCTTCTGAAGTGGGTAAAATGAGGACCCAAAATTATTGGGGGCAATATGCTGGCTATGTAAACCACTTAGAGAGCAATGTAAAACAGTATATAAGTGTTATTGCTATTGCTATTTAATTTTAATCTACCTAGAAATCTGCTTTATAGGATAAATCAACATGAACATTCAGTATGTTTCTTTTTGAGTCTTATCTGAGTAACATTTATTCATTCATTCATTCATTCATTCATTCATTCATTCATTCATTCATTCATTCAATTTATATGCCTCCAATCCCAGTCTGAAAAGCAACTTTAAGTATAGCTAAATAAGATCCCAACGAATATAAATATTTATGGGAGCCAGGCAATCACTGAGATATTTAAAGGGACAGTTGTCTACAAATTGTCAGATAAACTACAGATAAAATTTAGTTTCCACAAACGGAGTGGCATTTAATTGGAAGTAATTTAAATAAACTCCTCAATAGATCCCGCAACACTGTGGAAGTTTTGTAAATCAATATAGCTGCCTTGATATTGGTTATCATCTAATATTATAAATATTGAGCTGTTAGTTTTCTTGTCCACAAATGTTATCTCCATTTATTTGGAAGCATTTTATCTATATGCCATGAGTCACAGTCTGAACTATTGGAGTTCAGCAACAAATTTGTTTTGTGCACATACTGTAACAGCCACATAGTGTATCAAAGAGGCAACAAAGTTCTGCTTACTTCAGACCAGGGGTCTCCAAGCTTGACAACTTTAAGCCTGGAGGACTTCAACTCCCAGAATTCATGGTATTGTTTTCCCATTTTGCATTAACTCTGCTCTCAGCTGGCTGATTAAGGCACTGATAAGTATATTTGGATGTTTATTTCTGTTGGTTTTGTTCACCTGCTTGTATGAATATAACTGCAATAGCATGAGACCTAATATCACACAGTAGATTTCTAATTGTATTACTTCATTAGAGCAAAGAAGCCCAAGAGTTCCATGAAAGTTTAAGAAGTAATTAATGGTTTTAACAATTGCTCCAAATGTTCAGGAACATATCTGTGTTCATTGTTATAGATCAGTATATCTTGTTCTTTTTAAAAAAATATACTTTACCTCTGCTGTTCATGAATAATTCAGCAGAAGTGAGTATGCTTAGAATGCAGAAGATTTTAGATTCAATAGTTGGCATCTCTTGGTACAGTTGGAAAAACTTCTTCCAGCAGTTCCAGAAGCTTCAGATATTCAGTGTTGAAAATGCTGGGATTAGTGGAGTAATGGTTGAACTAGTATTGACAGTTTCCTTCAGTTCTCTGTTCTTGTTAATGCTAAAATAATATATTGAAGTTGCTGGTTTATTTTACAAGATTGCAAATAAATCCACAATGGTTACCAGCTTGTTAACAATTCATGACTTCAAAGAAATCAATTTTAATACAGTATTCTTGTGTAGAGATGATGCCTATGGAATTCAAGGGATCATATGATCAGTTACTTGCAAGACTTTTGCTTTTACCAGAATATTATAAGTACAAGAAACCAGGGGTGAAATGCTACCAGTTCGCAGCAGTTCGGCCAAACTGGTAGTAATAAAAGCTACTGGTTCAGGCGAACTGGTAGTAAAAAAATGCTACCGGTTCATCTGAATTGATATTTCCGATGATCAGCTGTGCCAGGCAATTTATTTTCGCTAGAAAGCAAGATTTCCTGTTTTCTAGTGAATCTAAATCACCCGGCACAGCTGTTCCTCCCCCTTGCTGTTTTACTTACCTTCTTAAGCTTCCTTTTTCGAAGCGTGCGTTTGGTGTGCACTACGCATACACGTGTGTGCAGTGTGTGTTTGGCATGCATGTGCATGCACACGCGTAGCAAACCAGTGGCAACCTCAGGATTTCACCACTGCAAGAAACCATGTCTATGAAATACAAGTTCTAAAAATCAGAATAATGTGAATGAAGCTATTATGGCTGTGTAAAACATCTGAAAGAGGTGATTCTCAAAGTGTTAATGCAAATGAAACACCTCTTCTTGAAGCGTGTAAGCAACTTCAAGGCTCGAACGGCTGCTTTGGAAATGTCCTTTTGCTGCATGATGCACGGCATGAAATGTTGTACATTGCCTAGGGTCTGTCTTTGAGGGAGATGGGCAGTCCAGAAGTGAAAAATTAATGAAATAAAATCAATAAATGCATGTGCAGATAGTTGGAACAGCTTTTGAAGTATCTGTGGGGCTCTTTGCAAAGGATGGGCTGCTTTACAGGTATTCCCCGATTTATAACAGTTTGTTTAGTGACCGGTTCAAACTTGCAACAGCCCTGAAAAAAGTGATTTATGACTGTTCTTCACCCTTATCATTGTTGCAGCATTCCCATGGTTACAGGATCAAAATTCCGATGCTTGGCAACTGACTTGTATTTATGACAGTTTCCATGTCCCAGGGTCATGTGATCACCTTTTGCGACTTTCCCGAACAAGCAATGGGGAAGACAGTTTCACTTAACAACCGTATTACTTATTTAAGAGCGGCAGTGTTTCACTTAACAACTGCGGCAAGAAAGATCATAAAAAGTGGCAAAAATTAACAATTGTCTCACTAGGCAACAAATTTGGAGGACTACCTGTAGTAAGAGTTTTGAACCAAGAAAGGACTTCTTTCAAATGTTTTTGCACAGTTCCAGAATTCTCATCAGTCTTTTGTGATTTCTAGCCTTCAAAAAGTTCTGGGAGATAATGCCCTTTCCTAACACATCTGGAAGTTGTGAGATAGAGGACAGATGGTGTGATCTGTGAAATGCAGAAATAATTGAAAAGTTGGGCTATGTTAAGCCTGTAAAATCTAGGGCCCTAGAAGGTAATTTTTGGGTGACCCAAATTTTCCAATTTTAAATGAGTCTAGTTGAAACCTTGTGTATATTTTATTTTCTAATGCCAATTTGCTTCATTCAGTTTTGTCTATACATCCTTGACTTGACTAAAGCATGATAGAAAGGATTCGGGAAGGTTTTTATTAGTACATGTAGTCCTCCACTTACAGCAGTTCATTTAGTGACTGTTCAAAGTTACTGGCACTGAAAAACATGACTTATGACCGTTTTCCCCACTTACAACCCTTGCAGCATCCCCATGGTCACATCATCAAAATTCAGATGCTTGGCAACTGACTCATATTTATGATAGTTGCAGGGTTTAGGAATCATGTGATCACCTTTTATGCCAAATATAAAGTCACTCGGGGGGATTTTATACAAAGAGATGCTTTTTAATGATGGGGGCAGATGGAGTTTGAAACCTTTGAACATTCTGTTGGAAGAAGGGACGAATTTAACTTGGTTGCAGTACCTTCAACTTCAAGCGAGATGGAGAGAAGATCAGAAAATTGGACTAATGTTACATGAAGAAGATTTGGTGACTCAGATAAAATGTAAAGGGCCAATGCATATTAAGCGAGTGTACAATTTATTGTTAGAAAGAGATTCAGAGGGTGAATTAGTTAAAGATTGTATGATAAAATGGGCACAAAATTTTGCAGAACCAGTAATGTTGTTAAATTTATTATATTTTATCTGGATCTCACCTATTTCTTTGTTTGATGTTGATTGATATATATGATTGATGTTTGGTTAGCAAAGGAAGTCAAGGGGGGAGGGGGGAGGGAAAGGGAGGGGGTGGTAGCTGGGTGGGGGGATTGGTGGGGGGAAAGGGGGATAAAAATTGTATTGTAAAACTTTTTCAATAAAAAAAAAATTCAGATGCTTGGCAACTGACTCATATTTATGATAGTTGCAGGGTTTAGGAATCATGTGATCACCTTTTATAACCTGACAAGCAAAGTCAATGGGGAAGCCAGATTCACTTAGCAACTGTGTTACTAATTTAACAACTGCAGTGATTCAGTTAACAACTGTGGCAAGAAAGGTTGTAAAAGGGGGCAAAACTCACTTAACAACTGTCTTGCTTAGCCACAAAAATTTTGGGTTCAATTGTGGGGCTCAATTGTGGTTGTAAGTTAAGGTATTAAGTTACTAATTAATACTAATTAGTAATTTACTAATTACTAATTACTGTATTAAATTACTAATTAATACTAGTATTAGTATTAGTATTAAAAGGAGCACATAACCATAAACATAAATATAAGCTTTAACAGCATTGCTAAACAAGCATTAAGAGTTGTTAACCTAATCTTGCATAGCTTCTTCTCCGGTGATATTGAACTGCAAACTAGGGCATACAAAACTTTTGCCAGACCAATTCTTGAATACAGCTCATCTGTCTGGAACCCGCACTGCATATCAGACATTAATACAATCAAACGAGTCCAGAGATATTTCACAAGAAGAGTCCTCCACTCCTCTGCTTGCAACAAAATACCTTATGCCACCAGACTTGAAATTTTGAGATTAGACAATTTAGAACTTCACCGTCTTTGGTCTGACCTAAGCGTAGTACATAAAATCACCTGCTACAATGTCTTACCAGTCAATGAATACTTCAGCTTCAACCAAAACAATGCAAGAGCTCACAATAGATACAAACTCATGGTAATCCGATCCAAACTAGACTGCAGAAAATATGACTTAAGTAACAGAGTTGTCAATGCCTGGAATGTGCTACCTGACTCTGTGGTTTCTTCCCCAAACACCCAAAACTTTAACCTTAGACTGTCTACTATTGACCTCACCCCATTCCTAAGAGGTCTGTAAAGGGCGTGCATAAGCGGAGCAGCATGCCTACCGTCCCTGTCCTAATGTTCCCTTTTATTCGTATACATTTCATGCATTCATAATTATCTTTACACTTGTATCTATTATCAAATACATGCTTGACGAAATACATAAATAAAAATAAAAATACATTTAAAAAAAACATTGCCTATTATGCAATAAATCACAGTAGAATCTAAACCTGAGAAATACAGAATGTAGAATGCCCTTTTCAATAATAGCTGCAGATACCTTTATTTTTCAACTGTTAACAAACCTCAGAATTAGTGGTCTGCTGTCACTGAATTGTTATATATGACCTTTCTGTTTCTACTTGATGTCTAGTTCTTTTTCATAGTTCTTTGAAAATAATGTACTTTTCAAAGACTTTATGCGGTAAAGTATTTCACCTGGAAAAATGTTGGAGCACAGTTTGTTAGAACTAAATCCTATTCAACTAAGGGCAATTTAATTCTGAGTACATGAGTACATGTGGGCAGAATTGAGTTCTTTATGTTGTTCAAATTGCCATTTCTAGAATAGTAAGTGTTTTTCTTTTTAAAAAAACCTTGTAAAAACCTTGTAATTTTTTAGTTTTATTTTTGATTGGTATTGAACTATCATAAACAGATTTCATTAAAACAGATGAGAAAAGCACCCTGGTAATAAATAGATGGAAAATATGAAAAAACTAATTTATATAATTTATAGAAGAGGATTGGACATAGATAGAGATTTCTTAGAATATTTTTGTGTGATATCAATGGATTACCAAGATTTATGGTACCAGGAGTCATCATAACAATAAATTAAATAATGGAAAGTTTCATATATTTCAGGCTATTAGATTGGGGAAAGATTGGGGAAAAACAAGAAGCAGATGTATGTGTAAAAAGGACTTCAAGATTAGTACAAGGCTAATTTTTTGGTGCCGTTTTTCCATGTAAAAACCAAAGGCAGTATCTATTGCGGACTTGTGTGGGTAGTTTTCTGGAATAGAATTCTAAGAGATTATAGCCATAATTTGATTTGTAGACAGTGCCAACTCAAGGTTACATTGACTGATGATACCATCTCCCATCAATATGCAGAATGATTTGGAAGAAGAGGTGGTATTGACAAAGTCAACGGTTTGGCACTATAGGCCAAGGCCTACTCAGCCTTAGATTAAAGCTGTCCCTGTGGGTTGGGATATAATAGTTTTGTTAAGTGACTTATTTTAAGTGGAAGCAGGTTGGTAACAGAATAAAAGCTTTTGTGGAATATTCATGAAATACTTCATTATTTATAAAACAAGGGCAAACAAGCAACTGGGAAACCATGCTAATTTAAACTAAATTATTATTATTTCTGACACAGAAGAAATTCTTTTGAGAATTATTCAAAATTTCACAGCATCCTGGCCTTGTCAGTCTGGATCTTTAAAAGCCCATTTACAATTTGATACATGCTTATTTATTTGTTAAACACATTCATAACTTGCTGAATCAACCTGGACTCCCATGTGGTAGGCTTATTTATTTCTAAATCATTGCCCTCAGTGAGGATTAATTCCAGGGCAAGATTTTTTTTTAAGTTACAAGGTTGGAAAACAGATACAGACTCAAAAGAAAGATACAAAATGAATTGCTGTTTGATCCTTTCTATAATCAAAGATTGCTTGTTGGACCTCATTTTGTAGTGAACAATAATTCCTCAAAACAACTTATATGAGATTCTGGTTTGCAAGGACACAAGAGGGACAATATAATAAAGTAGTTTACAAAAACTGATGGCCATTGCAGATGATAGATTTTGCAGAGTTGTTCTAAGACTAGTTATAGAGTTATTGTAATTTTGCATGCTGAAAGATGAATATATTGCTTTTGAATTATTTTCTTAAATGTTATATTTTAATATCTTCTAACCTAACTAAAGAAAAATTCTTCTTTTTGAAAACTTTCTCCTATTTGATAGCAGTGTTATCCTCAAACAAATGGTTCTAGATTCCTCTTTATTTTTCAACGGTTTGGTGGCTCAAGGATCATGATTTTGGAGGAATAGGTTAGTAACTATATTACAAAGCAATATTTAGTCACATATTTATTATAAAGAAGAGCATCAGAGCACTGGTACTGTTCACCTTCACTGGGCTTGTCAGAAGAAGAGGCCAATAATGTTTGAATTGTTTTGAATTGTTTTCCAAAATCCTTTTAAAATGGTCCAGATAAGATGAACAGAACAGAACAAAAATTTAGAGGAATCTAGAACCATTTGTTTGAGAACAACACTGCTATCGAATAGGAGAAAGTTTTCAAAAAGGAGAATGTTTTTTTAACTTAGGTTGTTTATTGAAGATACTAAAATGTAACATTTAAGAAAATAATTCAAAACAATATATTCATCGTTCAGCATGCAAAATTACAATAACTCAGTATTAGCGGAAATGTTTTTGCAAACTGCATCATTGGAAATATCATAGTTTCATAGCATGTTTGGAGTGATAACCAGGATTAAGGTAATCACAAAATACAATGAATATTGTGCCTATTGGTACATATATAAATACATATATATGTACACAGACACAATATCGATATCAAGATAGAGATATCGAGATAGATAGAGAGGACAGATATACATACAGAGAATGTGTCTCATTTAGATCCTGCCTCATTTAGTGACTGTTTGCAGTTATTAACTGATTAAAAATGTTTGACCCAAGTAAGATCATACTGACCTCTTCACTTAACTAATGTTGCGAGTCCCAATTGTTGCTAAAGAAGAGTATCAGTACACACACACACACTTACCTACACATGTGTGTGCACATGTTTGTGTATGTAGAAGTAATATATAATATATAAAAAGAGTGAAGATAATTGAAATTTGATTTGTTAACAAAATTAGTATAACTAATTAAACTACAAAAATCTTATTCTTGGCATCATTACTCTTCCTGTCAGTTACCTGCATCAATACAGATATGTTTTATTCCAGCTGCTATTTAAAGCCATTATTTTTAGAAAACATGAAAAGTTTTCCTTTAAATGTTATCACATGCTACTTTTCATAAATCTGGCTGTTTAATATATTTTTTTTAAAAGCATAATCATAATATCTGCAAGACTAAAAGTACCTTGAAAAAAATCTGTCATACTACTGCCATACTCTATGTGAGAGATACAAACTTAACCCTCTAACTTCAATCCATAGTCAGCAGGGATGAGAATGTACAAGAGACAGGAGTTTGCTGAGATGGCTTGTTCTTGATTGCTGGGAACAATTCAATATTTATTGAAGAGAGAAAAAATCCTTTCCTAGAAGAGCAACATTACTACATAAAGAATCTTGGGTGGCTGTATGAAGGTTGATTGTGGGAAGGATATTTTGGCCATTTGCCATTTTTTCAAGTTGAGCTGATCCAAACAGCCCAAATGTAGACACATACTGGAATAGCTAGTAGCAGTATCTCTGGAGAGTCTCAGTCATCCAGGTCTTGGTTGTCCCAAAGGTGCTTTTTCAAGAGACAACTTGACTTTCTGGTTTTTCTTTCAAGACATTTTGCTTCTCATCCAAAAAGCTTCTTCAACTCTCCATCCAGCTGTTAAGCAAGACAGTTGTTAAGTGAGTTTTGTCCCCTTTTATGGCTTCTCTTGCCACAGTATCAAGTAAATCACTGCAGCTGTTAAATTAATATTTATTTATTTTATTTATTTTAATTTTTATACCGCCCTTCTCCCAAGGGACTCAGTGCACACAGCCAACAATAAAACACACCTATATACAAAATTTAAAAACAGTTTAAAAACATTAAATAATTTGGCCCCAAATATCTTTAAAATAAGATAACCATTAAAATTCATATTTAGGCCAGCCCAACTTGTTGGAACAATAATGTCTTGAGGGCATGGCGAAAGGTGCATAGGTCAGGAATCATCTGTATCTCCGGGGCAATTCATTCCAGAGGGCAGGTGCCCTCACAGAGAAGGCTCTCCCCCTAGGGGTCGCCAGTCAACATTGTTTGACCGACGGCACCCTGAGGAGTCCCTTTCTGTGGGAGCGTATTGGCTGGTGGGAGGCTATCGGTAGCAGAAGGCAATCTCGTAAGTACCCAGGTCCTAAGCTATGGAGCGCTTTAAAGACGGTCACCAACACCTTGAATCGCACCCGGAAGACCACCAGGAACCAGTGCAGCTCGCTCAGGAAAGGTGTTACATGGGTGCGCCATGTCGCTTCCATAATCAGCCGCGCAGCCGCATTTTCCAGTGTGCTGCGTCTACACTCCATAGCCGGGGATCAATCTTCCTTTCTGACAACAACTGAGAGAACTTTTTAATTATTCCTACGTCACTCTGTGCTCTAGCTCCACCCCTTTCTCCCTTTACCTCCTCAGTCTTTCTCTCAGTTGCTGACAGACTGGGTGGATTTCTCCTGTGCTCTAGGTTAGTGCGTTAGGCTTTTGGTTATTTTTGATTAGTGATTTAAAATCTCTTTGTTTTATTTGGTTTAGTTAGAAATTTCCTGATCGGCAAGAGGCCAGGTATTTCTGTCCCCAGACAGGATACAGAATGTCTCGGAGTTGGTGGACAAGGTCCTGTCCCTGAGGTCAGTGCCCTTAGCGACCCTGTCTCAACTGCTGGGGAAGCTCGTGTCCTGTATACACATCGTACCGTGGGCACGCAGACACTCCCGGCAGTTGCAGTGGCTACTCCTGCCGTACCAATGGAAAGGCTGCGCGACCTCGTCGAAGAAAGTGTTCCTGCCTCCTCAGGTCCGGCTGTCTCTTCGCTGGTGGAAGTCTCCTGCCATTCTTCGGGGCAGCCATTTCCTGGATCTGGCCCGAGTGGTGATCACCACGGATGCCAGCTTGCATGGTTGGGGGGGCCACATGACGAACAAGGTGGCCCAAGGCAGGTGGTCCCGGTCAGAGCGTCAACACAGTATCAACCTCCTCGAGCTTCGGGCGATCCGCCTGGCTCTACTTCACTTCAAACGGGAGGTCCAAGGACGCCATGTGTTGATCCTCACGGACAACACGTCTGCGAAGGCACATGTGAACAAAGAAGGGGGTACGAGGTCTTGAGCCCTGATGTTCGAATCGGAGGGTCTGTTCAACTGGGCGGAGCGTCATCTTCTGTCGATCCGGGCGGACCATATTTCCGGGGCGGCAAACGTTCAGGCAGACTGGCTGAGCCGAGAGCTGATCGACCCGGCGGAATGGCAACTTCACCCGCGCCTGTTTCGGGAGTTGACTCTCAGGTTCGGGACTCCCGTGATCGACCTATTCGCCAGTCCCTCCAATGCTCAGCTTCCTCGCTTCATGTCACGCTATCCCAGCCCGGCGGCGGAAGGCGTGGACGCGCTCAGGTGTCGTTGGCCGGGGGGGCTGCTGTATGCCTTTCCACCAGTCGTTCTGATCCAACAGGTGGTGCGGAAGTTGGTGGCGGAACGAGCAGAGCTGATTCTGATAGCCCCCAATTGGCCACGCCGGCCTTGGTTCGCAGATCTCGTCGAGTTCTCCGTCAGCGAGCCGTGGATCATCCCGCCTCATCGGATTGCGCTGTGCCAAGGGGCCATTTTCCATCCAGAGCCACAGTGGCTCCAGTTGGCCGCGTGGCGTTTGAGCGGGTCCTCTTGAAGAAAGGTCGGTTGTCCGATGATGTGATTGGAACAATGCAGGCGTCTCGTCGCCCTTCCACTACGAGAATTTACGAGGCGACATGGAGGGCGTTTTGTTGCTGGGCAGCGAATCAGCATGTGGACCCGACCGCTGCGGTCATCCAAGATGTGTTGGACTTTCTTCAGGCTGGATTGGCGAAAGGCTTGGGCCCAGCCACCTTGAGGCGTCAGGTTGCGGCCTTGTACACGGTCATCTCTTGCCCGCCGTACCGGTCCTTGTCTCATCACCCATGGGTTCGGGATTTTCTGCATGGAGCTACAAACATCCGTCCCCCTACAGTTCATAGATATCCTTCCTGGGACCTGCCGCTGGTTTTGCAAGCCTTAACAGCTCCCCCGTTTGAGCCCCTGGGTTCAGTGTCGCTGAAGTTTCTGTCCTTTAAAGTTGCATTTCTGCTGGCGATCACATCGGCTCGCCGTGTTTCGGAGTTGGCGGCCTTGTCGGTCCGGAAGGACTTGTGTATCTTTCATGCCAACACGGTTGTTCTGCGGCTTGACCCAGCATTTACTCCTAAATTTAACTCCTGGTTTCATCGTTCTCAAGAAATAGTGCTTCCGGATTTTTGCCCTAACCCGAGGCATCAGCAGGAGGTCCAGTGGCATACGCTGGACATTCGTAGAGCCTTGAGACGCTACATCGGTCGTACAGCATCGTTTCGGAGATCAGAGGCGCTACTCGTTTCTTTCCATCCAGCGTCTATGGGCCAGAAGATCTCGTCGGCTACGGTGGGTCGGTGGATTAAGGCCTGCATCTCCTTAGCGTACCAACAGCAGGCCTGCCCTGTCCCTGCGAGGATTTTGGCTCATTCGACGAGAAGTGCAGCAGCGTCGGCGGCTTGGGCGACACAGGCATCTGTATTGGACATCTGTCGAGCGGCTACCTGGACCTCTCTGTCGCCTTTCATCCGGCATTATAGAATAGATGCTTACGCTTCTGCGGAGGCGTCCTTTGGCCGGAGGGTTTTGCAGAGCGTGGTTGGGGCCCCTTCGGGGGGCAGTCAGCCTCCCGTCCCTGGGGTTTAGGCTTGGGTATGTCCCAGCTATGGAGTGTAGACGCAGCACACTGGAAAACGGACGTTGTCTTACCTGAACGTCCATTTTCTGGGTGCTGCGGATACACTCCATTCCCTCCCTTGTAGGCTTCCTGCATTGTTGATTGTTTGGTTGTTTGTTGGTTAATAAAATTGAGTTGTATCATATGCTGTTCTGCACCTTCGTTCAAGACTGAGGACGTAAAGGGAGAAAGGGGTGGAGCTAGAGCACAGAGTGACGTAGGAATAATTAAAAAGTTCTCTCAGTTGTTGTCAGAAAGGAGGATTGATCCCCGGCTATGGAGTGTATCCGCAGCACCCAGAAAATGGACGTTCAGGTAAGACAACGTCCGTTCTGGACCAGTTGGAGCCTCTGAGTGTTCTTCAGGGGGAGCCGCATGTAGAGAGCATTATAGTAGTCCAGTAATATGATTGTTAAGTAAATCTGGCTTTTTTATTGACTTTGTTTGTCAAAAGGTTACAAAAGGTGATCAAACGACCCAGGACACTGCAACCATCATAAATACGAGTCAGTTGCCAAGCATATGAATTTTGACAAGTAACTTCATGCAGTCAGAATTAAGTTTTTATATATTAAAATGGCATAAAAACTTACCAGCTCATTTAATATTGCAAGATTTGGGTGAAAATTCTAAGCATGTTATGACATTTTTTAAAATGAGATTATAATGTGACATCACATTTGCTTTCCCTAATCAACCAAGTTCGGTAACATTATAGATTACCAATTGTCCATGGGTCACCACTCACGAGCCACCATTTTATATCAACATCTATAGGACGATTACCAATGTAGTTTACCAAAAACAAAGCAAAACACAACCCAAACCCAGTTTTAGTTACGATTCTTAATTAAATCGAAGAATACATGTCTGTTCATTGTGTTCCTCAATCAAATGGATGATGTCAATTAGAATGCTAAAAAGGAATGGTTGCAAAAATGCTTTTATGTTGCTTGTCTAGCAATCCCTAGTTGCATTCTTTTACTCTGACATGGCTAGTTTAGAAAAGATGCAGCAGCAACTGCCATTCTAAGCATCTAGCAATTAAAACATGCAAATGATGGCTGACTTCATTTCCCCTTGGGGAAGGTGACAATCTACGTGCAGGTTTCTATAATGCTTTGGTTGGATTTTCTTCCAGAGTCCAGAATGTTTTCTTAAAGAGTTTAGGGCATTTCCAAGAATGTGTAAATAAATAAATAAATGCAGACAACGGTATGGCTCAGCAGCTTAGAAATATTTCCTAAAGTTTTGTGACAAAATATTTATTAAATACCTTGTGAGGCTGTGAATTTCCTCAGTGTGTTTTTGCTATTTCAGCTCTGCTGTTCTACAGAAAGTTTGGCAGGACTGGTACATTTACTTGACAAGACTGTCTTGAAAACTTGTGCCAGAGGAATTCCCTTTGCGTGTTTTTATACACCCCCCCTTGCAAAACAGTGTTGACACTAATGTACAACATCTTACAAACGGTTTATTAGAAGAATAGGGACTTTCTCATTGGCAATAGTAACCCAACCGTGTCCTTTCTTCTATTCTTCTTAAAAGCTCTTGTATTGCTAACATGAGTATAGTAATGCAGCTATAGTTTATGTGCCATATGTTCATGGCCCAGGGAAGGAAGGTGGTACTGTTTGCATGTCTCCATAGCGACCTTAGTCTTGGCCTGGTGCCTGTAATCTGGCCTGTTCACAAAGCATCAAACCCAGCTGAATTATTTAGTGCCACTGGAGAAAAATATAGCAACAGGCTCCTGCTGAAAAGCTATGGAGAGGAGCAAGGTGACATCAGTAGTTATTCTGAGACTGAAAGGGGTCTTAACAGCAAGCAAGGTGGCAGATTGGTTTATTAAGTATTTAAATTTTCCTTTTTTCCCATCCTTTCTTTTTATAAATTGCTGGACGCTCCTTCTTTCCTCTGCAAGGATTAGCCGAGTCAGTTTCATTAAGCAACTTTGCAAATACTTCTTCTTGGCACAGCTTGAGTTGCTTTTTCGTTTTTATCTTTTTAATGTAATTCCTTTGATAGTCATGATCACAAGAATGGTGCACATAGGCCAAGCAAATCCTGCAGAGGGCTACGCATTGGTAACTTTTCCTCAGTGTTTGGTGCTTGATACTTTGAGGCAAATAGGAATTCTACTGGACGGAAATGGATAATAACTGTAGGAACCTGGGAGAAATATTTTTACTACTAATTCTAAATGAAGAGCTATTTGGACAGCTGCTCTTGGAATAACAGATACAGTTTTCGTATTAAAAATGTATGGCCCGTGCCCTCAAGACTTGGCTCAGCTGTACCTCCATGTTAAGATCCTTCAGCTTCATGGGAAGCCACCGCACACCACAGCCTATTATGTGTAATAGCAACCAGATGGTTCAGTGTTAATCTGCTATCCTGACATCCCAGTGTAAGACACAAGTCAGATCTTGAATAACATGTATGATGTTTGCATCTGCAAACATTTTGGAACTGTGAGGCTGATTTGGATATGCATTTCTATAAACAGACGTTAGGATCAGACTACACAAATAATTAAACAACAAATGACTACTTGTTTATTTACTTCCCACTCCTTTTCTCCTGCAGTGGAGTTGAGAGGCAGAGGTCAGAAATTTCCACATTTGTTGTTGGTTAACCGACGGATAACCACAATTTATGATATGGTTATGATGGCTTGATTAAAGTGACAGGGTAAGTGATGTGTCTGGTGTGAACTAGCATATTATACAAACCCAGCCATCCTGTGGTGTTATTTATTTATTTATTCAGTTTATGTAGCTGCTCATCTCACATGCATGGCTTTAGGTGACTCATTCAATTAGAAACAAAAAACAAAAGCAGTAAATAGTTACAAATAGACAACTAAAATGTAAACCACTAAACATGATGAAAAATAATTTAACCCTTAATTTGCAGGAGAATACAATCTATGGAAGGTGTGATGGTTCCGTGAGACCCTGAGTTTGTCAGCTGGAAAGCTGACAGCTCAGGTTCGAGATCTGAATCCTATGCAAGGGGATGAACTCCCGTTAATTGCTCCCACTCCTGTCCATCAGTTTGAAAGCATGCAAATACAAATAGAAAAATAGCTACCACTTCAGTGGAAATGTAATAGCATTCCATGTTTCTTGGCGTATAGTCTTGCTGGCCACAAAACCATGAAAATATCTTCTAACTATGCTAGCTCCCTCAGCTAGGAAACAGCTATGAGCCCCTGGAGTAGAAATTACTGGACAGGGGAAACCTTTGCAATCTATACAGTAGTAATGTAACCAAACAGCAGGCTCCATACTACCACTGGGTTCCCAAGAATGGTGACAAAGCCATATCTTGAGAGCAAATAATTGCAATTTAACCTTACAAAATAAATCAAATTAAGCTTTTAATCTGATTTTGGCTGAAGACTAAGTAGGGGATTTAGTGCTTAGTTGGATTAATTACTTTATTTTGATAAATCATACTTCACCTTTAGCAGTTTCTTTTTAATGGCTTCGCATATTTGTGAGGTAGATGAAGAGCTGTTTAAGGAAACTTATCTGAAAACGTAAGAATAGCATGAACAGTTAGTTTAGTATAAGACTTTCTATGAAGACAAGGTGGATCAAAGTCGTCTCTGAAGAAGTAACAAAGATGTTACAGCTAAAATTGCCAACTGGATGTGGGGTCTGAACAGTGAATCACTGAGAGAAGAACAGATTGTGAGATTGCCTATAAGTACTTTGGGACAGCAGCTCCTCATGA
This sequence comes from Masticophis lateralis, assembly GCA_030761175.1. Lineage (NCBI taxonomy): Eukaryota > Metazoa > Chordata > Lepidosauria > Squamata > Colubridae > Masticophis > Masticophis lateralis. The sequence goes on from JAUDYJ010000003.1 coordinate 30,929,313, forward strand.
GTAGATGGCAGGATCTGATGTTTTTGGATCTGCTTGTGATTTGAGTGACTAGTAGTTGGGAATTTTCTCAAAGGTGTATCATAGACTGTAATGTATTCTTTAAGGACATAGGTTTGGCTGATCCTCATTTCTTAATCACTTTGGATTTAAGTTTTTATTGTTTTTGAAGTATTGCAAATCTCTGGAATGGCAACTCTTATGGCACTGGGTAAGTTTTTTTTCAGTCATTTATAAAAGAAGTTTTACATATGAGGATTAATGCAGTTTCTTTGGAATTAACAGCAAAAAACATGATTAGATAATTGATTTTTAGAAAGTTATAAACGGACTTAGGGTCTGCATGGATTTAACAACATTTGGAAATTAATTCTTCCTTTGCTCATTTTCTCAAGTCTTCTCAATTATTCCTATTTTTGTGTCTGCAAGAAAGCATGATTAGATGGAACTTTGAAGGCTGGACACCAGAGGTACCAAAAGGAAATAAATACTGTAGTTAAAGAAGAAGAATACTTAAGCTTGACTTAATAACAGTGGTGGGTTGCCCCCCGTTCGCACCGGTTCTGTAGAACCGGTAGTAAAACCAGCAGGAGGCTCCGCCCACTGACCCTGATGTCATCAAAATGCTTCTGCGCATGCGGCCCCATTGCAAACTGGTAGTAAAGGTAAGTAGAACCACCCCTGCTTGCTAATGCAGACTCCAGCAAAGTCTGTTAACAAATAATTGTGAACAATGGACTGGAAGTTACCTTTAAAGATCTCTGCCATTATTGATAAGACAATGTTATGGAAAAGGTACAAGTTTTACTGGGCAAGACTAAATTTGATTTAAATATGGACTTAAAAATAATAGGATTCAATAAGGACCTGGAAAAAATGGAACATCTTTTTTCTATATCATTCTTCTAATCTGTCATTTTTAGATTCACATTTGAATCTTCCCCTGTCTCTATTTTATCCAGTAAAACCAGTTCCTCTTCTATAACCTACTTTCATTGGGGCCTTCTTCAGTTTGCCATTACTTCCTTGGAAGTCACCCAGCATAGTCTCCACATGGAAAAACATATGAATATATTTTTTTGGAGTTAACCTGAGTTTGGAGCAAGAAAAAAAATGTACTTTTAAAAGATGATTCAGAAGTACTTAGCAGCATTGATTTTTTCTGAACTGAATATACTACTCTGAATGAAATGTCAGAAAGTTAACACAAGTGGAGCTAGAATACCCAATGAATGACCTTTCAATATTCTAGAATTGCAGTAGTGTGTGTGTGTGTGTGCATGCTTGCGTACGCGTGCTTTGCTCTCCTGTTGTTCAAAACACACACGGATTGGAACAAGAACAGCAAATGAAAATGAGTTGAAATATACAGTGTTTTGATTTTTCACTTCAAGTTTAATGAACACCTATATTAAGAGATATGTTCTTTCTTTAAGAGATGAATGGCAGTCTTTTGATACAAGCTCTTAAGTAGGGCTGCACTTATTTAAAACATATTAAAACATTTATTTCATAAAAAGCGCTGCCATTATCAATTATTCCTTGGTTTCATATTTCTTCAGAATATGATCCATATTCCACTTAGAAAATATAGTCTTTTTAAAGATTTGATTCTTTTTGCATTATTAAAATTATGGCAGAAAAATATGGCCGGTGGGGGAGAGGGGGACTGAAATTCGACCTGCTGAAATCAGAGGGGAGATTATTTGATATAAAATATGCACATGGATTTAAGTCAGAGGTCTTCAAACTTGGCAGCTTTAAGACTTATAGACCTAAACTCCCAGAATTCTCTAGCCAGCATAACTGGTTGGAGAATTCTGGGAGTTGAAGTCCACAAGTCTTAAAGATGCCAAGTTTGAAGGCCTCTGACTTAAGTGGTCCAATTCTTTTTCTAGGACATGGTGTTTCTCAACTTTGGCAACCTTAAGATGGGTGGACTTCCACTCCCCAAATTCCAACTCCTTGTTGGTTTGAGAATTCTGAGAGTTGAAATCCACCCATCTGAAAGTTGCCAAAGTTGAGAAACACCATTCTAAGAAATTATTTATTTATTTATTACATGTATTGATATGCCGCCCTTCTCCCGAAGGACTCAGGGCGGCGAACACAAGTTAAGAAACATGTACAATAAAATCACACTTTAAATCAAATAACTAATTAATGATAAATAATAAACCCAGAATCAGAGTCAGCCTATTTTTTTGAACAGCCAAGTCTTCAGCTCCCAATGGAAGGAGCGGAGATCAGGAGCCATCCGGAACTCGGTAGGTAATTCATTCCAGAGGGTCGGAGCACCCACAGAGAATGGCCTACCCCTGGGCACTGCTAAATGACATTGGCTCGCTGTCGGAACCCTGAGGAGAGGGGCCCTATGTGAGCGAACAGGACAGTGGGAAGCAGGCAGGTGAAGGTACTTAAATATCCTGGACCTAAATCATGTAGGGCCAAATTATGGTTGTATGAAGCAATTGGACAGGGGGATTGTGTTGATAGCCAACCCTAAACTTCTTCAAGGAAAGAGGGATATCAATAACAAATAAATAATACACGCTAGAATGGGATGTTACAATATGTTGTTCATTCTACTTTCATATATAGATTTGAAATGTGATGACTGCACTACCTTAGTACAACATCATTCCAGTTTGGCTGCCAGTTTGTTACCAAAAAAATACAAAGTACTGACAATTACTCATGAGTCACCTAAATGACCCCTTTACTGTGAAGACACTTAACTATCCATTATGGTCACTTTGGCAAAGGTTTTGCTGCAGCTGCCTGGGCATGTCTGGTAGTCATTTAAATGGGGTGTGTGTGTGTGTGTAGCTACCACTTGTGCTTTGGATCATGCTTCCTACTCAGATAAGAAGATAAGCATCTTTGGTGGTTTTCAAGAATTCAAAACTTTTAAAGGATGATTCAATTGTTTTTTGTTTCTGGGTGTTATTAAATAGATAATAGACACTGCACAAGAATCATCAGAGCTCAAGTCCAAGAAAGGACACATTTGTCTATTCATTTCAATAACATGTATCAATTGTCATATTAATTTGCACAATATATGTATCTTTTTAGTCATTTATTCCCAACTACCTCAACCTATACCTTTGATTGAGGTGATACTGCAGATACTTCATTAGCAAAGCTATCCTGTGGAAAATCCTATATTCTGTCAATTCCACTTCATTTCTAATTCTTCCATCATTCATTAGTCCCATAATAACCTTAAAGAAAATTGATCAACACTACTTTCCTCCTCTTTCATGGCATATTTCATCACTGCAACTCCAAAGCCTATTACTCATTTTTTTTCTTTGCCCAATCTATTTCACTATAGAGAAAAATGGAGTGTCACCACAGTGCCTATGCTTGAAATAGTGCTCTTGAGGAATATCTCACCACATATACTAGCCATTAAGTGTGCTAATATAATGAGCTGTGAGAATAGTCTCGAGAGACAGAAGGAAGAGCTACACCAGAGTAATTGTCAGGCAAGAGACATTTCAGTCCACAGAAGAATAGTGGGTGGGAAACATCTCAGGGACCTTCCCTAGCTTTCTGGAAAGTAAAGGCAAGGAAGATAGAAGTGCCTTTAGACCTGCAAGCATATGCTACTGAAATCTTACAATAAAGGTTGTGTTAATATTTATGATTTACACTTCTTGTATGGAGTATCTTGAAGGGCTGAGAGCAGGGGTGGGCTGCTGGGGGTTTGCAGGGGTTTGGGAGAATCTCTAGCTAAGATTCTGTGCAGTTTGGAGAACCCCCAAATCTCACTCCTGGCTGGCCCTGCCCATCCCTCCCCTCCCCTCCCCTGAGTCACCATGTGGCCTGTTTTGGATGCAGGTAAGTTCAGAGTGCGCACAGAGACTTGGGGAGGGCAAAAAACGGGCCTACCAGAAGTTTGGGAAGGCTGTAAAGGGCCCGTTTCCAGCCTCCAGAGGGCCTCCGGAGCCTGGGGAGGCTGTTTTCACCCTCCTGGAAAGCTCGAGGAAAGCCTCTGGAGCCTGGGGAGGGCAAAAATGCACCCCCCCCCCCCGGTGTGGTGTAGGAGGCTGACTAGGCCATGCCCACCCAGCAACTGAGGTGAGAACCACTTGCTAAAATTTTTGAACCTCATTCCTGGCTGAGAGTGTGCACAGAATACACAAAAGCACTTTCCCTAACTCTCCTTAGGCAGCCCTGAGTAATATCATACTATCCACTTAAATCATTGGCTTTGGGTCAACCTGTTGATCTCAACTAATACCTGGTAGATACCCCTTTGCTGCATAAAACTCCCACTATCTTTTAGCCAAGAACCAAACAATAAATTCACTTCTACTTTTTTTTTATCATATTAGCAGACAAAATCCAGCTCTGCTGAATCTCAAAACTTTCATTACTTTAAGTAGATTCTGTGAGCTAAATTAGCTTTTTTTGGTACATGGAGCAACAATGTCTTGCAATTAAGTTCTGCACATATAATTTCCTGTTCCCTCTTCTTGGCTGCCAATTACGGTAAAGTGGACCACTAATTACATGGCTATCTGTGAGTGGAAGCAGGATGGGGAAAAGCAAAACAATCTGTCTGGTTTTGAAGTCCTCCCTCTTCCCTGGATATTGGGTGTGCTGAAATGGAACAAATAATGAAATATACAATCAGTAGATGCTGTGTTGTCTGACAATTTGCTGCAATACTCCATTCAGGTAGCTGCAAGAGTAAAAGGAGGAGATGGTTGCAAGTTAAAGCCAAACAAATATATTACAGGTTATATTTATATCTATGACTTTTTTAAAGCAAGATAATGAAAGCTTGAAGAACAGGACTTCTGGCATTATTTTCAGAACCTGTACCAGCCATGGCAGTATCTTAATTTTCTTCTGTGTAACTTTTTAATATTTATTTATTTAAGAAATTTACACGGCCACTCAAGTCACTCTCAGTGACTCCAGGTGGCTTACAAAGATAAAACCCCAAAGAAAAATGTACAAATGTACAAAGGAAAATATTCTATGTCCTAACACTGTGATGGCAAACCTATGGCATGTATGCCATAGGTGGCACGTGTAGCCATATCAGTGGGCATGCGAGCTCAGCTCCGGTACACATGCGCGTGCCGGCCAGCTAATTTTTGGGCCTTCTGGGCCCACCAGAAGCAAGGAAACAGGCTGTTTTCTGCCTCTGGAGGGCTGGGGGGGGGGGGAGACCCGTTTTTCTTTCTCATCTGGCTCCAGATCATCTCTATGAGTCTAGGAGGGCGAAAACAGCTTTCCCCACCCCCTCGGAGGCCCTCCAGAGGCCAGAAACAGCCCGTTTCCCAACTTCCAGTTGGACAGGAAGTGACTTTTTTGCTGTCCCTAGCCTCCAGAGACTCCTAAAGAGGCCTTCCCCAGGTGGCTGTGGAATTCTGGGAGTTGAAGTCCTCCAGGCTTAAAAGTTGCCAAGGTTGGAGAACTCTGTACTAGAGTAACATTGCCGGGTCTGAGAAAAAAAATGTTGGTTTACCATAATGATTCATAATGAGACAACACAAACTTTGTGGTCAATCCAAACTAACTAGATTGTTTTACCATTCAGCTTCTATTAGAGTTGAAGTGTACTAGAACTTTAAAAAGGTTAAAACAGTTCGTAGAATAATAACAGATCAGAATTTTAAACTGATTCCCTTACTATTTATTTTATTTTATTTTATTTTATTTTATTTTATTTTATTTTATTTTATTTTATTTTATTTTATTTTATTATTTTATTTTATTTTATTTTATTTTATTTTATTTTATTTTATTTTATTTTATTTTATTTTATTTATTTTATTTTATTTTATTTTATTTTATTTTATTTTATTTTATTTTATTTTATTTTATTTTATTATTTTATTTTATTTTATTTTATTTTATTTTATTTTATTAAATTTATATACCACCCTACTCCCGAAGGACTCAGGGCGGTGAACAGCCAAAAGATAAAATACATATATTATAAATGTTAAAAAACTCGTTAAAATACATTAAATGTTTTGGCCCCCAAAACAACTTTAAAACACCCAATTTATAAGACAAATTTAAAAAACCATTTAAAAGGGAAAGTTAGGCCAGGCCAGCCTGCTGAATAAAAATGTTTTGAGAGCATGGTGGAGAGTGTGCAGATCCGGGATCCTCCGTATCTCTGGGGGGAGCTCATTCCAGATGGTAGGTGCCCCCACAGAGAAGGCACTCCCCCTGGGGGCCACCATAGAGAAGCCCCTCTCTATGGGAGTGTACTGGTCAGTGAGAGGCTACTGGTGGCAGAAGGCGGTCTCGTAGATACCCCGGTCCTATGCCATGGAGTGCTCTAAAGGTGGTAACCAAAACCTTGAAGTGCTTAAATCCTTAACTACTGAATTCTTAGATATTGCCACTTGACAGGCATAAGAATTGAGACAAAAAAACTATGGCTTACTAAAAACCATATTCTTCATGGTCTTTGGTAAACCACAGATTTCAAGCCTCATTTATGGTTGAAGTGAAATCTGTCAAGTTATGTTTTTCAAGATCTGAAATGTAGCTCTTATTGATCTAAAAACAGCCAGACATTCTGCTAATACTGTTCGTAGGCAAATGCTCTTTAAGTTGCAGAACATTCCACATTTATTCATTATCTTCTGAAAGAGTTTTCATGCTACAATTATAGTAACTATAATATAGTGTGGTATAGTGCAGTGTTATATTACTTTCATACAGAATTTGGGACATACAACATTCAGTATGCTTGCTTGCGCAGTATTGTTTCAATACAGTCTATAATCACATAACTACATTTGAACTATGGTGCTGGAGAAGACTCCTGCAAGTCCCTTGGACTGCAAGGTGATCAAACTGGTCAGTCCTAAAGGAGATCAACCCTGACTGCTCTTTAGAAGGCCAGATCCTGAAGATGAAACTCAAAATACTTTGACCACCTAATGAGAAGGAAGGACTCACTGGAGAAAAGCCTAATGCTGGGAAAGAGTGAGGGCTTAAAGAGAAGGGGATGACAGGGAATGAGGTGGTTGGATGGAGTCACTGAAGCAGTAGGCATGGGCTTATATGGACTCCAGAGGATGGTAGCGGACAGGAAGGCCTGGAGGAACATTGTCCATGGAGTCGCAATGGGTTAGACGTGACTTTGGAACTAACAACAAGAACAACAAGAACAACATACTTTTCCTATTCACAGCGAACAACCTTTTGTTTTTTAAACTTGTGACTATGTAGATATACAATGTGTGTGTGTGTATAATTCTTTATTAGATTATTAAGGTACCTTAATGTTAGGTGCCTTTCTATGTTGACATGCATGCATGATAATTCATGAAGGATCATTGAGGGAAATCATCTACTACATGATCTGATGGATAGCATGATAGAGAATTTGAAGTATGAACTTAAATTATTTGAAAAATAGTTTCATAAAGTGATAGTAGTGGAAGTGACTATAGCTGTGATCAACTCCAACTCTTTGCTTAAGGTAGGAATCACTGTACATGTCTGACAGATGAACATTTAGGCCCTGGTGGAGGATCTCTTGTGTCGCAGAATTTAACGCATCATGTGGTAACCTGTTCCATATACTGGCAGGAAGTTTATGTTGATGTCTAGTCTAAATTTATTTCCAGTAGATTTAACTCATTGATTCTGGTTTTGTCCTCTGGGGCAGGTGTCCCAAACCCCCGGGTTACAGCCTACTGCCAGATCATGACCTATTCGCAACCAGGCTGCAGGCCAGCGCACATGCATGCGCGCAGCTCAACTTGCACAAATGGCGGCCCAGTTAGCCTTTCCCGCCCCCATCCGGGCTGCCAAGCTGCAAAGATTGGGGACTGCTGCTCTGAGGTATCACAGAAAGTTTGAAGTATACTAATTCATTAATTTGGCTAAGTTATATTCTTAACTGTTTATTTTTATTTATGGGAACTCATAAGACAGAAGTAAATAGAGCAAAATATTACATGCAAATATATGTATCAAAATACGCAATAATCACTTTGTTAAAAATTGAACTGAGGAATCATGGGGATGGATAGTCACTGTTGTGATCCTTTGTAATTTCCAAGGCCATTAAGTCTTTCTTCTTTTCTTCTTTTATGTAGATCCACTCTGAAGCACTACATTTTACACTGAACTTTACACTGAATATATGCATATAATATTAAAGATGTTTAGGCAACTTTGAATTAAATAAACCTATGGCTTCTAGAATGGAATGGAAAGGAGCGGGGAGGAGAGGATAGGAGAGAAGAGGAGAAAATTACGTAATGCTTGAGAACAGAAGGCCTTATTACATTAAATAAGTTTTGCTATGTTCAGCAGGTTTTATGCCACTCTGTGAGATACGGTCTATAGCAACTGTTCTCTATATGGTCTTCTGGTAAGATAAATTCATGTGCAGTCTATATTCTCAAAACTGGGAATGTAATTGTGGGCTAATAAAATCTAATGAATAATTTATTACACATTTACAATTTATTACTCTGAGATAGTTATTTTAGTTACTGATTTAGATTTTTTTTATTTAAATATTTGTAATTGCAGTTTTATGCCTCCATAAAAATGTAAGATATATGCATGAGTGATAAGATTGGACTCTGTTACTAAACTGAGCCACTTTTTATAGTAATATAAGGATTATGTTTCTAGTGTTTTCCAGTAAGTTTTGCATCAGGTGCCTACAAAATATTGTGATAATGGACTGAAAGGATATTATTAAGGTTTATCAGCATTTTCTTTTCCATACTTTAGATTTTATTTATTTATTGAGCAAAGACTAAAGCACTAGTCATAATTCATTCATGTTCAGATATTATAATTAGGGAAACAAAAAATAGCCTGTCTGGCTAATTTTGATTGCTTTCTAATTTGTGCAGGCTAAGAAATATGTCTGGATATAGGTTGTGGGATCATGGATTACAACTGAAGAAACCTAGTTAAGAAGATCTAATTATTTGAATATTCTTATGTCTGCTGATTCTATACATCCTATTTTAAGGTTTTCTCGGACTGGAAGAAAACTACATTAATAAATGAAAGAAATTATTCTCTTAATTCTTGTAGCTCTGAATGCTGAGAAGAGCTGCTTCTTCTTGGTCTAGGCCAGATGCTGTTGCTTTGCTGACCATCTTGCTTTTATGATTATTTGAAGCATTTCTGTATTACAAATTGCAAACATTGGTTTCTACCAATGGTTTCTACCGGGGGTGGGTTCTAAATTTTTTTTACTACCGGTTCTGTGGGCGTGGCTTATTTTGTGGGTATGGTTTGATGGTCATGTGACAATTCTTTAGGATTTAGTAGAGGTACTGGTCTACCAGGCTTTTAACTGCTTGCAGAGCTGTACCTGTCTACCCATTTGTTTTTGGAGCATACCGGTCTACCCATTTGTTTTTGGAGTGTTCCGGTCTACCTATTAGTTTTTGGAGCACACCGGTCTACTCATTTGTTTTTGGTCTACCACCACACTGCCTTTTACCACTGATCAGCTGTAGGGCAGCCCTTTGAAGTGCCGCGGCAAGAGTTTAAACAGTTTTTTGTCACTCTGCCACCACCGAGAGCATCGGAAACCGCTTTCAGGCAGCTTGGCTTCAATTGCCAATCTATCACAACTGAGCGGTTTACAAGGAGTTGATTGGCTCTAGCTGATCAGTTGGGAGGCTTCTTGGCTTCTCAATTTAAAGCTAAGATGTCTTGTTTTTTTTTTCCCCCTTTTCTTTGTCAAGTGAGCCCTGATTTTTTCCTTCTAGCCGATCAGCTGAGACTTGGGAGGCAGCGAATAGATTGGGGGCAGGGCCAGACAGAGGTGGTATTTATTGGTTCTCCGAACTACTCAAAATTTCCACTACCGGTTGGCAAGAACCAGGGAGAACCGGTAGCAACCCACTACTGGTTTCTACCAAACAGTGGCTATGCTTACCCTGTGGCTCACTTCAAATCTATTAATCTTGTTTTGCAGAACATTTGCAAGTCACAATTAGCAGTGTCTGGAATGACACTGTGTACCAGAAATTGGAGAACCAAGAGAAGGGGGTAATTTCTCTTTGTTCCCCTATATTTTATTCTGACTTCCTAGAGATACTTTTTTTGGGCAGGGTTAGGAATGGAATGCTGGATTAATAGGTCCTTTGTTCTGTTTAGTGGAAAAATTCTTGTGTTCTTATTGTAGCGTTTTTATTGAAAAATACCTAAAAGTACTTGAATATCATTTATTAATTTATTATCAATGCTACATTTCTAAAAGCTTTGCGAGTATTAGATTTATGAGTAGCAGTTATATTTGGGGGAAAGAATTCTATGCAGAAAATGCTCTCTTCCAAGGCTTTTCATGTTTTCTTCACTGTGTGTGTGTGTGTGTGTGTGTGTGTGTGTGTGTGTGTGTGTGTGTGTGTGTGTTGCTCAGCAAGCACTATCCACATGTACACCTCAAGTAGACTCACTTTGGAGCAGGCAATATCCAGGTAGGAAAACCTCAGGCCCTGAAAACTTTGAAGGTAATTAACTTGTAATAAAACCTGGAAACAACAAGTGATACAACATGGGCAATATGCAATACCAGATAGATTTGGTTAATAGGTAGATCAGTTCATTTTATATTTGCTGCAGTTTCTAAAGACAGTCTGAGACAGAATGCATTACAGAGGTAATTAACAACTTTATTGGAAGAAATGGGTGCAAATGATGTAGTCCACCAGAAAATTAGATAATCCTGGAGAACATTTACCTTTTGTCTCCAATAAAATATGTTTTATTGGAGGAGCAGAAGCAGGAGGAGGAGGAGGAGAAGGAGAAGGAGGAGAAGCACTTATTTTCCACCATAATTTGCAAATAAATTCTTTCCAAATCAGACAATGTGATTGCCTGGATTTGTTTTCTCATTTTGTCTCTCATAGTTGAGGTCTACCTATGATGTCAATTACAGGCCTCTCTCATCTTTTTAAGTGGGAGAACTTGCACAATTGGTGGCTGACTAAATACTTTTTTGCCCCACTGTACATCTAGATTTTGTATCAGCAATTTCTTTGAGAGAATAACTCCATCTAGAGCTAATGTTACTCCACATAATGTAGCCCAAGGGCTAGATGTGTCCAAGGCTTTGTGTGACATAACACAGCATAAGTGCATAAGTAATGATAATTTGCTAGACATGACAGTGATAAATGTCACTACTTATATAAGTCATCTTTTGTAGAGCAAAGGAACTGTATGTAATGCTTTTGTTTTGAGAGGGATATTTTAATATGTGCTTAAACTGGAAAGAATATCCTCATACTTCTAAGTAGAATTGTGTAACATCTTAGGGCAAATAGATATGGCTGCTACTGACTCATCATTTTATGGTTCTGCTCCAGTTTTTTTTCTTTTTAAAGCATCAGTAGCAAGCTATGCTGCTGTAAATTAATGTGCTTATTAATCAGTTACTGTATTTGTCACATGGAATATATTGCTTCTTTTGTACACAAAAAGCATATAAATAAAATATTAGATGGCGGCAATAATTATTTTAATGAACTTCCAAGTACTAAAGACCTGAAATATTTCAATATATTGCTCTATGGTTAGTTGGCTTCTTATATTATCTTATGAATGAGGTAATTTCTTTAACCACAAAAAGCAAATCTAATTACTTATTTACTTAGTTATTGAATCTGATTTCTAATATATGGGTATATCTATTATCTTGTGAAGGTCTTAACAAGTACTGTTTTGCTTCTATTATAACATTTATGCTTAATGAACAAAATTCGCTTCTCACTCCTATGCGTGGTAAGTGTCTTCCTCAATCTTGGTGCCTCTACCAGAAACTGGGAGTTTGAGAGTTCTACACAGGATCTTAGCCATTTCTAGTATTGCATTCTTCTGAATAGAAAGCTCTGATGTTGCTGTTTCTTGGATCTGTTGGAGCCACTTTTCCAGTTTTGGACTTACAGGCTCAAGTTCTCCCACTGGGACTATTTTGGCCTTTACTTTCTATATCCTGTCTAGTTCCTCCTTCAGGACCTGATGTGTGCGTATGTGTTTATTATCTAAATGGTAAATCTTACAGTATGTATTTGTGTGTGTGTTTGCAGGGTTCATCCCTTTCCCTCTCTCGTCTCTCATCTGTCTGTCTGTCTGTCTGTCTGTCTGTCTGTTTGTTTTAAGAGCCGTGGTGGCACAGTGTTTAGAATGCAGTATTTCAAGATAATTCTGCTGACTGCCAGCAGTTCGATTCTCACCAATATTGTTGGGGTCAATATTCTGACTGTGTAAACTGCTTAGAGAGAGCTGTAAAACTTTATGAAGCAGTATATAAGTCTAAATTCTATTGCTATTGCTATTGCTATTGTTATTGCTATTGCTATCTATCTACCCACTTACCTACCTACCTACCTACCAGCGGTGGGTTCCTCCCGGTTTGGCCCAGTTCCACCAAGCCTGTAGCGGTGACGATATGATGTCACCCAACCAGTTCTGCCCCCCCGCCCCCACCCCGCGTTATTCTTACCTTTTATTTGGCCCCACCCCCAATCTATTGTTGCCTCCTTAGTCCCAGCTGATCAGCTAGAGGAAAAAAATTGTTTAAACTCTTGCCGCAGGCTGCCAAGTACAGCTGATCAGTAGTAAAAGGCAGTTTGATGGTAGACTGGTGTCTCCAAAAACAAATGAGTAGACCGGTGCCTGCAAAAATAAATGGGTAGACCAGTGTCTCCAAAAACAAATGAGTAGACCGGTGCCTGCAAAAAAACAAATGGGTAGACTAGTGCCTCCAAAAACAAATGAGTGGACCGGTGCCTGCAAAAACAAATGGATAGACCAGTGCCTCCAAAAACAAATGGGTAGACTGGTACAGTTCTGCTAGCAGTTAAAAGCCTGGTAGACCAGTACCTCTGCTAAATCCTAAATAATTGTCCACATGACCATCAAGCCACACCCATAAAATAAGCCACACCCACAGAACCGGTAGTAAAAAATTTTAGAACCCACCCCTTCTACCTACACATACAGAGAGAGAGAGAGGAAGAGAAGAAGGGAGAGAGGAGTTGGGAAGAGAGAGAGAGAGAGAGAGAGAGAGAGAGAGAGAGAGAGAGAGAGAGAGAGAGAGAGAGAGAGAGAATACCTACATTCAGACATTCTGTACCTGACAGCTGCGAGGAATGCAACCAGTTGAGAGATATAGCCAGCTTCACTGTGAAATGGTAGTAGGTCAACTTGCAATTTCCTGACGCAGGAACATATGTGAAAACTCTATTATTAGTGGCATACAAAAATCTATACTTGAAAAGAATTCAAGGTTGCTTCATATGGCAATATCCTCTTTCTCCCCCTTGATGTAGTCAATGAACATTGTTCACATGATGATTCATTGGCTGGGTTCCAACCTATTGCTAGAGCACAATAGACCTTGGTAGGTTTTCTGGGGGGTTTTTTTGCTTAAAAAGCAGTGCTTTCACTTTTCTAGGAGAGTGCCACTTTGTAAGATCAGCTTTTTATATTACACAGGGAGCCCATGAAAGTAAAGGAAGATAGTACATAAAATGCTGGATTAATATTTGGCAAATGAATAGTTGCTTTTACATGGACAGCAATTACGGCACAAAAAGAAAACAAAGACTTGCCATTTGATACATAAGAGCTTAAGTAGTACAGTATTTTAAAATCTGTTAGCCTAAGCAACCCTTCAGGGCAATCTGACAACCCTTCCCCACCCACGCTCAGCTATTTCTGGTTTCGGAAGGGACTTGGGAAGTTGTTTTAGGGGACAATAGTCAGGTAAACGTTGAGCATAGCTGATTTTTCCTCTGCAAACGCTACTCTTGAGAATCTCTCCTCCTCCTCCTCCTCATACTGTCCAATGAGCTTTTTGTTGAATGATGATGATACTTTCTATTTCTGATTTTAAACCCTAGTGCAGTGATGGCTAACCTTTTTGCCATCGTGTGCCAGGAGAGGGGGGGGCGGGGGAGGGTCATGCACCCACGTGCCCACGTGCATGCGCGCGCAACACCCCCCGCTCCTGGCACATGATGGCCTGGTAGGCCTGTTTTTCTTTCTTACCTGGTTCCAGATCCTCTCTATTTATCTGGAAGGGCAAAAACAACCTTTCCCACTCCCTTGGAGGCTCTCCAAAGGCCCGAAACGGCCCATTTCCCAACTCCCGGTGGGACAGAAAGTGACATTTTTTGCTCTCCCCAGCCTCTTCTCATTTCCTGTTCTACCGGGAGTTGAGAAATGGGGCCTTTCAGGCCTCCGAGGGAGTGGGAAAGGCTGTTTTTGCCCTTCCCAGATAAATAGAGAGGATCTGGAGCCAGGTAAGAAAGAAAATGGGCCTCCTCTCCCTCAAGCCCTCCAGAGGCAGGAGACAGCCTGTTCCCCTACTTCTGGTGGGCCCAGAAGGCCCGAAAATCAGCTGGCCGGCGCACGCATACACCCCAGAGTTGAGATGGCATGCCCACTAATATGGTTCCACGTGCCATAGGTACGCCATCACTGCCCTAGTGCTTTATCTTTCCCTGATGATTAACATGTATATCTATAACTCCTCTGCACCAACTCAGTATTTGTTCTGCTGTGGCAATTCTAATTCAGTTCCTTTAATGTAGGAGAAACTCTGTTACTTTAAACTTGTTATTATACGTCATATACCTGGTGCTTTATATAATTATTTGAAGGAAAAGTGACTGAAATGACATGTGTTTCATTTTTAAGGATAAAATCTTGTAGCTCTGCTGAATGACTCAACCACTACAGATAATCCTCTATTTATGAATCCCAACTGAAACCAGAATTTCTATTGCTAAGCAAGGTGGTTGTTAAGGGAGTCATTCCTGATTTTATGAACTTTTTGTTGTACGGTTGTTAAATCACTGCAGTTGTTAAATGAATGATGTAGGTCTATAGCAAATCTGAATTTTCTGTTGATTTTGCTTATTGAAAGCCAGCTGGGAAGGTCGCAAATGTGATCCTGTGATCCGAGGGTACTACAACTATCATAAATACATGCCAGTTGCCAAGCATCCAAATGTTGATTGTGTAAATGTGAGGATTCTGAAATGACCATAAATGGGAAGACCTGTCACAAGTCACTGTTTTTCAGTGCCGTTGTAACTTCATTTTAGCAAATGAATGGTTGTAAGTTAAGGACTACTTCTAACTGACCTGCTAGTATCAGTTGAGATTTTAACTTGCAGGATTTCTTTCTTACATACAGCTATCACCAAATCTAGATGGTTGGTTGTTAAGCTTTCTATACTCTTTAACTCATCAGGCTTAGTGTATTATTAATGTTTAATTTAGTGGACCAACCAAATGCTGTTAATATAATTTACTTGGACTTCAGTAAGGGATTTGATAAAATAGATCACAACCTACTACTTGAAAAGATGGAAAACATGGGTTAGGCTGCATTACCACCAGATGCATTTATAACTGGCTGACCAACCACACTCAACATGTAACCCTTAATGGAACTACATCTCCATAGAGAGCAGTGGCATATCTCAAGGCTTTGCCTTAGGCCAGTAATGAAATGATACTGGTTTGCACCGGTAGTACAAAAAAGCTACTGGTTCCTCCGAACCGGTATTTCCGATGATCAGCTGTGCCACACGATTTCCTGCTTTCTAGTGAATCTAAATCGCGCAGCACAGCTGTTTCCCCTTCTCACTGTTCTACTTACTTTCCCAAGTCTTCTTTTTCCTTGTGAAGCATATGTTTGGCGCGTACTGTGCATGTGCACTGCATGCATTTGGTGCTCACTCTGCACATGCATGTGCATGCAGTGTGCATTCGATGTGTACCACGCATGCACAGCCAGTGAACCGGTGGCAAACCGGTTCAGATTTTACCACTGCCTTAGGCCCGGTACTCTTCAATATCTTCATCAATATTTAGATGAGGGGACAATCAAATTTGCAGACGGTACCAAGATGGCAGGAATAGTCAACAGTCCAGTAGATAGGCTCAAGATATAGAAGGATCTTGACAGACTCTTTCTAACAAAATTAAATGTAGTAGTGAGAAAAGTAAGGTTCTACATTTAGGTAAGAAAAATCAAATGCACAGGTATATAATAGGTAGTACCTGGCTCAATAGTAGTAATTGTGAGAAGGATTTTGGAGTAGTAGAGGACAATCATTTAAATATGAGGCAGCAACATGGTGTAGCTGCCAAAAAAGCCAACACAGTCCTAGGCTACCTTAACAGAGGGATAGAACCAAGATCACATGAAGTGTTAGTACCAGTTTATAATGTTAAGACCATCCTTGGAATATTGCATCCAGTTTTGGTTGCCACAATATAAAAAAGATGTTGAAACTCTAGAGTGCAGAGAAGAGCAACAAAGATGATTAGGGGACTGGAGGCTAAAACATATGAATAGTTTCATGAATTAGGTATGTCTACTTTAATAAAAATAAGAACTATGGTTGACATGAGAGCAGTGTTCCAACACCTAAGAGGCTGCTATAAAGAAGAGTGGTTCAGGCTGTTCTCCAAAGCGCCTAAAGGCAAAACAAGAAGCAATGTATGGAAACTAAGAAAGGAGAGAACCAACCTAGAACTAAGGAGAAATTTCTTGATATATTAGAACAACTAATCAGTGGACCGGTTTGCCTCTAAAAGTTGTGGGTATTCCCACACTAGAAGTTTTTAAGAAGAGATTGGACAAACATTTGTCTGAAATAGTATTGGGTGTCTCCTGCTTGAGTAGAGGGTTGAACTAGAAGATCTCCGAAGTCCCTTCCAACTCTTATTCTATATTCCTAAGAGCAATGGCTTCCTTAACAAAGTTAATATTTATGAAGTAATAAATGAAAAGAGGCGTTGGGCTATTCAATTTCTGATTATCACAATTAATAACCCTTTTCTTTAGCCAAGAACTTGAAAAGTTCATAAAGTTATGTTCAGAGCTCAGAATGCAAAACCATTTATGCAAAAAGCTGTTGCTTCCATTCCCTACTGAAATAAGGAAGACAGAAGAAAAATATCTTATGATTAGTTTTTGGAGACTTATTTAATGTCTGTAGTAGAATTAAATAAATAATGCTGCACCATTTGATCCTGCTTTTTAAAATATTTTACGATAAATCAATAAGAAATAAATATGAATCTGGTATCTCACAAAGCAAAGCATTAAGCTGGCATTGTTTTTATTTATAATAATAACTTTGGATTCCACATAGATCTTACAACATTCTCATAAGAGATAAATGATGGATAGGTGTTCACTGCTCTGTTCAGAAGCATGTATACCCCATCTAGTGGAGAGAGAAAAAGTAAAGATTAACTAGAGAGGTATACTTACATCATGGGCAATTATGGAAAATTAACATCACACACTCGCTTTCCAACAAATCAATGTATTTCTTAATTAAACATAGCTGTCATATAAAGATCCTACAACATACTCTTAAAATTCCACAATTGATCATCTGGTCAATATGTTGCCTATACTTAAGAGTAGAAAATAAATGATGTGTAATAACTACCCAAGAGCCAGTTTGGTGCAGTGATTAAGACATCAGGCTAGAACCTGGGAGACTATACATTCTGCTCCTGTCTTTGGCAGGCCAGCTGGGCCAGTCACTTCCTCTCAGCCCTAGGAGGAAATCACTTCTGAAAACCTTGCCAAGGAAACTGCAGGGACCTATCCAAGCTGTCTCCAAAAATTGGACCAAATTGAATGGAAGAAAAAAAAAAGCTACCTTATTACAAAGGGATCTTATCTCATAGATCAATTTTCTCCCGTCAGTATGTCATGACTTTAAAATTCCAAATTTCCAGCTTTTTTCCTTATTGGCTGGGATTTTAAGGAGTATTCCTCTGAACTCATCTGAAGAGCATTTGGTTGGTGAAAGTGCCATTAGTGTCATTTTGAATCAAAATGTTTCTGTTCCATACCTGTATCCCCAAACCAAATTGGACAGAGGAAGGGGAGATGCTACCTAGGGAATGATAGCCTGCAGCTGCATAATGGGCAGAGAAAGAAACTCTGAAAGGAACCTCCCTGATTTATCAGGTGGTAAAGAGATGGGGGAGATTTCTACTTCAGATCTGCAGCATTTTGTTAATATAGCCTTACAATAAAATAAAGTTACAGTATTTTTTGGAATATAAGGTGCACCCTTTCCCCCCGAAAAAGAGGGTGAAAATCTGGATGCGTCTTATATCTGAATGTAGCCCCACCCGGCTTCTCAAACGGAGGTTCAGAGACTGAAAAAAAGCATCAGAAATGAAGCTTCAGAAAAGAAGCCCCCAAACAGAGCTTCAGAGGCTTTTTTTCTGAAACTGTTTCGGAGGCTTTCAGAGGCAGGAAAAAAAGTTTTTTTCTGAAATGGAGTTTCAGAAGTTTCAGAGGCAGAAAAAAAAAGCAAAAAAAAAAAAAAAAAAGGCAAGGCACAGAGCTCACAACCAAGGCAGCTATTGCTAAAATTCAACTCTGGGAACAGGAGATATTCCAGGAGGCTGATCCACCTGCCAATCAGCTTTTTTCTTATTTTCCTCTCCAAAAACTAAGGTGCGTTTTATACTTCGGTGCGTCTTATACACTGCAAAATACAGTAGTTCATCTGGTCATGTTTTCTGTCTGGTCTATCAGGGATGTATGACAGACACGCCAACATTGTGAAGCATGTTTAGTTTGCATTCAGAGGAGGGAAATGAAGACCATGGGTTTCTCAAACCTCCAGTAACACAAAATTTATTGCAGCTTTGACTCAGTAGTCTTACTCATGCAACATATTTAGTGATTTAGGGGAGAAGAAAGGGGTTACTTTGACTCTGCTTGTAAAAGTGTTGATCCCAATTATGATTTTTTTTTTGGAGGGGCGGGGCAAACTTCATAGTTTTGTGGAAGCTGGGAAGATGAATGATCCTGGATGGGACTGTGTCATTAGTCAGAGATGCTGCCATCACATAGTAAATAAACTCACTAGGAGAGTAGCTGTCTTGCTCAACCATCTTGTGCAAATATGACAATCAGCTCACAAGTCGCATCAACTTCTTTTGTAGTTTTAAGTCGGCCACAAACAACTTGAAATACTTTAGAGTAGAAAAAATTAAATAGTTAGCATACAATGAATCCATTTGTCCCTTATTAGTGTAGAATTCAAGACAGAATCAATTTTCCATTAAAAAAAAGGGGGGGGGGGAATTAGGTCTCAGATAGATATTTATTCCATGTCAGTCTTTTACAAGTAGTCCTCGACTTATGACTATTTGTTTAACAATGGATGAATGTTACAACAGCCTTAGCAATTTATGATCTGTAGCCACACTTATCATACCAACCCCATAGTCATGTAATCACCATTTGGATGCTTGGTAACTGGGCTGCCTTTACAATTGGTTTTAGGGTGACGTAATTGTGATTTGGGAACATTTTTTGCTGATCTCTGCAAAAAGGCCCATGGATAAACTGGATTTGCTTAATACCATGTGATTTGCTTAGCAACTTCAGTGATTTGCTTAATAATTGTCATAAAATTTTTGTAAAATTGGGTCCAACTCAACTCATGACTACCATGAGTTACAATGGAAACTCTGTTCTTAATTGTGGTTGTAAATCAAGGATTACCTGTATAACAATTATACCTGATCTATTACAATTGAGTTTCATATTGTGCTTACTTATATTATATGATAATATCTTGGTGAAGTTATTTAGGGTACTGTTATATTGTTGAACTGCATGCATCTAAAGATCAGTTAGTCTGTGCCATGTGTACTTGTCTACATTTAATATATGTATGAATATGTGTTGGGCATACATTTTTATTATACAGGATATTTATTAGTTCAGACTAATAAATGCCAGAAAATTGGCATTTTCATGTGAAAATTTTGTAATGTGTTCTGAATGAAAGAACCCAATTGGTAAGAAATTTTCTTTCATAAATCTTGCTTTTCATATTTTATTTTGTCACTGAAGAGCTCACAATAAGCTTTTGAAGAACCTCAGAGTTCTCCATAACACAATTTAGAAACACTGAGGTATCTCAGTTAATAGAGTAAAGAGAAACATAAAATTCAATAATGTAACTGATAATGATGGAAGAATGTTAAAAGATTCAAGTTCAGCACTGTCACAGGAGGCCCACAATTCTACCTGGTATTTGGAAGATTTTAGATACCCTAGACAGGTTTACAATGTAAATGACTGATTTCCTCTCAACAGTCTTTGACCTTGATTATTACATTCTAAATATGTACTGTGATTAACCAGAGACTAGACCAGTGATCCCCAACCTTTTTTCGCCATGCCCCACCTAAGCATCTCTAAAATCCTGATGCCCCCCCTCCCCCGTGACATATAATTATTACTATTCAAAAAGCGAACTCCTCATGCGGAGGAAGCCTTAAAAGGCCATTAATTTGGTGTAAACAAGGTTCCAAATGCCTCCATTAAAAATTAAATTGCCCTGGAATAGACAGTATAACTTGTTATTAAATCACCTAAAATTTTAATCATTCCCTAAATGTTATGAAAGTAGAGGTTCTGTGTTATTTAATTGTTATTGTTTGCAAGTCACTCCTATTGTGTTAACTATATAATATCCTTCAGCACTGTAAATGGATCACAGATGTAGGCATATTTTTTGTTAAAAATGATTTGCAAATAGTAATAAATAGCTTGTAAATCTTTTCCTTAAGAAAAAGGGCAAGTTTGAAGAGGATTGAATTCTGATATATTCTCCCTATCAGTAGAGAAGTAATTCAATCTCATACGTCCTTTTGGGACATTAATTACATGCATTCCTTTACTAAAGATTGGAGGAAAGAAATATTCATGTGTAATGCCCTATGTAGTCAGGTCAGTATCCTACTAGAGGTAATCCTTGAATTACATTCATTCATTTAGTGCCTGTTTGTTACAACAGCACTGAAAAAAGTGACTTATGACCATTTTTCACATTTATGATCATTGCAACCTCTCCATGGTTGATCAAAATTCAGAAGCTTGGTAATTGGCTCATATTTATGGTGGTTGCAGTGTTCCAGGGTCCTGTGATCACCTTTTTCAACCTTCTGACAAGCAAAAAAAGTCAGATTCACTTTAAGAACCTGCTACTAATTTAACAACTGTAGTGATTCACTTTAACAACTGTGGAAGAAACGTAATAAAAGGTGTAAAAACTCACTTAAAAACTGTCTCACTTAGCAATAGAAATTTTGGGCTCAATTATGGTAGTACGTTGAGGACCTCTTGTATAATATTTTCCGATTCTAGATTAGCTTTTATCTGAAGATTTAATTTTCATTTTAATAATGAATTAATAGTTAATAATTCATTATTAAATTAAATTAATAGAGACACAGTGGCTCAGTGGCTAAGACGCTGAGCTTATCGATCGGAAGGGCGGCAGTTCAGCGGTTCGAATCCCTAGTGCCGCTTAACAGGTGAGCTCCTGAGACATTACTTGTCCCAGCTTCTGCCAACCCAGAAGTTCGAAAGCATGTAAAAAATGCAAGTAGAAAAATAGGGGCCACCTTTGGTGGGAAGGTAACAGCGTTCTGTGCACCTTTGGCATTTATTCATGCCGGCCACATGACCATGGAGATGTCTTCGGACAGTGCTGGCTCTTCAGCTTTGAAACGGAGATGGCCACCGTCCCATAGAGTCGGGAATGCCTAGCACATATGTGCGAGGGGAACCTTCACCTTAATTAATAATTATGCTAAACAAGTGTCCAATCTTCTTCTGGCATAAACCAGTGATTAAGATGTTGAAGGGGCCCAAGAGACCTGGTTTCAAGTTCAACCTCAATCATACTCTAGCTGAAACCCACCTTTACTGGGTTAGTTTGTGAAAAGCGGGATAGAGCACTATATATACCGCCTGAGTTCCTGGAGGTAAGTTGGATATCTGCAATTCTGAAATAGTTAACGATTTGCTGAAATGGTGTAGGATTTCCTGCCTAGGCAGGGAGTTGGACTAGAAGACATCCAAGGTCCCTTCCAACTCTGTTATTCTGTTATTATGCTGTGTGGATTCCTATTAAGAGACATGGAAACACAAGAATCTAAACTAGTTTAAGGTACATGGTTATTGCAGTTCTGCAAGATAATTGCAAAAGAAAGTCAAATGGATTGTTTTGGTCTCTAGCAGTATTTTTCAACGTTGTCAACTTTAAGAGGTTGCTAGGGAATTCTAAGAATTGAAGTTGATATATCTTAAAAGGTGCTTAAAGGAGATTCAGAAATACTGGCCTACTGAATATATCTCATTATCCTGTACATCCACATAGTTGATTGTTTGCATCATGGATCACAGTTTATGAGCTTTCACCCATTTTGAGTTTCAGAAGGACACGGACATTTGCTTTCCTTATGGATATGAAGCAGCTTGAATGCTATTCAGAGTAGATGGCAGTTATAAATGTGTCCAGGTGCCTGCAAACATTAGAGACAAAATAGCAAGATTGATGGGACTCCTTGTCACACCAGTCTTTTGCTGAGATGCCAGGTTTAAACTGATAGAAGAAGGCCCGTCATATGTTCTAGTCTGAAAGAAAAACACAGATTTTCATTTCTCACCCAGTGTACTGTTTTTCAGATAGAATGGCTTAAAATTTAATATTTAGGGAAAACAATATGCATCTTCTCTGAAACAAAAAAACCCTGGTAGATTATATTTTATCATTTACATTGCATTTATTCTCAGATCTGCAAAATATATACATTAAAGAAGAATGAATGAACTGAGACAAAAAGGAAGACTGAGATTTACTGAAGTGTAGGTCTGTAAAAATAAACTTAATTTTCCTTTATCTCTTCCAGATTCCATTCTTTACCTCTTGTCTCTCTTGTTCACTGTATTTATCTGTTTCTGGAACGGTTTATAGTGCTCTCTCTCTCTCCCTCCCTCCCCCCCTCTGTAAAAAAGCAGATATGATGTCTGTGATTGGGTGATTGAAGCTGTACCCCTTTTAGGAACAATGCACATAACTATTTGGCACTCATCCTGCTCAGATATCCCTTCTGTCTATCTCGAAAAGAATAATGAGATAGACATATATGTACTGTATGTCTAGGTGTCTTTTTTTTTTTTTTTTTTTTTGCTTTAAGAGAATTAAGCACTGTAGCAATTGTCCTCCCCCAGTTACTGTCTATAAGTGATTTTAGAATGAACGACTGTTTGAACAATGAATTGCTTTCTTACAGATAAATAAATCCGGGGAGTTAATTGAAGATTTAGTTCTATTTCTTATGTGTGTTTCATATTATCAAAAGAAATCACACTTTGATGCAGCCATAACTGCTTACTCAGCTGTAGGTAAATTATGGCATTAATTTTCTGAATGTATTTCTGAACATTTTTAATAATTTCCACGAGGCAGCTTGCAATTAAAAAAATCCTACGTGAATAATGAAAGTAATTGAAATAATACTTGTACTCTGAGGGCAGAAAAGCTATTATAATCTCAGTAATACCTGATTTGTCATAATGTTCTTCTTTCCTTTTCTAAAATAAATTTCAATGTTATATTTACTTAATACGCTACCAGTACCTGGCTTGATATATACAAATAGCATGTAACAAATCAACCTCCTACTGACAAACCATTGTTTAATGTTCCATACTTAAGGCAAATCTAAGACAAAAAAATAATCATAGACATAGATTTCACAGTGTGATTTGTAAAGTAATTTTGAACTTTCCATTAGGAAATAGGAATGAAAGAAAAAAGAAGTCTGGGGTGCATGACAAAATTATAGCATTCAAAATTATTATGATTGGTTTTGGGATGTTTGCTATGAAATATTGATGAATTAGTTGATAATCATTCCTTTTAGACTTCATGCTTTATTTGTTATGAATTATTACTGACACCAGCATATTAGTAAGACCTTTTGGTAGTGGAAGAAACACTTCTGATTTAAAGGTATCTATGGGATGGTTTATGATTGTGAAATTTGGACCATAAGAAAGGCTGAGCGCCAAATAATTGAGGCCTTTGAACTATGGTGCTGGAGAAGATTCCTGCGAGTCCCTCAAACCGGTCAGTCCTAGAGGAGATCAACCCTGACTGCTCTTTAGAAGGCCAGAACCTGAAAATGAAACTCAAATACTTTGGCCACCTAATGAGAAGGAAGGACTCACTGGAGAAGAGCCTAATGCTGGGAAAGATTGAGGGCAAAAGAAGAAAGGAATGGCAGAGAATGGGTGGCTGGATAGAGTCACTGAAGCAGTAGGCATGAGCTTAAATGGACTCCAGAGGATGGTAGAGACAGGAAGGCCTGGAGGAATATTGTCCATGGGTCGCAATGGGTCGGACACAAATTTGCAACTAACAACAACAAAAATGGGATGGGTTAGATGGCTGATAATGTTTTTCTTCACAACATGTTTTAATATGATGGGGATAAACTACTAGCTTCTTTCTTTCCACTGAATTTTATCTCTTTGTAACCATTACCTTATTTATTAAATTTATATGCTACCCATCTCCTTGCACAAAGTCATTAGATCCTGCAAGAAACAATTTCATGAATTAAATATTTGGAAACCCAAGACACCACTTATGTTGTAGGGTATTCGGAGCACAAGTTTATCCTATGATAAAGCAGTGAGATAAATTATTGTTAGGTGGCTACATATGAAGACAATGCTGACAAAAATAATGTAAAGTAAAGAAAAAAAACTGTTGGGAGTCTCCCATTACTGGGAGATTAAATATCTGAGGTGAGAAAGAAACTCTTTTCCATAATGGTTCCAGTATAGTGGAACAGGTTATGGGGGGGATTAAGGTTCCCCTGACTCTGTTGTCTTTCTGGAAGTAAGTTAAAACTTTTAACTAGATAATCTTAAGTGGTTAAAATTGCAAACAATTTAAGAGCCATTGTGGCACAGTGGCTAGAATACAATATTGCAGGCTGATTCTGCTGACTGCCAGGAGTTTGATTCTCACCACTCAAGATTGAGTCAGCCTTCTATCCTTCTGAGGTCAGTAAAATGTGGACCCAGATAGTTGGGAGTAATATGTTGACTCTGTAAACTGCTTAGAGAGGGCTGTAAAGCATTGTGAAGCAGTATATAAGCCTTAAGTGCCATTTAGCCTAGTTTAATATTATTTAAATACTTCTATTGACGTATTTGGATGATGAGGTTCATGATGATTAGGTTATCTTTGTAAACTGCAAACAGTTGTTTGACTATGGATTTATTATTCCTAATAAATAAGTGAATGCTGAACTAACAATGAATTGTTTTATGAATTGGTGTTAAACATAAACCTACTTTGATTATGTGAGATTATTTCTGCACAACAAATTGACCACAATAAAACATCCTGGTTCATAGAAACTGTTATCATTGAATTACCTCCTTTTCTTGGGAAAAATGCAGTTGGGATTGTTATTTTTAGAGCCCTGGGTAATTTTATTTTTGCTTGTTTATTATTAAAATAAACATATAAAACCTTAGAAAATCCATGGAATAACTACTAGCAGTTCATGACAAAGGAAAAAAAAATGAATTTTCAGCTTTTAGAGCAACTTCAAATATTCTTTCAGCATTAAGCCATTGCAGAGACTGATACGTTAGCAGTCTAACTGCAGAACAGTTTCTTAATCTGGTAGCTGTTATTCGGAAACAGCGTGAAAAAGCAGCTCTTGAAAAACATCACTTATTTTATTAAGGTATTATCGTGCTGATCTTAAATCTGGGTGTCTTTTTAGCAGAATAAGAATTGAATATATGGAGCAATAAAATGCTCAGTCTTTTGCTTTTCAATAAAATTTCATCTAATAAAAGAGATTTTATGTAAATCAGATATTTGATATAATGGAAATGCTGTCACTATAAATCTGAGTGTTCACAGAATCAACTTCAGTAAAAATGTCAATGAATTGCTTTGGCACTTTAGAGAACAGTAAGAAATAGTTGCCCAGAAAAGTCTGTTAGGCTACTGGAATAGGTTTCCCTGCTCTTAAATTGTGCATTTTAGAGTGACAATCATTGCTGATTAAATTGTTTCTAAGGTGATATAAATTTATATTTTTTTTAATTGCTGAACCATCACTTAGTTCAATAGGCTAGAGCCAAAAAATAAGAAGTAGAAAGAAAGATCAGTGCTTTGCATGTACTTTCAGGACAGTTTGTGCAGGGATGATATTCACTTACTTTCCCTACTGGTTCGCAAATGTGAACTTCCGTGCACATGCCCAGTCTTCCGTGCACCTTCTGCTCATGCACCTGGCCTAAAAAATATGCCTAAATAGGACGGCATAGAGCCGAGGTGGGTGGGCGGGTCCACCGGCAATTTTTTGTTACCGGTTCACCAGAACCGATCCGAACTGGCTGAAATCCAACTCTGAGTTAGTGTTAGAATTTATAAAAAAGATTTTCCCTCCCTTGCATCTATGAGATTACATAAGCAGGGTATAGTAACATCTTTGGATTTAATTGGATTTTTTATAATAAAATAAATCACATTTGAAGGAACAGCCCTAATATAGATCATTTTTATGATCAAGCCAATAAATGTACAATTTCAATTTCCCCCCCTTCATCTTAGGCTCCTGTCATTAAGGCATATCTTTTTATTGTGTTATTGAGATAATTTAGACTGAATAATAATGAATGGCCCAAGGTCACCTAAGAAGCTTTATGGTTGGATGAAACTTGAATTCAGTGTTTATAGGCCTAGTCAAATGCTGCTTTCTTAGTAATTGGACTTCGTAAGAGGGAGAAAAGAAGGTAGAAGACTTTCTCCTAAGTTTTTCTACTGAAATTTAATTTATCGAGGCAATATATAAATGGATACCATTTGTAAAAAAAATAATTCAAATCTCATTACAAACACAGCAACATGATAGTCTGCATCAAATCCATAGGTAAAGGTAAAGGTTCCCCTCGCCTATATGTGCTAGTCATTCCTGACTCTAGGGGGCGGTGCTCATCTCTGTTTCAAAGCCGAAGAACCAGCGCTGTCTGAAGACGTCTTTGTGGTCATGTGGTTGGCATGACTAAACGTCAAAGGCATATGGAACACTGTTACCTTCCCAGCAAAGGTGGTCTCTATTTTTCTACTTGCATTTTTTACATGCTTTCGAACTGCTAGGTTGGCAGAAGCTGGGACAAGTAACGGGAGCTCACCCCGTTACAAGGCGCTAGGGATTTGAACCGCTGAACTGCCGACCTTTTGATCGACAAGCTCAGTGTTTTAGTCACTGAGCCACCATGTCCCTATCAAATCCATAGAAAAAGACAAATGATTGTGAAGTGTTAACTTTTTTGTTTATCTCTGGTCAGTAAATAAATATAAAGAAAGAATTCATCAATGGATATGTACTTTTAAGGAGGAAGAAAATACCCTATACTTATAAAATAAAAAATAATAACAATGAAAAAACAAAGAAAATGAATAATAATGAAAGACAACCCAGTTTTACTATGATTTTACCCAAACCAAAAAGTCATCTAAGAAAAGTCATGAGAACTTTTCTCTAGCAGTTGTTGTTTGTATTGTGTTGTTTTTTTCGTTTTTTTATGGAGTTGATAGGTGGAGTGGGTTAATTTGAAGTTAATTTTACTTTTGGTGACTGTATGGATGAATCCTTGCAGTTTATTGCTAAATTTTTGGAAGTGGTTTGCCATTACCTTTATCCTGAGGTTGAAAGAAAGTGACTGGCTTAAGGTTACCTAGTTGGCTTTGTACCTAAGGTGGGACTAGACCTTGAACGCTCCCAGTTGCTATCCTGATTTCTTAACTATCATACCAAATTGGTTCGGTAATGTCTGTAACATTAAAATGCATTTATCTGTTTAAAACATTTATATAGCCACCATCTTATAACAAACAATGGCCCGCTCCCAATCAAAAATGATTCATTTCTTTGCAATATTACCTTTTGCAATAGACAATTAAATTGTCTTCATTGTTAGAATGCATTTGTTACTGTTCCTTTTTATTAGTGTACAAACTAAAAAAAATTCTGATATAATAGGTTTAATACTTTGGCTTTGAACACTCATAAAATAATAATTGGATATGTACAATAATTTTGTTTAAAAAGAATGAAAACATTAGTGCTCCTTCTATTCATGCTTAGATGTTAATCTTTGCATCAGGCAGTAACAGGAAACTAGAATGTCTTTAGAATAATACATAGCAGTTGAACCTGTACAATTAAAAAACTTATACTGCTTGGCAGCAGATCCAGGCCTGGCGTTGAATGCATACTTACCAGAATGCAGTAAATATTTCTGGTTTTACTCAGAAATCACATGTTTTCAAAAAGATATTTCATTCACACATTCAGTAATTGTTGTTTAGCTCCTTGTGATACTGCAATATTGAAGAAAGTAATCATTGTAAATTAATTTTAGCATTGGATCAAACTAAGACAGCAATGCTAAGTGTCCATAGTAAACAATGGACACTTGAATATATAATGTGGTATTCTTCTGGATAAATGCACATTTCATTGCAATGTATATTTATTACAGTGCAACCAATTCATTCAGTTCTACTACTTAAATTAATGTAATGCTACAGTTAAATGATGGTTGTAATTGGTAATTGTTATATAATTTGCTTCCTATTGTACTGAGATTTATATTATTGGGTATAACTGCACAATAAATACAAATAATACTATGTCTACTCTAGGGTATCAGTGTGATATAAGCCAGTACTGTCTTCAGTGAAGTTTTAATTTCATCCAATTCATAAACCCCACATTTCCACGGAACGATCGTATAAGAGTCCAAAGGAAAAAAATATGAATTATTCCTTCATTTAGGATTACAATAGTCTGTAAATGAAAGTAAGTTCCTGCTATGTTGCTTTGGAGGAACATGTACAAATACACACACACATTTTTTTTGAAACTCGGAATCATGCCGTGTCACCAGAAATGGCATACTGAAGGACTAAAACGCAAAACATTACAAATGCTTAGGCCATAGAAAAGAATATAGAATTCAGAATAAGTAGAATACAGAACAATAGAATACAGAAAAATTCTCTTGCCTCCTTGCATTTTCCTCAAAACTACATATACACACCAACAATGAATCTACACTAATATTGGCCAAATGGGTTCATTTTTTTTAAAAAAAATTAAATAAGATCCCTGTGAATGTCATAATCCTCCTGCCATATAACCCCACCAGTTTAAAACCATAGTAGAGTAAAAAGAGTCAATGCTTGCCACTATATAACTGACAAGGTGTGTGTGTGTGTGTGTGTGTGTGTACAACTCACACAAAACAAAGATCCAGTTGAGGTGCTCAAAATATCCTGGAACACCTTTGAAGTGATGCTGATTGAAACAGAAAGGTTGGTTTTTGCTCTGAGTTTAAAACAACTCCTGGAATCCTGTATTCTTTTCTTTTTCTAAACATTCAAGACAGCCATTTCTACCTCAGATTTTTTTTTTTTTTTTTGGACGGTGGAGATGGCACCTATAGTACATTTATTTAGAGGACTGAAGTGTATAAAAGGAGAGGGGAAAAATCATTCTATTTAACACTCAGAATAAATGAATCAATCTAACCTATTCCAGAATTTCCTTTCTCTCCCTCCTCTGTTCAGTTGTATCCAGTTCTCAGAGACTGCCTGGACAAATTGATAAAAGAGAATATTCATAGTTCAGGATTAAACTGTGGGCTTGGTGGCATTCTTGCAGATATTTCATTACCAAGATATGTAACATTATCACAGAGAACACCACAAAACTCAGAGACCACCAACGAGGCCACAGTCCCTGTAGTTTTATTAGCAGGGTTTTTCAGAAATGGTTTTGCATTGCCTTCTTCTAGGGGCAGAGAGATCATCCAGCTGGCTTTGAGACTAAGGTGGAATTAGAACTCATGATCCTCCAGTTTTTAACTGTGTCCTTAACCAAATACACCAAATTAGAATTTCCTTAGCAAGCTACTAAAAGAGACCAATCAATTTTTTAACGAAAGTAAGTATATGTGCAAGAATGAAGAACTCAAGTCTAAACATAACTGGTATGCTGAACATTTGCTGAGAAAGGACAAATTTCTAATCTTTCTGAATGTTTCTATCTCTTATTTTTATATGAGAAGAT
>JAUDYJ010000003.1:34246824-34619324 GCA_030761175.1 Masticophis lateralis
CAATGGCATTCGAGGTATTCCTAGTAAACCAAGGAATATGTCAAGCCCTGGTCACGCCATTTCACCCCGCAAGTAATGGGCAGGTGGAGCAAATGATGCGAATGATGAAAGAGGCCTTGACTCGAATGGGTCCAGGGGACCATCAGGAGAAACTTGATAAGTATTTGTTCAACCAACACGTCACTCCCTGTGTAGCCACTGGAAAGAGCCCAGCCGAATTACTTCTGGATTGCTGTCTAAGAACAAATTTAGATAGAATATACCCTGATTATTTGACAGAAACCCTCGCAGACTGGGAAAGTACAGTCAGAACCTTTGAGCAAGGTGATCTAGTATACACCCGGAATTATACTGGTCAACCCATATGGGTGCCGGCACAGATTTCAGATGTTACGATTCCCCGTTCGTACTGGGCGGAGCTCAAAGATGAGCACCTGTGGCATTGACATATTGATCAGCTTTGGAGCCGAGTGAGGGGGACAGCCATTAGGGAGCTGGGAGAAATAAACTGGGGTGGGAATCCAGAAGAGCAAAAGGAACAACAATGCAGTGAAAGGGTATCTGAAGGGCTGAGGCCAGTGCAGAATGAAACACCTGTTATTGAGGGTCCATTGCCATGGAGCTTGTCTTGCTTTTCCCCATCTCCAACTGAGGGATATGTTCAGGGAGGCCTCCCATAGAGTATTTGTAAGCCATCTGATGTAGTTGAAGAATCGTCAAGAATGCAGTCGATGTGTGAGGGCCTAACAGAAATATAGGAGAGCCTCCAGTTGACACAAAACCACCGTAGACCAATGTATCTGAATGATTATATTTGTGGTATACGAAGTTTCCCTGAGGAAGGGAGAAGGGGTGTTATGTCCACACAGGCATGAGTAGAGACTTTTCTTCTGCCACGTGGGACAGGTGCAGGACATATTTTAATGTTATTGGTTAAAGGCTGATAGTTTTCCTTTAAAAGGGCTATCAGCCAGAAATTGCATGTTGGTTTTACTGAGTCATTATCTGCAATAAACATTGCTCTGAAAGTTTGGCTTCTCATCTGTGTTCCTACTCCCACACACTTCAGAACAGGGAAGATCATACTTGGTAGCAGCAAATGCAAAATGGATCTGAGTTTCTTGGTGGAGAGCAATTGGTACATGAGCAAACGGGATGCATATTATGCATGTTTTACTTGCAAAAAAGAGAGATGCAATCCTAAACTGCAGTAACAGAAGTATAGTGTTCTAAAGAGTATTAATCCTGTCAAATTTCTCTATTCTTCCTAAATTACAGTGCCCAGAGCTATTCCAGGTATAGTCTGACTTCACTTAGAATAGCTCTGGGCCCTTCAATTTAGGAAGAACATTGATGATTATTAGGAAAGCAGTCAATGTGATGAGAGATCTGAGGAATACAAAGGCTTGAAAGCACCAAGTAGTCTCAAGAAGCAAAATCTATATGAAGGTATGATAGCTATCTTTAAGTATCATAATGACTATCATATAGACCAGGGGTGTCAAACTCAATTTTGTTGAGGATCATATCAGGGTTATGTTTGACCTTGGGGGTATGTGCCAGGGGCATGGCCAGCTCGACATCACTCGTGTCGGGGATGTCTGTAGCCCCGAGTGCTCTGCCAGTGAAAACGGATTTCTGAGCTCTGGTTTAGGCTGAGAAAGGCTCCTACATTCCCCTACAGTGATAACTTCAGAAGGTCTGCCCACATCCCTCACAAGTTCCGTTTTCATCTGTGACAGCCTCCTGCAACCTCCTGCCAGCAAAAATGGAGCTCAGAACGGCAACATGCAGCCCTCCCAAACTCTTTTTTTGCTGGCAGAGACATTGCGGGCCAGGTCTTTGCTGTTTCCAAGGTGGCTGCATGGGCCAGATCTAAGCACCTTGCGGGCCTTGAGTTTGACACTCCTGATATAGACTATCTGAGAGACTTACTCAATATTGCCCTAAAAGAAAATGGGATTAAATTACAAAGAAACAGATTTTGACTGGATAGCAGGAAGAATTTCGCAACAGAAGATATGCCTAACAATGGAAGAGACTGTCTTAGGACTCTCAATTGGATAGTAGCTAGATGGCCAACTGTCAGGGAATCTGTAATAGTGGATTCCTGCACCAGTAGGGATCTGGATTAGATGATCCCCTAAATAGCTCTCAGATCTTCCATTCTATGATTCTGTGAAACATGACATAGATTTATAATAACCTGAAATTGTTATACAGTAATTAAATATTTGAATCTGGCTCTTTTCAGATATTCCCTACTCTATGAGTTTACTCAAGCATTTGGTTTTTGCTTGCTTGTTTTTATTTTAATTATCCTCCTTATAATTGTAAGGAAATTAATTATTAATTATGTGTAAAAACAGATTTTCAAATATTTCTGAATTTTTTAGGAGATATTTTTTTGCATAGATTCCTTTTTTGCAAGGAAATGGCATTTAGACTACAGCCCTTGAAATTTCTATTGCCTGTCTGTAACTTTCATTTGTATCAATGCCAGTGTTTTCTGACATTTAAGCAAGAGTTTGAAAGTGCTATTAATATAAAATACTCAGACTGAATTTTTTAAGGAGTAATATGAAAGGTCAAATTAAGAATTATCCATTTGGAAATGAAAAATAATTTTTCGTAACTTATATTTTTAGGAAAATTGGAGACTAAAGCATCAAAATCCTAATATATTTGTAAATTATGTTTTATTGTCAGTGTTCTAATGCAAATAGAGCCACCTGTATATGGAAAGTTCAGTTTTAATGGTGCCTACTTTTAAATTTTAGAGAATGTACTTTTCACATTATACAGTAAGAAAAATATGAACCTCAAAGGCACAAACCTTTTAAAACAACAAATAATAAATTATAATTTTACCACATTGGGTTTGCATCACTGAATTATATGTCAAAATATTTCATTAGTCCAAAGTATCTGTGTTGTATTCACTGCCCATTTATTAATTTTTTTTTTGAAAAAGCCTACAATAGATATGTGGAATGTAAATGTGTAGGTTTATATGCACTGCTTCCTTTTCAAGTTTCTTAATCATGTTGTTAATTCGTTCACTAAGTGAATATAGATGAAGGTCACAGTAATGACAGTTGGCAAAATCCTAGCACCTCTTCTATATGCATTTGTCATTAAAAAAAAATCTTATCTGTATAGCTTTTGAGGAGCCATATATCAATGGCTCTTCCCATAATGTGATTCGTATTAATTAAATGATACCAGTGTCTAAGCCATTAGTGCACATCCCTATGAACTCACTAGTGAGTTTGTCTGAAGTCTACATTCTCAAAATGATCATCAGACACAAAGAAGACATGTTTGTTCTTAATGACAGCAAGATAATAGCACTTGTCTTTGAAAATAAGCACCATTGGAACGAGTTCCTCTAAATCATGTTCTCCCTCCCCCCCCCTAAAAAAAAGACTTGTGCATCATTTGTGGAGTAAATCATAGAGGTTATTTATTAACCTTGACAAGGGTAGCTTTATTTGACTTAACAAGGCACTTGGCATCATGAAGATGACACACTCTGAGCCATTGAGGTGAAAAGGCATCTGACTGTCTCTGAAAGGGGCTTTGGGGAGCCTCTTGAACTCTTTATAGTTTTACTGGCATTTGTAGAAGCCTGTATAATGTGTGAAACACGAGAGGAAATGCAATATTTTTGCTTCTCTTTTAAAATTGAAGAGAGTACATTTCTTTGTGAAACAGCTCTGTGTAAGTGCATCACTCTATGCACAGTCTTATTACTGATGTTGCATTAAAAAATTCCGCAGGAGAAACCAAATATAGGTAGAGGGAAAAAAGTAAGAATTTGCAAGATACTATATTATTTTAATCTGAAGGCATCGCTAGCTTTATCCATGTACTCTACCCTAGGCAATGTTTTGTATCAAAGTAGGTCAGAAGAACTGCATTTGCTGGTTCTACAACCTCTGTTGTATTGTTCCTCTGTACGGTGGTGATTAAATGTTTTCAACAGAAAACAGTTGTGCAAGTTTCCCGTGGTATTTTGAACATTAATTGTGCATGGGAAACGTTCAACCAATGAATATATGCCCATAATGGGACAACTGATTTGATTGCAATAGAGAAAGCAGAGTTGAACAATATAAAGTCCCCTAGCATTCTGTGTACCTGCTATTCAGAACTGAAGAGAACGAAGAAACTGACCAATGCTTGTCAATTTTACTCTTGCTCATTTTGTCTGGAATAAAATAAAAAAGCTCTCCAACTAACATTTCCCTTAGATAACCTGAAGCTGAAGATTTGGGTGAAAGATGAAAGAAGACATTCCTCCAATGAGAAAACAACCATAGTGTTTCAAAAAGCTTCTACCTTTGAACACTTTCAACTACATCTCAGCTGAGTCAGGACTAAATCAGTTGAACTTTCCAGCACACCAGAAAATACAGAACTCAGTAGCTACTTTCAAGATGCTGCAAAATTCTTGTGTAGAATAGTCCCACCGCTCAGTTAATCTCTATAAATTGATTGGCTGGGCTGGCTAGGAATCATGGGAATTGTAACTCAGAAGATCAACAGCTATTAGGATATCATGTACAGAACCTGACTGAGATCATATAATAATGATATATGATATAATAAGTATAATATCACTTAAAAAAAAAACCTCACAAAGTGGATAACCAGCTACTTTCTAATTTATACATATAGTGGGAAGAAATATACAATTAAAACACAGTTTAAAATAAACAGCTGTAAATATAAAATTAAAATTAAATTAAAAAACAATTTGTACACTTGAAACTGGCTGATTTTCTCTAGGGTTTGAAGTTAAAATGGACTGGGTATGGATACATAGTAAATTTGACTAGCATATAGATGAAAAAAACCCCTAATTTGTCTTTTTTAAAAAAAAATAAGCTTTTTTTCTGTGCGAAGAGGCATAAAACATTTTCAATACCATGTTTCCCCGAAAATAAGACCCTGTCTTATATTTTTTTGAACCCTGAAATAAGCGTTTGGCCTTATTGCCATGCACTCAAAAGCCTGATTGGGTTTATTATCAGGGGATGTCTTATTTTGGGGGAAACAGAGTATTATTAATCAAATGTGGGAAAGAATGAAACAGGTGGTCTTCACTTCCAATTCCAGACCAGACTTTCAAAATTATACTTCAAATAAAGTTTCAAAGATATACTAAAATTGTACCTTTGCTGAAAATATGAAAACATTAAACACAAACTCTAACATTTAAACCAAGATTATAGTTACATTATATAATCACTAGACAAAAGGCCCAATAATCACTTGGTTCAAAAGAAATAATGCAGAGTAATAGAAGTGATAGTTTAAGCAATTATCTAGTAGTACAGTTAATAATCACCCTTGGTTTGCAGCTTTTTGTTTCGCAGAATACGCATGTCAGATTGTAATTAAATACATTTGTATTATATACATTTCAGTGTTGAACAAGTTGTTTGGGATGAGCAGTTGGGACCAAGTTGGAAAACAAAATGAATACATTTAGAGCCAACTCAATGAATATGTTGGCCTGGCATGAATGCTTGCTGACAATAGATCCAGCAAAAGTAGATTGATCTAGGGCAGGGGTCCTCAAACTTTTTAAACAGGGAGCCAATTCATGGTCCTGCAGACTGTTCGGGAGCCATACAAGCTGGTGGGCATGGCTAGGTGGTCCTGTGACTGGGTGGGCATGATCAATATAGCAATCCAAACAATACACACAAATTGAACTTTAATTTGTTATGCTCCTGAAGATGGAAAGCAGGTTAGTGAAGGAATGTGGCTGCCTTGGGGTGTGTATGAGGGACTGTTTGTGTGTGTGCGTGTGTGTCTGTGTGAGCGTGCCTCTCTCCTGCTCTGGAGGCTGGAGAGGCAAAAAACTGGCCCATTTTTGGCCTCCAGAGGTCTCTGGATATTCCGTTTTGGCCTCCCCGGCCTCCTGAAGGCGGGTGGGGACCAGTGGGTAGGTGGGGTAATGTGGGTGGGACAGCATCATGGTCCTGCATGGGGCGGATTCACGGCTGTATCTGGCCTAGGGGCCATAGTTTGAAGACCCCTGATCTAGAGTATAACCATAACTATGAGAAGAGAAGAGAAGAATATGAATTATGTAAGAAACTATAAATTCAAGAGAATGAAGTTCTTGAAATGATTACAGAATTTTATTGGCCTGTGAATCATCTACTGAGAATAAACATTCTCATTCTAGTATTTAAAGATAAATAATCATTGCTCAAAGAAGGAAACCTATTTCTGAAACTGAGAAACATTTTCATGGTCACGTTGGTTGATGATCTCTGGAGGGCTCGGGACAGGGGGTGCTCCTCTGTCCTGGTCCTGTTAGATCTCTCAGCGGCTTTTGATACCATCGACCATGGTATCATGCTGCACCGGTTGGTAGAGTTGGAGGTGGGAGGCACTGTATTACGGTGGTTCTCCTCCTTCCTCTCTGACCGGTCGCAGTCTGTGTTGACAGGGGGGCAGAGGTCGACCCCGAGGTCCCTTATATGCGGGGTGCCACAGGGATCGGTCCTCTCGCCCCTTCTGTTCAACATTTATGTAAAGCCGCTGGGCAAGATCATCCGTGGTTTTGGGGTGAAGTACCACCAGTACGCTGATGACACACAGCTGTATATCTCCACCCCAGACCACCCCAACAATGCCCTTGAGGTGATGTCCCGGTGCCTGGAGGCCGTGCGGATCTGGATGGGGAGGAACAGGCTCAGGCTCAACCCATCCAAGACCAAGTGGCTGTGGTTTCCGACGTCCCGATATAGTCAGCTGGTGCCATCGCTGACTATTGGGAGTGAATCATTGCCCCCCACAGAAAGGGCTCGCAACTTGGGTGTCCTCCTGGACTCATGGCTGTCTTTAGAAGAGCACTTGACGGCCGTGACTGGGAGGATTTTTCATCAGGTTCGCCTGATTCGCCAGTTGCGTCCCTTTCTAGATCGGGACTCTTTACACACAGTCACTCATGCCCTCGTCACCTCCCATCTGGACTATTATAATGCTCTCTACATGGGGCTCCCCTTGAGGAGCACTCGGAGGCTCCAACTGGCACAAAGTGCGGCTGCATGGGTGGTTATGGGAGCGATGTGGCGCTCCCATGTAACACCCCTCCTGCACGAGCTTCACTGGCTCCCGGTGGTCTTCCGAGTGCGCTTCAAGGTTTTGGTTATCGCCTTTAAAGCGCTCCATGGCTTAGGACCTGGTTATTTATGGGACTGCTTACTACCACCAATAGCATCCCACCGGCCTGTACGCTCCCATAGAGAGGGGCTCCTCCGAGTGCCGTCGGCAAACAATGCAGGCTGGCGGCTGCCAGGGGGAGAGCCTTCTCTGTGGGAGCACCTACCAACTGGAACAAGCTCCCCCCGGATATATGGAGGATCCCGGACCTGTGCACCTTCCGTCGCGCGCTCAAGACCTATTTATTCCAACAAGCTGGCCTGACCTAAGTTATTTTCCCCTTTTAATTATGAATTTTAATTTGTTTTAAATTATTGGGGTTTTAATTGTCAGCCAAATTATTTAATTCATTTTATTCTATTTTAAACATTTGTATTTATATGTTTTATTTATGGCTGTACACCGCCCTGAGTCCCCCAGGAGTAGGGCGGTTTATAAATCTAATAAAATAAATAAATTAAAATAAAATAAAAAAATTTCATGTTTCATGTTGACTTTTTTAAAAAAATGTTCCTCCTTTTATTTGTAGATGAATAATCCAATAATACTGTTTTCTTCCCAAAACACATAACTTCTTTCTTTCCTTATCATTAATATTACAGAGTAGTTTATATGATGTATACAATGAAGATTCATAAAGATGTTATACCTGTGTTATCTCTTGTAAAACAAGTAAACATTCTTAGTTAAATAAGAGAGCTTACTTAGTTTTCAATTTAAAGTTGCAGAGTATGTGTTTATTCTGAAACTTACTCCTCAAGTAAACACCTAGGATACCAGTCTTAAAAGTGCAAATTTTCTTGATTAAATTTAGTATCACATATCTCAGTTTAAAAACTATGTAATTCATTGTGCATTTAAAATACTGACTAATCCCACAATGGCAAATTGTGAAACAAAATAAAATAACAAAGGAGATTGCACCCATCTGTGTGATCATTTCAGTTAGATATAAGGGACCTAGCTTGGTAGTAAATGTATGTTTTGAATACAAAAGATGCCATATTCCAAGCGTCTTCTGATAAAAGAATCAGATTTCATTAGTGCGAGGAATTTCTGTGAAGTAATAGGATTGCTATATCATTCAGCTGTCTTTGTTCCATGTTGACCCTAATGACTAGGAATTTGGAGAGTTGTAGTCCCAACACATCTGGAGGACAAGAGGCTGGGGAAAAGTGGTATGGAGAAATGACACTACTTTCTGCAAGAAGAAAGAGCAATGGCAGAGATTTCCAGTAGCTCAGCAGCAGCCAATTAAGGGAGCTGAGGACTTAACAAAGGGTTGAAAGGAAAGATGCAGACAAAGGGAGTGAAAAGAACACCAGTCTGGTCTGGGAGCATGACCTGTTCTTAATCTATGTCATTCCAGAGATGATCCAACCCATTACGGTGTCCAATCCTAGCTGACACATTTAGGAGGGAAAAGACTCTTCTTCCCTTTCCAAATAGTACCGCTTGGGGGGGGGGGGAAGGCAAATAGTTACTTTTAAAAATAATTTTTCATCACAATGAAATTTTATTATATCAACAAGCTAGATGGTTATGAAGAGATAAAAGGTTTTTGTTCATTTGTTTCTTCCGGTCCTGTAAGGATTGCAGCAATCTGTCTTTTGTGTAAATAAACTGATTTTTTTTTGTCATGTTTCTCCAGCTTCCTTCATTGTACTCTAGCCTACTATTTAGCAACTCACCTATCTTTTAAATAAAAACACTTGCTTTTGGTTCCTTTCACCTAGCTACAGCAGCACTGGGATACAGTCATAGTTACTAAAATATACTGTTAAAAGAAAGGTAGCAGGTAAGGAAATGATCCACAATGATAAATTCCTGCTTTTATCTAACCTTTACCTGCCAGCAATCCAACAGATGGTCTAAGATAAACCTTCTAAATCATTGAACTATAAGGTAAGAAGACAGAACTACAGTAAGGTAAGGTGAATTATTATTATTTGCATATATATCATAATAAATACTGACACGTTACTAATTGGATTTATTAAAACATAAAGAATTGCTTTAGTAATACTAATGGCACTTGCACAAGTCCCAGGAATGAAACTATGCAGAAGTGAGAAACCTTTGAAACTGGAGGTTGCCCTCTTATTATTTGAGAGATGTTTAGGGGCCCCATTGTAGGGCTGATGATGCAAATGGAAGGTTTTTTGTCTTCTTCTGGGTTTCAGAGCCTTATTCGGCTTATTTTTGGCCTTAAAATATAGCTTTCCTGCTTGCTACTTCAAATTGGCCAAAAGGCCAAACCACCAATTGTTATCAATTATG
This sequence comes from Masticophis lateralis, assembly GCA_030761175.1. Taxonomy (NCBI): domain Eukaryota; kingdom Metazoa; phylum Chordata; class Lepidosauria; order Squamata; family Colubridae; genus Masticophis; species Masticophis lateralis. The sequence goes on from JAUDYJ010000003.1 coordinate 34,256,293, forward strand.
ATCAAAAGGGTTTCAGCATGTTTACTTGGAAATCTAGTTTACTTGGGAGTTCTAGCAGGGAGGTATATTGTAGCTATCATATACTCTTCATAGAATACTTCTTCGTGATGGCTGTCCTCTTTCACCAAGCATCCAGGTCAGGAGTGGGTTCTACTTACCTTTACTACCGGTTCGCATCGTGTGTATGCACAGATCACTTATGATGATATCCGGGTCAGTGGATGGAGCCTCCCACCGGTTTTACTACCAATTCTTGTGAACCAGTCCAAACCGGGGCTAATCCACCACTGATCCAGGTTCAGGAGGTAAATACGTGAGTGGTACATACTCACCTTCTCAGCCAGATCAGCCCAATAAACCCTGATGATTAACGAGATGATAGAAGTCACAATCAAGTTGTCTCTACATACTTTCCCACCCCACTCTCCACTACTACCATGAAATCAGATCTTCTGGAGTATTGGACAGATAATTCCCAGAATCCTCAGCTACAAGATATGTAATCCAAACATGAGAACCTGGATTCATAGGTTCTCTTTGTCTAATATAGCCTACATTTGTAATTACAATTGAGGCAGCCTGTAGTTGATTAAATAAAAAGTGCATAAAACTCAATTATTTCTGGTATTCTCTCAATTGCAAGGAGAAAAGATAATTAGCTCTAAAAAGGCAAAAGAAATCTGTTGTTTTTCTATTCTTGTTCTGGAGGGCAACACTTATTCAACTTGTGTTCCATCCTTTTATTCCAGCTGTGCAACTTGAATCCCTGAGTACCATGTTAATAATGTAGCCTGAGGTGATCAGAGCCATATGAACATTTTAAAATGTTGATTAAATTAGCCAAAGTAAGATATTCAGATTAAGATCTTGTATTCATTATGATAAAGTTTATTAAGACGCTGGGAACTTACTAAGCCAAAAAAATCATTACCTCCGTTCAGGAAATTTAATTTGAAATAAACAAGCTCTTAAACATTAAATCTACTCTGTTACTTTTTGGTATATTGCACAAATTTGATATAATCATCTTTAATAAAACCTCCGAGAAGAAAGAGCTCAAAAAGCAAGTTGTAATGTACAATAGGATAGATGGCTGCATTTCTGAGATACAAATTATCAAGTGCAGAAACATCATGGCTTTACTTACTAAGCAACTGGAAAATAACATCAATGTTTTGTCACTGCATTTGAAGTTATACCCATTGTTCTAACTTGAATAGTTGTTCCATTAATGTGCTTGAATGTTCTGAATACTGTCTAAATACATAGGAACGTTTCATTATTGGCAAATACGAAAGGAAAACTGTTTCAAAATAACTATGTGCCTTTTTGGAATGATATCAAAAAGGATTTACTAAGATGGGATAAACTGCATTTATCATTATTGGGTGAAGTTTCTATAATTAAGATGAATATTTTATCAAAGATGCTTTTTTTGTTTCAGGTGTTACTAATACTTGCAAGTCATACTCCATTTAAACAATGGCAGATGGATATTTGTAAGTTTATATGGCAAGGAAAAAACACAAGAATTAGATATAAATTTTTGCAAGATGCTAAGGAAAGAAGAGGTGTACCTGATTTGAAATTGTATTTCGATGTTTGCTGTTTGGTTTGGCTAAAAGAGTAGGTGAACTTCCAAAATAAGAAACTACTTATTTAGAAGGTCATGAATTAAGATTTGGATGGCATGGTTATCTATGGTATGACAAAGTTAAAATAAATGTTGATTTTAATAGCCATTTTGTTAGATGTGCCATCCTAAGAATTTGTAATCAATATAAAACAAGATTTTATGTGAAGATGCCACTTTGGGTGTCTCCTCAGGAAGCTTTTTTAAGAAAAGAAATGGACTTATGGTCAAATCATATCTTTTAATTTTGGTAATACTATCTTTAAGTCTAAGGAGGAATTAGAATCAGAAGGACATGTCTGCCATTGCTTTATATATTTACAATTCAAAGAAAGATTTAAATCAGACAAAGAGTCTGATTTTTTGAAAAAATGAATTGGAAATACTACTGTGTGGTAGTGATAAGGTCTGCTAAGGTCTGTAAATTGTTATTGAATTTGAATTTGAAAAATGAATATGTAAAGCACTGCATGATTCAGTGGGCAAGGAATTTGGATTTGAAAAGACTTTGAAAAAATATTTAGAACTTTGGTGCTATATATGTTGACAACAGCAAGATTACTTGATGCACAAAAATAGAAGGACAATGATACCCTCAATGGATGTTTGGCTGCAAAAGTTGATGGAGTTAGCAGCGATGGCTAAACTGACTGCTTTGATTAAAGAAAAAAAATAGTTTTATTTCTATTTGGAAACCACTGCTGGACTTCATGCTTGACGTGGGGAAAAAAATGAAACTTTGATTTTGGATTTTACCATTTAGATAGGTTTGTGTAGAAATAGCTAGTTTATACTATTATGTAAAAGAAAAAAGCTGAGGACTGATATTATTCTCTTATTCTACTGAACCAAACAGAGTCGGAAGTCAATGTCTTTTATTTCTTTTTTCCCTTTTTCTTCTTACACTTTTCTCTCCCCTTCCCTCCCCCTATTTTTCCTACTATTTTCTTTTGGTTTTTGTATTTTATATTATAATTTACCCTGTTTCCCCCAAAATAAGATATCCCCTGATAATAAGCCCAATCAGGCTTTTGAGCGCATGGTAATAATGGCAATAAGGCCGAGTGCTTATTTCAGGGTTCAAGAAAATATAAGACAGGGTCTTATTTTCGGGGAAACACAGTAATAAAAAAAAGAAGCATTTCGCTTTTGATAAATGTAAAAAACAAAAGCTTATTTACAGCATTTCTGACTACAGAATTGTTACCCCAAATGTTGCCCAACTTCAGAAAATACTTTTTTAAAAAGTTAAAATTATAGCTTGAGTGTGAGGATAGAAATCAGTACAGTATTACTCAACCCAGTTGGTAGTACCAACAGTGGGCAAGTTTGCAATTAGCAAGGTAGCAGATGGAGCTTCATAATGCAATCTCACTCCTTTGGAACATCTGTGTGACACAGATGCATGTGCAAAAAGAGTGTGGCTTACATCAAGACACTTCAATCATCATCTTGCTGATTTTGCACCTCCTGTCCTTCCTCACTCTCCACCAATGCCATTAAATCCAGGTCTTCTGGAGTATTAGGACTATCATTCCCAGAATTCTCAGCTACAAAATATGTAATCCAAACACATCTACAGCTAATTGTATGAGTGGAAAAGGCGTTTTGAGACAATTAAATGTTCATTAAATCTGATAGCAACAATATCTTCTGTGATTCTGCAGAATTTCCAAACATCAATCCCACTAAGTATATTTGCAATTCATGTCTTAGTAACCTGGTATTTACTTATTTCACCAAAGTACATCTGCATCGTCAATGTGATCTCTAATTTTCAGTAACCACAGCGCTGGGTTGGTAACTCATCCCAAATAATAACCATATTTGGCTGATGTGATTAAAATATACAGCATTATGCCTACGTTTCTGAACATTCTTTTGTATAAAAAAGAACACCGCTTGGGGCCCCGAAAGCCCTATTAAGCAGGTATATACAAAAGTATGAAGGCTATTGCTTAACGTATTGTAAGCCGCCCTGAGTCTCCAGAGAAGATATATAAATTAAATTTTTTAAAAAAAACATCAAAGCACAATAACTATATTCAGAACTTTGCCATGCCAGAAAACATCCAGGGAATGATCTTGATCATATGGGATAATATATACTGCAATACTGCAACTCACATAGTTTTGGATTGCAGGACTGGTCCCCATTCAGAAGTGTCTATATGTATGTTACTGTGTTTCCAGTTTTGTCTTCTGACTGCTTGCATAGTTCCACTTCCTGCAACCAGTAGGTAGGTAATTGTGTGTCCTTATGAAACTCATTTTTTGAGTACTGGATAATCATTGTGTGTTTGTCTTTCTCTCCCCGATCCCTCTCTCTTTCCCTGGCTCCCTGGCTCCCTCTCTCTCTCTGTGTAAGATATTATGTTTTGATTAAGCACCTAAGTTTCCAAATACAGCCAGGAAGAATACTTCTAAACAGAGCAGGACACAAGCAGCTCCTTCTGCCAAATGAAGCTTATCTACTGCAATGGACTCTGATCATGCGTCATTGGACTAAATGAAGAGGGGGAGGTAATGCACAGAATCACTGCATTATCTGTGAATTGCAGGCATAAAATCCAAATGATAAAATAAGGCATGCCTTTTCTCCCATCCTGCCTTTTATATTCCCATCTGGGAGACACACATTAAGCTGTACAACTGAGCACTGAGCTGTATCCCACTGTGTTTCTCCCTTGCATGCCCATATTAAGGAATGCTCTATCCACTTGTATGTGTGGCGGAATAAAGGATTATTTTTCTTTTCCTACTTCCTACTTAATGTATGCCTTTAAAAAGATATTCATAGGCTTTAGCAAGGGGCATATGTCTTTATTATCTAAAAAAAGTAATTTTGGTGCCAAAGAGATTAATATAATAACACATGTTTTTCAAATATATATATAAAACAGCTTCTGGTATGTTTCAAGTAGGGAAATCTCCAGGAGCCAGGTAATTTAGATTTCCTGTAGTCCTTTTAGTGAACTCATAGTAGCAATTAATTTCAGATCTTTAGTCTAAGAGGCATTTCATAATTAATTTCTCAGCATTTACCACATACAGGACATTACTTTAAAGTGCTATGTCATTAACACTCCCACCGTCCCCCCTCCCCGCACACACAGAAAGGCCTTTTTTTTTTCTTCATAAAGAATAGGCATACTGATCTACATTTTTCCATGCTGCCTTAGCCAGAATGGACTCGAGGGATATTATCTTATTCAGAAAGAACCTTTCAAGGTTGAATAAAAGAAATGGTGCAGGGTCCCTGGGAGAGGGAAGTGATCATCATTTTCACCTTCAACTCTTCTTTGATGTGGCAGAGTCAATTTTTAATCAGCAGCCATCAGACTGGGCTTCATTTCGCCTTACAAAGTCCTATTACGCTGCCACTTTCTGGAAGGAGGTGATAAGGACAACGCTCTTCTTTTTCTGTTCATAGAGCCCTGCATATGATGAGTCCCTTTGGAGAGGCTTGATAAAAAAAAAAATGACAGAGTATGTAGGGGAAAAGGTCACTCTTTCTCTGCCAGAATTAACTCTTCAAGACAACAAACTTGAAGTGAGTGCATTTGTTTTCAGCAACCAGGATGTTCTGAATGGAAGGTGTAGCTCTGATGAGGAATAGGTTAAACCAACTATAGGGGATGAAATTGAAACTCAGAAGTGTCTGTTAGGGAAGGAAGGATCAGGAATAATTTTTAAAAAGGATAGATTTTATGTCAGCCAATCTCCTTTGGATCAGAGCATGCTAGTTTGGGGACTAACCCAGGATGCTTCATCATTAGTAAGTCATAATATGTAAACTGAAATTGTAAATATTGCTAGCGAGGTATAAATGAGCACATTTTCAAAATGAAAACATCTTTCACCAAGTTGTTTTTTCTTTCATAGATTAGAATTTCCATCCTACCCAGGAAATTGTAATCCTAACATTTGGAAAGCAGTTTGAAGATGACTGAAATGTAACATTACAAAAACACTTTATCTATTCTTTATATTGGATCATAAATGTAGATCCAGAATATAATGATCCACAAAATAACATTTTAAAAATATATTTAAAAGTTTTCCTTTTTTTTAAAAGAAAAGGACTTCAACAACCTCCTTGATTGCAATACGGATATATATCAGTATAAAATAAATAAAAGAATGCATTCTATAAAAATGAGTGAGAGGAAGAGAAAGACAGAGATCTCTTGTGTACCTTTTGGCATCTTCTGTCTTCATTCAGATTGGGTAAAGTTATATTTTGCTTTAAAACATTTTCTCTCCCCTCATCCCCAAATTTCCAGTGAATGTTTTGTATTGATTTTTTTATTATCATATTTCAATAATAGCATTATGAACCACATCAAGACATAATTGTATGGAAGCAATATAGAAAAATCACAAACATATATACAATGTTTTTAAAAGCTTTATAACCTTTTAGTATCATTTATTGTAGACAGTAGTCTTAATTGCCTGCTGGAAATGGATGAGTTCTGGGAATTATTTGATAAAATGATGTTCCCAGTCTCCATCGTCACATTCCTTGATATAATCTCATTAAAAATACCGGGGCACTAGGTGAGGGAATATATAGGGATGCTAAGTGCATTTTAAACAGCAGCATCTAAACTGATGACCTAGTTATTACAGAACAAAGCATCAGAAGATGGATTTTCATGTTAAAATAAATCAGGTTTCTCTCTCAAGTAATATTACAATTATTAACATGGTTTTGGCCATTTCTTTTTCCTAAGGGGGAAAAATGAATTTTTTAACCACCTAAATATTGATATGTTATTTTGGGGAATAAGATGTCTGTCTGTCTGTCTGTCTCTGTATGTGTGTGTGTGTAAATTTTTATTTTCCAGAAGACCACACAAGTTTACAAAAAGCCTGCTTTCATTAGCTATAACTACTGCAAAGAGATGGGGAAAATGTACGCCAAGTTCTCTCTCTCTCTTCCTCCCTCCCTCCCTCTCTCTCTCTCTCTCTCTCTCTCTCTCTCTCTCTTCCTTGTAACAGAAATGCAAACTATGTTTAAAAATATAATTCTCTGGAGAATATATACTCATCACCCAGCCAAATAAGCAGGAGAAAGTGATGCTGAGTCCAATATATGAAATAATTAGATTTTTATACAATTGAATTTCCTGTTATAAATTGCAAGAGATCCTTCTGTAAAAGCAAAAGGGAGTATATAGCATGGTATAGATCATGTTCTATTGATCATCTTCTACAAAGGTAGCAGTCCTTTGAAATTAAAATGCTTCCCTGTTTAATTATCAATGGGATCAAATAAAATCTCAGAGCTTGCCATAGTTCATATCAGTACAATAAGTAATACTAATTTACCTGCTTAGATTTTTTTTCCTCTTTAAAAGTTGATCACTGAAATTTATGAAAAGAAAATTGTCCCCCGGTGGTTATGAAGGATGTAGCAATTATTTATACAGAGCATCCCTTTAGTATTTTAGCAAGAGGTCATGACTCAAGTTGTAATCTTTGTGTATATTATTTGAATGAGAATAAACTTGATGGGACTTATTTCTTAGTAAGTATGCATATGATTAAGCTGTCAACTCATTTGTATTGTTGACTCTTTGTGTGCATGTGTCTATGTGAACAAAAATTACTTTCAATTCACCCTGTCTTAACTCATAAAGTATTGACATGGTTGCAAATGTTCTTTGTATTCTGAGAGGCTTTAGCAGCTTTGAATTTTTGTTGTGAATGTTGCCAGATGTTTGCTTCAGGAATTTTCTTTTCCTGTGCATTTCAACATTATGCAACATGGCACAACCTTCTCCAGAGGCTCCCGAGAGAAAGAATTTTCATATGGCAATATCTCCAGATAGGAATTTGAACACTTGAATGCCATTTATAGTATAAATCTCTTGGAAAATCTGCATACTGTATATTCTCAGGTCAAAAAAAATAAAGGGATAATATGGTGGAGCAGAGATTTTCCACATGAATGTCAGATGATATGACCTATATGGAGTCATTGAAGCTACTCCAATTTCTGGAGATTTACACAGGGTTACCATACCTTTGTTAATAATAAAGAGCCTGGTAGCACCTTTTCTAACTAATATTTTATTAAACTATGAGGCAAAGACCAAAGTTCACTTCATCAGAACTTATTGTTAGTTAGTATAGGTGCTACTAGGCTCTTCTAATTTCCTGTTATCATAAACTAAAAAAGCTCTTTTCCTACAAAAACACTGGACCAGATCACTAGTTAATTTTTTTCAGCAGCTATTCCCCCACATTTATCCTGTGTGAAAAATGAACAGGCAATCTATAGGTTGCAAAGAAATAAGTGTAATGGTTGAAATGAAAAGACCAGGAAAAAATGGTAACAATCAAGCTTTACAAATATCAGCTTGGAGCAAATATTCATTGAAAGACTGCACAATAACCTTATTGCAAAGATCAAATTTACCCAATGCCATGCAAGAGAAGTTCTGATAGTATAAAAGTCCTCCACAAGCCAGGAGTTCTAAATTGCCTTCAGAAGATGCCCAACTCTCTAGAGTATTTCTGGAGGGTGCAAGTGTGAATGCAGTGATGGTAAGGATCTTTTTGTCAATATATGTTGATTCTATTTAACTCACTGCTTTCAAGTACAGATTACCAATGTAATACATTCTTGCTTTACCTTTTAATTTAAAATCCATTTGTTGCTGTTAGTCGCAAAGTCGTGTCCGACCCATTGCGACCCCATGGACCACATTCCTCCAAGCCTTCCTGTCCTCTACCATCTCCTGGAGTTCATTTAAACTCACACCGACTTTTTCAGTGACTCCTCATTCTCTGTTATCCTGTTTTTTTGCCCTCCATCATTCCCAGCATTGGGCTCTTCTCCAGTGAGCCCATAGAAGGTTGAATCCATAGAAGGATTAAAATCCATAGAAGGAAATAATAATCTAAAATAACATGCAAATACTCTTGATTAGAAAAGTGACTACTAGTTGAGCTGAGATCCAGATCAAAGTTTGTTTTTAACTGCTAAAAATCTAAATATTTTGAGATTTTTGATACAGAATGATACAGAAATAATCTTTCTCCCATATAACATAAAATAATGAATAATGAATAAGAGGAATAATGAATTCCTCTGAGAACAGCTAAATATTTCCTTATAATTGATAATGACTTCTTCATGGTTCATTATATAGTGATAATATTTTATTATTTATCTCTGAACCCCATACTTGGACTCTGGCTTTGATGCATCTGATTAAGGTCTTTGTTCAAATGCAGGATAGTCTGTTAAGTGGTTTAAGTTAGAATTGATGCCCATATGTAAAGACTTCTTTATTCATATATTGTGATTATCTTTTTAATATATGTATTGGATTTATTAATTATTTAGGAATTCTTATCCCAAACAATAGTTCTCAAACAATTGTAATGAATATGAATAGGCATATTAAAAAATGTTCCTCTGGACATTGATAGATAAGAGACATTAATTCTTACCCTTTGGGATAGGATAAACACTCTTAAAATGAAAGTAGTTCCCAGGTTAACTTACATTTTTCATAGAATTACCATGAACATATCTAGCAAATGTTTTCAAAAATTCAGTATAAATTCTATAGATTTCTGTGGTTCTATCTTCCTACTTTCTGAAAATATTGCTGAGAAAAGATATCATTGTTAGTTGGAGTTGGAGGTTTCAATATTTGAATGTTATATTATGCATATATTTTGAGCAGTACCAAACTCTGGATATTTTCATTCAGTTCAAATTCTGGAAATGCAACCAAAATAATACTTCGTGTTTTTACTTAGTTGTGTTCTGGCAAAAAATAATTATGTATATTAATTTGATTAAGGGGAAAAGTTTAATATTTTAAGATGCACATATTCTTTTTGAATTATATACCTATCCCATATAAATTAACAGCTGTAGAATGGAATTGTATTCTCCATGCCCTGATTATTGCCAAAAGATAGTTCTTCAACTTTGGAAAATCGCATTTATAGTCCTAATAGACTGAAGACTTGATGCTATATGTGGCTTATAAATGAGTTGCCTACAGATGTATATAAATGATTATTAAGAAATTATTAAGAAATATGTTGGAGACTAGCATTTGCTAAAGTAGCAATGAGGGCTTTGGAAAAGATATTCAGATGCTGTATTAGCCTATTCCTGTAAAGATCATGAAACAGGCACTGTGAAATCCAAAGAAGCAGGATAGAAAGACTAATTGGATTTTGGTGATGGAGAAAACACCTGGGAATACCATGGATAGCCAGTAAAACAAAGCAAAAAAAAAAAAAAAAAGATCATCCAAACAAACAAACCCAGAATTCTGAGCTGAGGCACACATGACTTGGCTGAAATTGTTTTATTTTGGACATTATGGGAAGACCTAGCTCTCTTGAGATGTCTACAATGCTGGGAAAGTTGGAAAGAAAAGGAAAGGCCAATTAGTAGCAAGGTGGTTGTATTCAATTACTACAGTGACCTGAAGGACCACATAGACAAAGTATCTTGCTGGAGAAAATCTGTCTATGTGGTCACAAAAAATCAACACTAACGTGTTGTACATAATCATAGGCATATTTTGTTTTTTGTTTTGTTTTTTGTTATTTTATACATTTTTCTTTTTTTATATCAGTTAAAAAAGAGGAGGAGGAAGAGATGATAATGATTTAAGTTCATTTAGTAGTTGCACAAAGATTATGGACTTACTTCATCAGAGAAGTTTCTTGTTTCCTTCCTGCTCTTTTGATGCTCTTAAAAATTATTCCTGAAAATATATTAAGCTATGTAAGTTTCTGCTGATCTATCACTGATCAGCAGCATTTTATGTCTTGTTAGGCTGATGTTATGGAGTATATCATAACATAACATAGATCTCTTCAATATTTCATTAGCTATCTCATACATTTAGTTATTAAAAGACAGGATAGAATCAGTTTAATAAATGATTACATAAACCATATTGTTTCAAGTTATGTTTTTTTTCTTAGGAACTTGCAGAAGATTAAAATAATAAAGAAAATAAAATGTCAAATTAACATGTATGAGTACATCAGGATTGCTATTGAGATATAATAATCTGAATATTCAAATGTCATCAAATGCCTGGGACATTCATACTGACAACAACAAAAAGAAGTTAAGTCTAACATAAAGAAGCTTGATGGGAGTTCTTACCCATTTTATATGCGCAGAGATAGAATTGTAGCCAATTTCCATAACAACAACAATAATAATCCCCTTTGAGGGAGATGGGCGGCTATATAAATTTGATTAACAAATAAATAAATAATGAACACATTTTAGCATACATAAGTGTTCATTCAACAACAACAGATATGAACCATAAGACAATAATATAGTGCATACTATTTCAATGAACATTACAATATCATCAAAATCAGTCTAACAGTTAAAAGTTTGGCAAAATAACTATATCTTTAACAAGTTCCTAAACATTGGGACCAAACATTTTCCTGAGTGAGTATTCCATAGCCTAGAAGCCACACTCAAGAAGGCTTTTGATGTACTTGATACTTGGCTACTTGGCTGCTTCTTTTGCTGATTTAAATAACTGGGAAAAGTAGTTCTTCAAAAAAATGAGATCCTAAGCCAAGACATCTAGAGCTTTACAGGTCAAAGGCAGCACCTTAAATTGTGTCTGATAGAAAATTAGCAGCTAGTTCAAAAGTTAATACAATACTATATTTCAGTCATTAAGAAAAAATCGAAACACCTACCAAAAATAGTATGTTCAAGCCCAGTCCTAAATGCAAGCAATTTACAGAGAAAATGCATAATCTTAATTAACTTTGATTATGAATATTGGTTGAACAAAAAGCTATTCATGACTAATCATGTCCAAAAGGACTATTAGGAATAGAGAAAACAACCAGTAGATAAATGCCATTATATTGAAAAGTTCTCAGCTTAATAAGGCTTATCTTCTCTCACACACACCCTCCACCCCCTCTCCTACTCCCTCCCTCCTTCCTCCCTCCCTCCCTCCCTCCCTCCCTCTCTCTCTCTCTCTCTCCCTCTCTTTCTCTCCCTGATTTGTTATGTATTCTGCCCACTGTAGACTGTAGACTTGGTTATGATAGATCAGTAGGAGGTCAACACAGAACATTGTTCTTAACTGTTATAGCTGTACTGCTTGGCAATATTACTAAATTTCTTCTATGATTAACTGGTAAATTCCTCAAGAGGCTACTAAAACAAAAAACTTTATTTCCCTCCTTTCTTCTAGAGGATCTGGCAAATGAAAGAAGCTCATCTAGTCATAAGAAGACATTTCTGGATCCAGCATATTAGCAACAATTCTTTCAATAGGTTCCTGCAGAGCAGAAAATGTAGGAATGAATGGATAACACACTCACCCATGTTCAGATATTATTCAACATTGAACATTCAGCATGTGAATTAGTCATTCAGTTGATATTGACAATTTTTCTATATTTGACTTAAATAAAAATGCTCACAATATTCTGCACATTTGTGTGCTATACACAGTATGAGCTTCAGTTGAATAATTCATAGTCCCAGACAAATACATGTAAGTTTTTAGTCTAACATAGTAATCCTCTGAGAATATGTGATGGAAAATATTGTGGCCAACATAGACATTGTATGATGGGCAAGGATTTTTGATGGCTCTTTCATTTGCATTATTTATAGTTTCCTCAGACTGACATTCTTGTTGGGAACTTGGTGCTCATTGAACTTGGTTTTCTTCTTATTAACATGATCCTGTCTAGTTTGATAATTTAAAAAAATTGCAAGAAGAGAACACCAAGATCTCAACATTTAAACCCTGAGCTACACATATTCTCCACCATGAGTTGTCATTGCCAGTGAACAATCATTTAAATATCAGCCAGCCCTGTGCTGCAGCTGCCAGAAAAGTCAACAAAGTTCTAGGCTGCATTAATAGATGGATAAAATCAAGATAATGTGATGTGTTAATACCACTTTACAATGCCTTGGTAAAACCACACTTGGAATACTGCCTTCAGTTTTAGTCGCCATGATGTAAAAAAAATGTTGAGACTATAAAAAGAGTGCAGAGAAGAGCAACAGGAATGATTAGGAGACTGGAGCTAAAACACAAAGAACAGTTGCTGAAATTGCTGAAATGTCTAGTTTAGTGAAAAGAAAGTTTGGGTTCCAATATCTCAGGGGTTGCCACAAAGAGAGGGAGTCCAGCTACTCTCCAAAGCACCTGAGGGTAAAACAAGAAGCAATGGATAGAAACTAATCAAGAGAAGCAACCTTGAAGTAAGAAAAAATTTCCTAAGAGTTAGAACAATTAATTAATTAAGTAGAACAACTTGCCTCCAGAAGTTGTAATTACTCCAACACTGGAAGTTTTTAAGAAGAGATTGGACAACATTTGTCTGAAACAATATAGCATTTCCTGCCTGAGCAGGCAATTTGGCTAGAAGACCTCCAAGGTCCCTTCCAACTCATTTATTCTGTTCTGTAATTCTGCTATCATGTCACCCCTACTCCTTCTTTTCTTTACATTAGACATACCTAATTCCTGCAATCATTCTTCATATGCTTTAGCTTCAGTTCCCTAATCATCTTTGTTACTCTTCTGTGCACTGTTTCTAGAGTTTCAGCATATGTTGTGGCGACCAAAACTGGATGCAATATTCCAAGTGTGGTGTTATCAAGGAATTATAAAGTGGTACTAACACTTTATATGATCTTGATTTTATCCCTCTGTTAATGCAGCTTAAGACTGCATTGGGTTTTGTTTTTTGTTTTTTTGGCAGCTGGAGTTTGGCAGCTGTTTTGGCAGCTATGTTGGCCTTTTTTTTTTTTTTGCATGCTTTGGGGACATATGAGTATAGCACCTGATTGCACACCTTAACTCCACCCTTTCCTATGATTATGGGCTGTTACAGAGGGTAATTATGTAATCCTGAGAAAAATATAACTTTTTTCCTAATTATTTATCTTTAAAATAGGAATATAACCTTACTTCTGCTGATAGTACAATAAAGATGGTGCCTATAAGATGGTGCCTTATGTTTAGCCTATAAGAGATTATTGTAGCCTTAAATTCATTTAAGGTATTTATTTAATTTATTTTATTGGATGCCATCCAGTTCTAATTCCTAATCCAAATTCATCATAATCAACATTGTGTCTCCTGCCAAAAGCAACATACATACACTCTACAAAGGGATTCAATCACCCTAGCCTAAAGTCAGGGAGCCTAATGTCAGGTCTTTAAGACCCTCTAAAACACCACTAGGATTGCAACCATATCCTGGGGGGAGCCTGATTTTGGAGGGTAAGGATAACAACAGATAGGCACAATGATATATATGACATCATGAGCCATCTTAGAAAAGACATTCCATTTCTATAACCTATAATATCACAAAATGTACTCATTCAACATAAATGGCTTCCTTGTAGAGAAATATTTTACTTAAGAAACTTTTTCTGAATAATTATTAAACTACCAAGAAGGTTAACAAAGATGAATGGATCAGTTTTGATGGGGACACTATTTTTAATACTATCCCCCAATTATATTTTCTACTCCACAGATTGTACAATATAGTTTTATGCAATTAGCTAATTGTGACAAATTAACTATCACATAATTATTAGTGTACATGAATTCAATATAATGAAAATGCAAGGAAGTTCTATAGATATGGAAAGAATGAATTCAATCAATAGTCTGCCAACATCTGCCTCAAGAAATACAGATGTCAGGTGATTTGTTCTTTAGGGTATCTGAGTGACCTCCATGATACTGAGTAAAAAGTCAACAACTGCTTCAAGTGCCACTTGTAAAGATGATGGACATTGATTAAATCCCTTTAGGGATCTAGAGCTAAAATAGCCTTATGTAGAAGAAATCTTTGCCTAAGAAATCACAAACAGTTTGGCATTATTAACTAATAATGTTAAATAGATACATTTACTATTCATTTGTGTTGTATTATGTGAAAGGAGCTAATCATGCAGTTATCCTGAGAATTAAGAAAGTATATTGAAGTCAAAATGAGGACCCGGATTGTGGGGGCAATAAACTGACTTTGTATAAAAAAAGAATACCGCTTTGAGGGGGGGGCAAAAGCCCTACTAAGCAGGTATATACAAAAGTATGAAGGCTATTGCTTAATGCATTGTAAGCTGCCCTGAGTCTCTGGACAAGGGCGGCATATAAATTGAACCAATAAATAAATAAATAAAATCAGATTGCTAAACTTTTGAAAGGTTTTGATAATATGTCTGAGATAACTTCTTCCCTTTATAAATCATAGTTAGAACATCATGGCTGCCTCATCAGTGGTGATTGCCAAAATCCCAAGGCAAAACAATTCAATCCAATCAAGAAGATTATAGAAAAATATAAAAAATAGAATGGTTTCATTATTATACCTGGAAATGTGATCAGGTTTGCAAGAAATAGCTCTGATTTGAAGTGAAAATTTGAGATTGAAATGGCATGATTTTATTCAATGTTATTTATTTTTATTCAATGTTATGTCTTAAAACGTAAAAGCAAAAAGATATATGTTAGTCAATTCAAAATACATGATTTGATTTGGAAAATATTTGACCATAGACATCAAAATGACTTCAGACTGCTTCCTTGGGGTGTGTGGGTAAATGCAAGCAAGGAAAGTAGATCTTTCAAAAGACTTTAACTGGGGTGAAATCCAGCAGGTTCTGACAGGTTCTGGAGAACCGGTAGTGGAAATTTTGAGTACTTTGAGTAGAACCGGCAAATACCACCTCTGGCTGGCCCCAGAGTGGGGAGGGAATGGGAATTTTGCAATATCCTTCCCCCAGGAGTGGGGAGGAAATGGAGATTTTGCAGTATCCTTCCCCTGCCACGCCCACCAAGCCACATCACGGCCCCCAAGCCACGCCCACAGAACCGGTAGTAAAAAAAATTGGATTTCATCACTGACTTTAACCTTGCCAAATTGCAGCTAAATGTCTTCACAGGTTTCACCATTATAAAAGTTTTGAACTACTCCTCTTTTGCTTATTTTCAGACATAAATAGCAATGATAAAGAAAAGAGCAAATAGCACCAGAGCTTTCAAAATTGTTCAGCAGAGAACTTATAAACAAGTTGTGCTTAACCGATTCAGGAACTCCTTTATTCCAATTTAAAAGTGAAAATTTCCAAAACTGTTTAAAAAGAAACTCTTATGTTGGAAAACTGCCAGCCAGACCAGGCAAGGGGGAGGAATCAAGCAAGGAGTTAAGCATTGCACAGCCGTAAGAACTAGACCTGGCACCCCTGTGCCAAGTTTTATGGAACTTTACCTATTTGTTCACAAAGGAGGATGAGCAGCTTGGTGAGATTCTTGCATTAAAGATAAAATAGAAATAAAAATAGCTAATTTGAACTTTCATAGGTGGATCTGGTTGTTTGCACCTGACATTAATTTCACCAGATTCTCCTTTGGGATCAACAGATTCCATAGAATTTATAGGTTGTCTTGGATCCACTTCCAGTCCTTCAAGTTGTCTTATTGTAATACGTACACAAAGTAGTGAATGCCTCTGAACTGAACCTGACTAATTGATCCTGGATATCTTGATTAACTTAAATGCCTTATGAATTTGTTCTGCCTGGTAAGTCATCCTTCTACTATGCAGTTGATGGTAGTATGATACACATACATTCTTAGATAAAAATGCCCACTGATCACCACACTTATGAATTATAACATTCTCCCACCAATGCCCTCAGACCAGAAGATATGCATGGCCTTTACTTCTATCACTTCAAAAATCTATGGGAAAGGTGAGATCATGCACCACCTTATCATGTTCTGTATGTGTTGTCCTTCCTACCCTACTATCTATTTATGATTGAATCAGAAAAAGTAGTTTTTGCCTTCTTAAATATAAAAGCACAGTGATGTTGCCAGATGCTTTATATGTTCTCCCCAGTTAATTTGCTTATACTGGTTGCAGATTACAAAGCAGATATAATCTTTTGCCAGCTCAAAATGATCCCATGAAATATTACTTGGATGTTTTTGGAATGAGGAAGTGAATCCTGCTTCTTTCTTTACTCCCTGGTACCACTGCTAAATGGAAAGAACAACACTCCTGCAGGAGGATTACCCAGAAAAGAATGGAGATGGTTTTGTTTTATCTATCTATCCGTCTGTCTGTCTGTCTATCTATCTATCTATCTATCTATCTATCTATCTATCTATCTATCTATCTATCTATCATCTATGTCAAGCAGGTATTAGCTAACAGATATAAGTATAAACATGATTATGAATACATGAAATGGATACGAACGCTCCCTATCCCTTAGTATCTTCCTCACTATAGAAAGCTTCTCCAACTGTGTCACAAGCTATTGGCATTTGATGGCTCTGTCAAAATAAAACTATCCACCTTCAGGCCTTCTCTAGAATGCTTCCAAAGGTGTAACACTAACATTTCATTGAATATAGCTTTGGTGGTGTAGGCTAATTTCTTGAACTGCACATCTTACTATTTTTTTTTTTTTTTGGTGCCTAAAATGATGATTGCTCGTGTAACAAGGTTTTTTTTTTTTTTTTTTTTTAGAAAAATAAAGGTTAACATTTGTCTAAGTTATCACAATTGTGTACACTATATACTGTAATACATAGAAACAGTGTAACCTCAAACACATTATCTCAGATCCGGTCACACAAGACAGATTCACTCAAAACAGACAAGTAGCAGTTAAAAAAAATGAGAGGATTGGGAAAAATAAAAGGAATGAAAGGGAATGAATGAGGAGCTAAGGCAGACTACATAGAGACACAGAGACTAACAAGGGAGTAGGTCAGACAAATAGAAGGATTAATAATATATATGGATTTGGGGAAAGGCAGACAGATTACGCAGAAGAACAAACAACTGAACAAGACAGAGCAAAAAATAACAACTGAACAGTGTCTCTTTCTCTCAATTTCTGTCCAAATAAAACTGCTTCTGGTATGAAGTAAGTTCTAAACAGAGAAAAATAAATATAGAAAAAATGAAACTAAAATATTTTCCAACACAAAGGAGTTTCATTATACACTTTCCAACACAAAGGAGTTTCATTATACAGAGAAAGAAATGATAACATTCGTGAGTCATTTTATTATCAGAGAGCTTATCATCCTATTATAGAGCCTCCCCACTTAGCTGCATCCATATGTCGAAGAAAAGCATAAAAAGAAGCATATAACTCCAGTGATTACTCCAGATTGATTGTGCAGCACTCATTTTGACTCAATGTTTCAAAAAGATCTGGAAGTTAAATTCTGGAAATTAATTCAATTTACAGATTTGATCAAATCAAATATCCAAATAGAATCTTGTATAGTCTTAATAATATATTTGTATGTGAATATGTGTGTGCATGTGTATATAGATGGAAGCATAAGTATGCAAAAAGATAGACAGACAATGGTAGCTATGCCTGGACCTCACAATAGTTTAAATATAATCCACAATTAGTGTCTGCAGAAATTGTCAGCAGTAACCAGAAAAATAACTTTTTTACAAATAACATGGTAGCATCATGTATTGAAAGGAATATCTGATCAAAGAACACCTGAATAAACACATAAAGGTGGGAAAGAATATATTTTTAAAGTCAGAAGAAAAACTTGACAATAGTTTGGACAAGATGGTTCTAAGAGACTAACTACCAGTATTGTTATCAGGTGTTGGGCAGTACACTAGAGAAGGAATCAAACAGAACAAAGTTACAATATCAAGAAAAATCAAGTAAGAAATCATTTAGGGTTATAGAGTGTATGTTAAATTTCTGGTGATGTGGCCAGATGTGGAGTTTATTATGAACTCTATATAATGCAACATCAGATTCATCCATCTATCCAGTATCTACATTTATATTTACATCTACAGTTGTGGGACCAAATATACAGATTAGTACTAAAACATTTGGCATTCTACTGGCAACAAATCAAATTAAGGCTATTTCAGGTAACAGCACATAATCCACTATGGCTGATTTTTAAAAAGTTAAGGAAAGTTGGAGTTGATTAGTAGTTGGCTGGAAAGAATTCCAGGGCTATAACTGAGTCTTGAAAGTTGGAAAGTTGGGAAAAAAATAACTAATGGCAAACTATTTCCATATTACCATATTACCAGGTGAACAACATGGGTATGTCCATATAGACATTAAGAGTCAAAGAAAACTCAAGGGATACTTACCTTACCTAATTTATGTCCCATATATCTATCACTTTTAAACATAAATGTACTTCAGCCTGCTCTGGTCATTAGTAGGCTGCTTTTTGTTTTGGTACCGAACTCTGTAGGTGCATCACACAGAGCAGCTGGAGTGGAAGGACAGACAAATCCAACAGGCTTTCACATTTTAGGTTGTACATGATATATACAACCTGTATATTAATTGACTACACTTTGGATTAAGTCAGATTAGTAACAGTAATCCCCTGTTCAAACAGAAGACCCAATACTATTTCAGACAAATGGCTGTCCAATCTCTTCTTCAAAACCTCCAATGATGTAGCACTCACAACTTGATTGAATTTAGTTCAGATGGTAATGTAAAGTACCATCTGATACAAAGAAATTTTATTTTGAGCCAACCTCACTTTGGGGGTTGGGTAGAATATTCTATAAGGCAAGCACCACAACAGAGAAGGCCTGCCTCCTGGGAACTGCCAAGTTTAACTGCTTAACAAACAGGATTCATAGCAAATCTCTTCTGCCGATGATAGGATGGGCAGATATAGATTTAGATTAGATTTAGATTTATTAGATTTATATACCGCCCTTCTCCCGAGGGACTCTGGGTACAGCCATGATAAAAAAGACAATAAACCCTGCAACATTTAAAACCCCTTTAAAACAAAATTAAAAATTTTTTGGCCTTCTTAGTTAAAACCCATAATTTAAAATACCCCGTCCAAATTTTTTTTAGTCAGCCACGCCAGCCTGTTGAAATAACAGAGTCTTGAGGGCCGCCGAAAAGTGCGGAGATCAGGAATCGTATGTATCCCAGGGGGTAGTTGATTCCAGACGGCGGGTGCCCCCACAGAGAAGGCTCTCCCCCTGGGGATTGCCAGCCTACATTGGTTTGCCGATGGCACCCTGAGGAGCCCCTCTCTGTTGGAGTGTGTTGGTCGGTGGGAGGCTATTGGTGGCAGAAGGTGGTCCCGTAAGTAACTGGGCCCTAAACCATGAAGCGCTTTAAAGGTGGTAACCAACACCTTGAACAGCACCTGGAAGACCACTGGGAGCCAGTGCAGCTCATGCAGGAGAGGTGTCACATGGGTACGTCAAGTCACACCCATAATCACCCAAGTGGCTGGTCTGGACCAGTTGGAGCTTCCGGGTGCCCTTCAACGGGAGTCCCATGTAGAGAGCATTGCCGTAGTCCAGACATGACGAGGGCATGAGCGACCGTGCGCAGGGCATCCCGGTCCAGAAAGGGACACAACTGGTACATCAGGTGAACCTGATAAAAAGATGCAATGGGATGGGCAGATGTAATTGTGTCAGTCCTCCCAGGTAATCAAAACAGGAAACATGATTAGATTCTACTTCTTGTAAGGTTCTTTCAAGTCTGAAATACAAACTTCCTGCTGCCACTTTTAACTGCTTCATCCCTTATGAAGGGATGACAGGTCCTTCCTAAGTCTCTTTCTTTGACCGTTAACCCATTAGGAGCTCCTGCCTCTCTTGTCTGTTGTTTTCTAGACATCTCTTCCCCTTGTTCACCAAGGTCATCCTAAAATAACACAGCCCCATTCCATGAAGGGCTTTAAAAATCAAAATCTCTAATTGGCCATAGAAGCAGACTGGCAAGTAGTAGGTGTAGCTAGGAGTATAGATAACTTGCCTATGCTACTGCACTTTGCACCAGCTGAAGCTTTCAGATAATTTTGAATTACAGCCACATGTAGAGTGCATTGCAATAATTCAATTTGGAAATGGCTATAGCATGACTGACCATGAGCAAAGCTGCCCAATGTAGAAAAAGGCACAACTGGCATACAACACAAAACTGTACAAATATTTTCCTAGCCATGACTGTAACATGCTTTTTGAGTTGGAGTCATGAGTCCAAGAGTTCCACCTAGATTATGCATTGGGTCTCTCTGGGACAGGGAAATCTCACCCAGCACCAAAAGGACATACATTCATAGAACTCAAAAATTCAAAGCTATTCAGACTTGCCCAAGTTCACCTGAAGCCTGATGTTCCCCATTGAGACCCTCACAACCTAAGGACAGATAAAAATAAGGTAACTGCAGCATCACTTAAATCACTAGGTGCAGAGTTTTAATATTGTAAAACATCAATGTTTTTTTACCTCACTCCATGCTGACAAATAAGCTTACCCATCAGCCTCATGTAGAAGTTGAATAGTTGGGAGAACACTAGGGGCCAAAGATGAAAACACCCCAAATATCACCAACTGGAAACAACCCCAGAGAAAGGAACTGAATCAGCACAACATAGTGCTGCTCATCCCCAATCCTCTGAGCCAATCTAAAAGGATGCCATGATCAGTTGTATCAAAAACCACAAAGTGGTCAAGTAAGACAAGGATTGATGGACAACCCTTATTCCAGCCTTACAGAAATAATCCCAAAATGGAACAATGCAATTTCTGCCCCATACTCGGGTCTGAATCCCAAATGAAAGAGATTCAGAAAACTTGCTTAAAGCATGGAAACTGATAGGCATATTTTTTTTAGCTAAAATTGTATATATATGATTCCACACTTTGGTTCTTTATTCCAAATATAGCAAATGGAAAAATAACCTTTGAATGTTTTATATTAAAGCTGTATTAATTCAAACATCTCCATATAGAATTGTAAAATATATGCATGATATATAATTGTTAATAGGAATGACACAATTGGCATGCTTGGTGAACATAAAAGACAATTTGCCCTTTATGTTTATCAAAATACAGAATCGCTGGTTGTGGGTGACAGCTAATTTCCTTAAATTTCTTCTTGCCCTCTGGCTATTAATGCATGCAAAGTATTATTGGGGAAAATAAGCATA
The DNA here is from genome assembly GCA_030761175.1 of Masticophis lateralis. NCBI lineage: Eukaryota > Metazoa > Chordata > Lepidosauria > Squamata > Colubridae > Masticophis > Masticophis lateralis. The sequence continues at coordinate 34,277,957 of JAUDYJ010000003.1, forward strand.
AACATCAAAAGAACAATCAAGAAGCCCCTGATTTTCAGTTAACTTTTAGAAGTTAATCTTGAAGTTAGTACTCTGCTTGGAGAAAATATAGATCATAATGGTTGCCTAAAAATGATGCATGAAAAACTGCTTGTTATCGCACACACAAACCGTTATCGAGTACAGATGTTCTTTCAGAGTAAAAAAAGTTCACTTTTCTCATATTTAAGCAGCCATATGGGATTCATTTTCAGCATTTCAATGCTTTTTAGACATTTTGAAAAAATGCTTTAGTAGTCTGGTATGCAAAGTCTCTAATGTACTTTTATTCTTTGGTATTAAAAAGCTACAAGGCAATAATTTAGGAACTTAATACTGAATGGATTAACTAGAAACTAAAGACTAATAAAAATGAAAAGAACAAAATCTCATTGCTTAGTTTTGTAAACATAGCCAAATTATGCCTTATTTCTTGGGCAAGGTTAACAAATTTTAAGGCCAAAGATTAAAGTGTTCTGTTTCAGAGACAACCTCATTCGTTATGATCTAGTCAAACTTCTATTGGCTTTCTGTATTTGTGTAGCAAGATTTCCAGCATGCTGTATTAGCATTAATTCATGAACACCAAATATCTTCTTTTCTCTAAGACTTTCAATTTCATTAAACTTTCAGGGATCCTGACCTATTCTTGTCCAAACAACTACCCAATATCTCCACACCAAAAGATATGAAATGACCTTCAAAAGATAGAACAATAAAGAAAGAAATGTCGAAGAGAACAAGGTAGGGAACAGATGTTTCCCATATAGTTGGTGTTCAATACCCCATACCCTCCTAATATCTTTAGGATGTATCCAGCAAATTTACACCCCTCCCTTTTCTTGATGGAATCATCTGGATACATTTTACTAAACTTGTCCTACAGGCATCTGTATCATGGCTCATTTTATGCAGTCATGCTTGGTTCTTGTGGCACTTCTAATTTGAATGATATGGGATAATCTGTAAGGATTATTAGGAACAGAGGCTGTTGCCCTAGCATTAGATACTACATTGAAAAATATTATTCCCCTACCAGAGCCTCAGTATTATGATGAGTTTCTCTACTAAAATGTTGTTTGTTACAAGGTTTGTATACAAGAGTTGGCATTGTTTTTGCTACCCAAATATTGAAAATCAAGCATGTAATGTGTTCTGTTTCATTTATATTGCTGTACAGTAAAACCTCCAAGAAACTTCCATTATTACATAATGGTAGCAGAAAATGAAGAAATAGCTATAAAGAATGATGAACATTTGGTTCAATTTGTACATGGGGGAAAATATTATTCCTGAAAGAAAAAAAAATTCAGACACAGTGTTGTCAATCTATCTCAAAATCACTTCATTTTCAAATTGAAAAACTAAATTTGAATTACGATTTTTTTTCTTAACTCTACATACAAATTCTATTTTTAAAAAGTTTTTGGGTTCTATAATCTTCCAGGACTTGAAATGGACACCTAGCATTAAAAACATCATTATAAAGGCACAACAAAGCATGTTCTTCATGCATCAAGTCGAAAAGTTCAGACTGCCCAAGGAGCTGTTGATGCAGTTCTACAGAGATATTATTGAGTCTGTCATTTGTATTTCTAAAACTTTCTGGTTTGGTGCACAAACTAAACAGGACAGGTACAGACTTCAATGACTAGTTAGGACTGCAGAAGAAAAAAAAACCTATTGCAACCAGCCTGCCATTGAGGACCTGTATACTTCATGAGCCAGAAAAAGGGCTGAGAAAATAATTACAGACCTCTCATATTCTGGAGATGAACTTTTTCAACTCTTCCCCTCAGGACACCGCAATAGGGCATGCCAAAACAACTAAACACAGTGACAGTTTTTTTCCTTGTGCCATCACTCTGCTGAACATCTAATTCCTAGAATGCTGTCTTATGTTTAAGTATCTTTACCAGGGGTGAAATCCAGCAGGTTCTGGAAAACTGGTAGCAGAGATTTTGAGCATTTCGGAGAACCGGTAATGATAATTTTGAATAATTCGGAAAAATGGCCAATACCACCTCTGGCTGGCCCCAGAGTGGGGTGGGAATGGAGATTTTGCAGTATCCTTCCCCTGCGATGTCCACCAAGCCACACCCACCAAGCTACACCATGCCCAGGCCACACCCACAGAACCAGTAGTAAAAAAAAAATGGATTTCACCACTGATCTTTACCCATGTGGTATGGTTATATTACTATTATCCTTCTCATCTGTTGCACTACCTTCTCTTATTGGTATCACTATTATGATTATATTTACTTCGTTATTATGATTATTATTACTTTGTTTTTTGCATGTACACTGAGAGACAAATTCCTTGTCTGTCTAATCACACTTGTTCTATTCTATTAACATGGAGTTTGGTTTATCACAAGGATAATATGGCAGAACAGGGCTAAAATATGCTAATAGGCTTCACAGAAATGTACTAGTATACTTAGTAAGGTGGCATAAAATGCTATTAATATTGGCCATAGAGGACAATTTCTATACGCGGTTATACAGTGCATGAACACACTGAAATCAGCACTTTTTACAACAGGCAAATATACATTTTAGATTTCCCCCCCCCCCTTATGGACCAACTATTTTTAATAAGCTACTTAGAATTTTAATAAGCTACTTAGAATTTTCCCTACTTTAAAAATGTACACAAAAATAAATTTATGAAGGAAATACAAGTCTATTAAGAATAATATGTATTAGAAAAAATTGCCCATGAGAATTTATGTAATCAATATATAACATAAAGCCAATAAGCCTTCCTTTAGATGTTTGAAAATAAATGTTTTTATAGATAAAAAGATAGATGACCTAATGTCTTGGGGGATACATTCTTAAATGAGACTGCACACCTGTGAGAAAGCCTGTTGCATGTTACCTGTGCCTCAGATAACTGTTCTTGAAGAATTGGCAGTTCCATTAGGATGTGACAGTCTCTAAAATGACCAGGATTTAAAGGTAATAACTGGCACCTTAGACTGCATTGGTGACAAATTATCAACAACACATCTCTTTGCTGACTATGTTACTCTGCAGTAACAGCCTTTTAAAAGATCTGTAGGACAATTTCATGAATATTATCAGTGTGGAAAGTCAGTGGAATATAATGTTTAAGGTGTTGAATTAAGAATAGAGAATTCTAGGTTCTGTCCATGTTCAGGCACAGAGGTTTCCTAGGTAATTTTGAATCAATTACAATAATTCAACCCAACCTACCCTACAGTATTGCTGCGGGAAAAAAATAGGTTTGTCTTTAGCTCCTCAATGAAAGGTAGAATATACATCTAATAATTAAATAAATAGGGAACCTGTTTGGTATATAGTTAAGCTATCTGGCTATAAATTGAGTATTTCCTTAAGCACAAAACCATCTGAGTGTACTTGGGCCAGTCAGTATGTTTCCACCCTATGAAAGAAGCAATGGCAAACTACTTCTGGAATCTTGCTGAGAAAACTGCAGTGACATGCCAGGAATCAAAAATGACTTGAGGGCACCAAAACAAACAAACACTTACAACTCACTACATTAAATATTAGAAATTGGCAGAAGTAGGGTACTACCTGAAGCTGAGAATAGCAAAACAAAAACAAAAAAAAAAAACCACTAGCTCCAGTCTTGGCTTTATAATGCACATCTGGAAACAAGCATCTCACAAGTAGAGTGTCTCACAAGTAGAGTGTGAAAGGAGATTAAGATTGGTGCAAATTATTCCAAGTCAGTGGCAATTGGTTTTCAGATAGGTTCAAAGTTTAGTTTTGGGAGTGTATTTGTGTATTAGTTTAAAAGGCACTAATTACCATAGAAAAAGGGGACAAGATGACTGAGTGGCTAAGACGCTAAGCTTGACAATCAGAAAGTTCAGCAGTTCAGCGGTTTGAATCCCTAGCACCGCGTAACGGAGTGAGCTCCTGTTACTTATCCCAGCTTCTGTCAACTTAAAAGTTCTAAAGCATGTAAAAATGCAAGTAGAAAAATAGGAACCACCTTGGTGCGAAGGTAACAGCGTTCCATGAGCATTCGACATTTAGTCATGCCGGCCATATGAATTGTCATCAGACAGCGCTGGCTCTTCGGCTTATAAACAGATATGAGCACCACCCCTAGAGTCGGGAATGACTAGCATGTACAGTATGTGCAAGGGGAACCTTTACCTTTACCTTTACCTTTAATTACCATAGATATAGTCACATGGAAATACTGAAGGATGCTTCTCTGCTTTCCCAGTTTAATTATAATTATACTGTTATAGTGATTATTATGGGTCATATCTAAACAGCTATGCTTCACATTTCTAAAACAGCAATATATACCAGCCTTTTCAAGGGTGAAGAAATGTGAAATGTATTTTAGGAAGAATCAAGAGTGCTTCATGTGTTTGATTTTGGAAAGGAAAACAGATATTTCAGCTGGCTCTTCCATCCTAACTATCTCGAGGGAATAGTTGTTCCAGGAATTTGCAGCTTAATTATGCTTTCCACTTTAAGACACTTTAATTTATCTTTTGTAGGCAAATAAATAAATTAAACTTTCTTTTTCTTTTAGCTTTTTGACCCTACTTTCTGCTGAAATGTATGTATTTCAGAGTTTTGCATCTGTAAAAGAAGACATAAAAATCTTCTGAAGCAATGAAAAAATGTATCACTTGTTCATGAATGAATTTGAATAAGAAGAAAGCAGATATGGATGCACAATAAGTTCCACAATTATATTCAAACATTATTTTACTGTTCTGTTTTAGAAGTGGGAATAGTTTTGCCTCACACTTTTTAAAGTCTAAGTTGGTGGTCATGCAGGGATCTGACATAGGAATTATATGGTCACTGAAAAGTATTAGGAGGAACCCTTTGCCCTCTCCATGATATAATCTGAATTGTGAAAACAGAATTTCCAAGTCAAATATATCTAATTAGCTATATCTAACATTGGACCTGTTCCAAATTCTTTGGATATTTATTTTTCAGACTAATTCTCACCCCATCCTGAAAAATTCAGGTGGACCCCAAAACCATTAAGGTTTTGTAGAGCTGGGAAAATCTAGCTTTTCTCCTACACATTGGAGCAAGATGATTAACTTGTTCTATTCTTAAATAAATAAATGACATCATACCATTCTCTATTCAAGATTTCTTTTAAATTCTCAAAATTGCTTGAATAGGGAAAGATGACATGCTCAGGGGAAGTACAGCTACCCATTGGGGATTATTAATTAATTAGTTTCACATATTCAGGTGTACACTTGAATAGCTCCTGCTAGCTAAAAGTTACAGAACTTAAAGTTTAATACATATCAACCCAGTTGGAGATTGCTTTATCAATATCAATAAAATTTTGTTTTTCTGCTGACTTTAGTCTTGTTCAGACAGTTTCTCCCACAGTACCGGTAAGAGGCATCAAAACTGGGACAGCCACAGCATTCACTAGCATTTGTGGATGCTGCAATGTGCAGGAAATTGTCTGGAGACATTCGATTAGTTAGAGATAGTTTATATATGATTTAGGATTTAACAGTCAGCCAATCCCTACATTGGAAGGGAGAAATAAATAATTCTGGAATAAATGGAAATGAACTGTTTACATCTCTAGCATAAATAATGTTTCTCTATCATGGAATATATAGATGTTAGATCAGTTATTATGCTGTGTAAATAGTTATTGTTAAACAAGAAAAACTATTTTGACTAAAATATACTTTGTACTACCATATGAACCTATCAAATCTTATGATAATGTTTGGGGCTTTGCCACTCATCCAGAGGCTCAACATAGATTGATCTCTCAACCTAGGATGTGCTCCCAAAGAAGGCAATCCAGCTTCTCTTACACTGATAAGAATAAATCTTCATTGTTCCCAATAGAGGTGACTGTAGGTTTGGAATTGTTCCAAATGAGTAGAAGGTCATCATGGGTACTATAAGCAATTTTGCTTCTTTTCACTGCAAAACACATGGCAGACAACAAGAAGGCCATTTTGTACCCTTGCCTTGAATGTCACACTGTCTGTGTGGCACCCAGACTCCATAGATAAATTAAAGACACAGCAAGAATTCCTCAGTGAACACAAGAATATACTATGGTTGGTGTACTTACAAATTGTTGAATGGGTAGCATCTGATCTTAAGGACAAAGGAAAGAGATTAAGAAAAATGACAGAATTTGAAACACTTATACAAAATCAATAGCATCTGTATATAAAAAACTCCAGATATGGAGACAGAAATTTTTTTTTAAAAAAAAATGCATGATACAATGGATGCAACACAACAATGGGAAGAATTATGGACCAATAAAATTTAGTATAAGTTATAATCTAAAAGAAAACTGGTATAAAATATTTTACAGATGGCACACAACTTCATCATAAATTCCAAGACAAACAATTATAGTAACAAATGCTGGAAATGCCATGAAACAGAAGCAACATTTTACCACATATGGTGGACATGTAAAATCCCTCAAAGCAGGGATGAAATCCAGCAGGTTCTGACAGGTTCTGGAGAACCGATAGCGGAAATTTTGAGTAGTTTGGAGAACTGGCAAATACCACATCTTGCTGGTCCCAGAGTGGGGTGGGAATGGAGATTTTGCAGTATCTTTTTCCTGCCATGCCCACAAAGCCACACCACGCCCACCAAGCCATGCTCACAGAACCGGTAGTAAAAAAATTTGAATTTCACCACTGCCTTAAAGGTCATTGAAAAGACATAGTTATAACAATTGCAATAGTACTTATATAACATTCCACAATGCTTACTACATGCTCTGAGTGATTTAAAACAGGGGTGTCATAGCCCAGCGGCCGAATGCATCACACACTGGCCACATCAACCTCTGGTTTAGCAAAGGGAAAAAAAGTCATGCTACATCACATGATGATAATGATAACATGACGCTGCGAGTTTGATAGCCCTGGTTTACAACATCAGCATATTTCCCCCAGTAATCTGGGTCCTTATTTTACCAACCACAGAAGGATGCAAGGCTGAATCAATCATTAACTGGTCAGGACCTAATTCTTGGCAGTGGACAGAGTTACCATGCAATACTGCCTTCTAACCATTGAGCCACCACTCAGAAAATTTTAGCAATTTTAGACCTTATATTTGAAATCAAACCACATTTTTAAAATTAGGAATGATCCCAGAATACATTAACAAGAAAAAACAATTTAATTATCTAAGATACACATTCACAGCTGTGAAAAACATATAAAGAAAGATGTAAACCTGACAATATTTGATTTGGAACTTAAACTTGGTTAATACATACCAATGGCAATATTAACATTATATATCCTCAACAGAAGTTTAAATTCAAACAAGAATTATTTCTTTACACACATTGTGTAAAGATGCAACAAGGCAAATACAAACATTTACACTATGGTTTTTAAGGAGGGGATCTAAATGTTTATAAACACAATAAATTGGTTGGAATATAAAGAAGACAAAGTTAGAAATTAAGTATCTATGTTCTGTTGTGTACTGAGCCTGCTTAGGAAACTGGCCCTCTATAGGAGTTGAACGTAACGTTCTGGTTCATGATTGGTTGGCTGCTTGACAACTTGGTATAAGAAGGCTGTCAAGGCAGAGTTGTGCGCGCGTTATTACTTGAAGTTGAATAAAGTACCTGTTGTTATGGCTGCCTCTGCTCGCCTCAGATTGATGAATCCAACTTACGAGAGTATATAATATGTTCTTTTTCCAAACAGCTTCTTTTTAATTTTTTTTCTTTTTAACATTTATAAATAACAATAAAGTGGATACTTTATTATTAAGTTAAGATCAAAATCTTTTTCATATTAAACAATAATTCAAACAATTTTGCAACTCTTTATCAATTTCATAATAAACTTTAATTGTATATTTTAAGCAGGCCTGTGTTCATTAAAATGTTAGAAATCATATTAATATCAATATAAACCTTTTCCTCAACTTTAAGGTTTTAATTTATTTAAATTTCTAGCACCAGACTAAAAACCAGGAGACTCTAAATTCTAGCCTCTTTTGGCATGAAGTGAAGCAGTGGTGGAATTCAAAATTTTTTACTACCGGTTCTGTGGGCGTGGCTTGGTGGGCATGGCATGACTTGGTGGGTGTGGCTTGGTGGGCATGGCTTGGTGGGCGTGGTAGGGGAAGGATACTGTAAAATCTCCATTCCCACTCCACTCCAGGGGAAGGTTACTGCAAAAATCCCCATTTCCTCCCGATCAGCTGGGATTCGGGAGGCAGAGAATAGATGGGGCAGGGCTAGTCAGAACTGGTATTTACCGGTTCTCCTAACTACTCAAAATTTCTGCTACCAGAACTGGTCAGAACTTCCTGAATACCACCTCTGAAGTGAAGGCATTTTAGCTGGCTGGGTGACCATGGGCCAATAACTCTTTCTGTCCAAACCAGTTCAAAGGGTAAGTTGTTTGGGAAGGAAGGACTATTAGCTATGTTTGCCTTGAGTTATTTATAAAAATAATAAAGATGATATAGAAATAAATAAATTATCATGTTAAGATTTTCTAGCTTCTATTGTATATTTTCAGTTGTTCTGTTGTAAAAATATTCATTCAAGATAGATAGTAAACTATCTTGCAAGATGGACATAATACAGATGCCTGTATCATATCAGTTCTATCCCCAAGAAGTGCTTTTTTTTTTAGACATCACTTCTACTGTGCTAGCTATACATGGCAGCCATGCTGTGGACAATTAGGCCAGGCCTGAAAAAGAACTGCTCAAGACCCTAGTTGACTATGAAATGAAAATTATTATATTTGAATGCCTGGAAAATCACACATAAATATTCCCCCAAATGAAGAAATTGCTTACAAGTCTTCTTTCTGGCCCCATGTCAAAGAATGACAGTTCAACTGTTGGTAAAACTTCCTCAAGGAAAATCAGGATAGAAATGTAATAACTCACAAAGTTATTACAGGGTTCCATATGACATAAGCAGCCTCCATTGATTCAGCTGTATGTGCATTGGGTTCTCTGCCAAAGAAGCAGTGGTACAATGATGAGATGAACGGGGATCAAGTATATCCCATTGTTTCCTTGCACTGAATGTGTGATGTGTAGCAAGGGAGGATCGAGGGGAGAGTGAAAATGTTCAAAAACCATAAACACATTTCAAGCATAGAAACTTATCAAATTTTATCCAGGTCTTTAAATCAAAAGAGCTAAGCCCACAAATGCTTACAAGTACATTGTCTGCGATTAAATAAAATAAATAAATAAATTCATTTCTTATATCTTTTTGCCATAATGTGGAAAACAAATTAATGCCAATGCTAAAATGTATTCTCTCTCTCTCTCTCTCTCTCTCTCTCTCTCTCTCTCTCTCTCTCTCTCTCTCTCTCTCTCCCTCCCTCCCTCCCTCCCTCTCCCCCTCCCTCCCTCCCCCTCTTTCTCTTTTTCTTCTTTCTTTGTCTTTCTCTGGGATATTTTTAATCAAGAATGTCATTTAGAAATACAGTATGAGATCTCTGGTCATTTTTAAACCCAGCAAAACTTAGTATATACATTATACAGGAGGAAATGCCGCAATGATTTTTTCCACATTAAGGACAAAAAGAATGTAAAATGTCATTGAATAAACCCCAGAAGCCAGGAGCTTGGATGGCTTACAAGATTGGTAATCGGATACAGAGCTTTTCACTTCCAAGTCATTGGTGCAAATCCAGTTCCATTTAATCATATCCAAACATTTTTTCTTTCTATCTGGCAGTTCTTTTTTCTTCTCTAGGTTAAAATGACTGTTCACTGATTGGAACCTAGAGAACAGATGACCAACATGTGAAATAATCACTTCTAATTTCTAGGCTAGGCAATTGACCAAAATCTGAACAATGACCAAAATCCATTCTTCTTTTCCCCCCTCTCAGATTCTCTAGTCAAATAGGTATTCCAGAAGAGACATAAAGTAATTATTTGCAAAATAAGTTACTGGAGATTTGTCTACTGCTTTTTATTATTCCTCCACATTTAAATTGAACTTCTGTTTAGCTAATTTGATGTCATTTAATAACTTCTATTTTAAAACAAAGTACAAGCCCTCCTATTAGGCTATATTGATGATATCATATGAATACTAAGAACAATAGCTAAACCTAAGATTAGCTGTAATTAATCAGGTCTAATCAAACAATCTCAATCTGAAGGTTTTTTTTTTTTGTGGAGAAACAACAAAATGTTTCTCATTTTAGGATGCATGAGCAATTTCTATTTCTCAAACTGTTTGTCTCGATAGAATAGATAGAATAGAATAGAATAGAATAGAATAGAATAGAATAGAATAGAATAGAATAGAATAGAATAGAATAGAATAGAATAAACAGAGTTGGAAGAGACCTTAGATGTTTTCTAGTCCAACCCCCTGCTTAAGCAGAAAACCCTATAGCAGTGATGGCTAACCTTTTTGCCATCGGGTGCCAAAAGCTGGGGGAGTGCAGGGTGGTTGCACGTGTTCGTGCCCTAACCCATCATTCTATGTGCCCTGCCCCCTCATGCATGCACACATGACCCCCCAATGCTCCCCTTGCTTTTGGTATGTGATGGCCCGGTGGCCCAGTAGGCCTGTTTTTTTGCCCTCCCCAGGCTCCAAAGGATTTCTAGGAGCTGGGGAGGGTGAAAACAGCCTTCCCCACCCCCCTGGAGGCTGGAAACAGCCCATTTGCCAACTTCCGGTGGGCCCAGAAGGCCCAAAATCAGCTGGCCAGCACACACATGCATGCTGGAGCTGAGCTAGGGCAACACTCACGTGCCCACTACCTCATGCCAACTGTGGTATGCGTGCTATAGGTTCGCCATCACGGCCCTATACCATTTCAGACAAATGATTGTCCAAGCTCTTCTTAAAAACTTCCAGTGTTGGAACATTCACAACTTCTGAAGGCAAGTTGTTCCACTGGTTAATTGTTCTAACTGTCAGGAAATTTCTTCTTACTTCTAGGTTGCTTTGGAGAATAGGTTGACTCCCTCTTCTTTGTGGCAAACCCTTAGATATTGGAACACTGCTGTCAAGTCCTTCTTTTCATTAAATTAGACATATCCAATTCCAGCAACTGTTCTTTTTATGTTTTAGCTCCAGTCTCCAAATCATCGTTGTTGCTCTTCTCTGCACTTTCTAGAGTCTCAACATTTTTTTTTTACATCGTGGTGACCAAAACTGAATGCAGTATACAAATGTGGTCTTACCAAGACATTATAAAGTGGTATTAACACTTCACGTGATCTTGATTCTATCCCTCTCTTTAGTGCAGCCTAGAACTGTATTGGCTGTGTAGTAAATAACCAAGAACAGCAAATTAGTCATACAGCATATGATGCAAAGCAACCCTTCCTAAAGCCTAAATGTGTTTGGATTACATTTCCCAGTATGGCAAGTGAGGATGATGAGAGTTGCAATTAATATAATGAGAGTTGAGAATTAAGGAATGCTGAGAGATTTTCTTTGTTTTATGCCTCATTCTGTGTTACAGGGCGATCCAAGCTCATGTATACTTTGGTAAAACACTGTGGGGGAAAATGTTTATTAAATGTTTATTTTATGTTTTGCTTTGTGCTTTTTTAGAGCACACATGCTTTTGAACAGTCCTTGGGATCCTGTAAGGGTTTAAGAATATTATGATCATCAATAGGTTTGGTGCAGAACATGTTGGGCAACCAGTGTTTTCCAGCAGTTTTAATCACTTGCAGCATCTCTGGCATCATCCCAAGGGATATTAGTAATCTTAGGATCTTCCTTAAGTGTTTGGTGCTAAGTTTTCTGAGGCCAGCCCCATTTTCTTGTTCTTCCAGATGGGTTTCAAAAAATTTTACTACCGGTTCTATGGGCATGGCTTGGTGGGTTTGAAGTGGCTTGGTAGGCATGGCTTGGTGGGCATGGGAGGGGAGAGATACTGTAAAATCTCCATTCCCTCTCCACTTCAGGGGAAGGTTACTGCAAATCCCCATTTCCTCCCAATCAGCTGGGACTTGGGAGACAGAGAATAGATGGGGGCAGGGTCAGTCAGAATTTTTACTACCGGTTCTCTGAACTATTCAAAATTTCTGCTACCGGTTCTCCAGAACTGGTCAGAACCTGCTGGAACCTACATCTGTTCCAGATGGTATCCAACGTAGTACAATTTTTGGATGCCGATCTTTACGCATATATAAGATATGTCCAACAAGTTGCATGCAATGTTCACACACAGTTCTCAATATGTGTTCTAAATCTGATCTTTGTAGTACCTCTTCATTAGTGATGTGGTCAAAATATGAGACGTGGAGGATAATTGTTGACAGTAGAGTACACGGTACAAGAAGGAGGATGGCAAAAAAACCTTGTCTTTTCCTTGGTGTCTAATGCAAAAGCTAGGGAGCACTGGATAAAAATGAGATTAATGACAAAGTGGCAAGACAAAAGTCATGGCTTAATGAAAAGACTGATGCTCATCTGATGTTTGTCAAAAACGAGTGGAACTACCCTTCAGACTTCTTAAAAGCAGTTAAATCAGAAGTAGAAACTTTTTGACTATATGTATGTTTTTTGTTGTAGAAACCAAGCTCTGCATTCCCTAATAAGAACCTCATGCCAATGATAGTGTCATGGTTTGGGAATGCATTGCTGCCTAAGGACCTGCGGAACTTGACATAATTGAAGGAAGCACGAATTCTTTGTATCAGATAATTCTATAGAAGAATATTACATCATCTCAACTGTAACTAAAACACAAGCGGACAATACTACAAGACAAAGTTCCTAAACATACATACAAACCTACAAGACAATGGATAAAGGGGAAAAAAAACACTGCTTCTTAACGTAGTGATTTAATCTAAATCCAGATGTGGAAATTGCTAGAAAATATTACAGAATAGAAACTGTACCAATTAAGGAGAAACAGCATAAGTCCTAATACTGATGAGTGTCTATAGATTGGGAAAACCAGCTCAAGGAAGCTGCCATAGTCTTTCCTTGCTTTTCTGCAGAAAACAGAGGTAGTGATAGTCTAAGGTAGCTTCATGATGCCCCTCATATGGATGCCCATTCAGAGGCTCTGAGTCTAGGCCAACTCTTTCTGTGAGGATCAGGCAATGGCAGACAGATTACAGTATGCAGTCAGATAGCCCTGAGAAGTCCTAAATTTCAAAGAAACTTGTGCTGAAAAGGAGGATTCTGAAGTGAATGCCTGATAGAGAAATACAATGGCAATAACTCTGTCACCAGAAAATCCCATAGTTTTACTTATGAGAACTTGTCAGATAATAAACTATCTGAATACTTATCAGGAGGAAGGCAGGCAGGCAGAGTAAGTTATTCCAGAGAAACAGGCAGCATGTCACTACTTCAGTCCAGGAGTGGGATTCAAAAATTTTAGCAAGGTGTTCTCTGCCTGGTTGCTGGGTAGGCGTGGCCATGGTGGGCATGGCCTAGTCAGCCTCCTGCACTATGGTGGGGGAGGACTTTTTGCCCTCCCCTGGCTCCAGAGGCTTACTTCAGCCTCTGGGATGGCGAAATGGCCTCCCCAGGCTCCGGAGGCCCTCTGAAGGCCAGAAACAGGCCCGTTTCCAGCCTTCCCAAACTTCCAGTAGGCCCAATTTTCACCCTCCCCAAGTCTTCGCACATGCCCTGCACTTTCCTGCATCCAAAATGGGTGCATGGGGACTCCTGGGAGGGGCGGAATGAGTTGGGTGGAGCCAGCCAGGAGTGGGATTTGGGGGTTCTTGGAACTGCACAGATTTTAGCTTAGTTCTCCCAAACCCCTGCGAACCCCCAGCAGCCCATCTCTGCTTCAGTCTATAGGCAGGACGTGATTCTAGGAGCCCAGTCTAAGTTCTATTACTAATTCTAAGTAACATTACTAAATCTATAAAAGCTAAAGTGGAACAGAATGGAGACTGATTGGTTGCACATTACTTGGAACATAAACTTGACTAGGATTCTTTGTGGCTTCTCAAACAAGATCCCAGGAAAGGCATTTACTTAAGCACACAGGAAAAGATATTCTACAACTCAGAATTATTCCTTAAGCAGAGTGTATCCATAAACACCAACTCACAGTCAGAAGACATGATGAAAACTTAATTTCACTGCATATGGATACTTAATCAGAGTTTCACCTGGGAAACTGTGAGCATCATAGACCAAGCAAAGTCCAAATGTGCTATAGAATCCCTTGGAGCCTGGCACTCAGACAAATCAGCCATCAACAAGAACATAGAGATAAACAACATATACATAACATTCAAAAGTTATAAGGAGGTTGAAAGAAAAGCTCTTTCAGTCATTTAACATTATGCTATTATAGCCTACTTAATGATAGAATTACAGTAGTTGTTGTGGTGTCTGTTTCCTGATCTGGCCTATCTCAAAGGATTGCACTCACATTTGTAGGTATACACATGCATATCCACATATATATTCATGAGCAAGTTGCTCATACTGAAAAGACTCTTGAGGCAAAGTAGTATTCTTTAAAAAAAAACCAACACAACAAAGAGAAGTCAATTTCAGCAATCAATGACCATGTGTTTCAACTATTTTGAGTTTAATCTAAGGAATACAGGCAATATAGATAGAAACCAAAGCATAATATATATCTAATCTAATTTATGAGTCACTTGCCATTTTGAACAGCAAGTGCATTTGCATGCAGTAGGCTAAATAGGTTTTTCATTGTATATACCTTATTTTTTTTGATATGCACCAAAATCATTATTGATAATTTTTAGTTTCAGAGGAAACTAAAACATGTTTGCTCACATGATAATTATATCCAATTTTTGTGTATATGATTTCAGAAGGCAGTAGTATAATTCTCTAGGGGTTGAACACTTTTGATAACAGTCATTACTGCATTTACTACATTATTAATTGTAATTGTGATGCCTTACACTATTGCCCATGAAATAGGAAATGAATACTTCCTTGGCATATATGCAGCTGATTCTGATACATCAATCTTCAAATGAGAATTTGGAGCTAGTGAGCTTCTGATGTTAGCTGCCCCACCCCAAGAGAAACAACAGTAGTTTTGCTAGCCTTTTCTATAGTCAATCTTATTCATTTAAATGAAAATGAATTAATCTCTGCTATTTCTAGAGCTCCCCCCAAAATTTTTACAAGATATACATACTCTATAATCCCTGAGCTTTCCTATAGGGACTCCTTCTGATATAAACTCAGAGTTGAACTATGGTGATCTAACGTCAAAGTGGTCTTAAAGCAGCTATGAGACAGATGTTTATGTTAAATCTCTTTCCCCAGGCCTAACTTATAGTCAGTGGGGAGCTACTGGAGAGTTGTATTATATATCTTTTCCCCTTTGCTATGCTAAACTACAATATATGAATTACTTTAAACATAGAAATACTGGTTTTTCTTCTTTTTCTACTTTTGAATAACATAATACCACATTAAGAAACATTTTCTAATGCTTTTGGCCAAAAATAGCACTGTTCTCTTTATATTAATTTATATTAAGTATAGTGAAATCCTGAACACATCTAATTAGAAGTAAAGGGAGTTGAATGTGTCTTTCTCCCAGGTGATGGGTTATAAGACTGCAGCCATAATTCTTTCATCCATGTGTTCTCACTCAATTTTCCTAATTATTATTTTTTAAATCATGTCTCTCTTGTCTTGATGACTAAACTAATTTAAAATATATAAATTCATTTTTAATATCATGGCCTAATTCCAAAACTATATTGCTTTGCGTTGAATTGCAATATTTCTCTTGAGGCCAAAACAGTATTTTCACAAAGAATAATGCTATGCAAAATAACAGGAAACATACTGTGAATAATGTCTTACATATGAAATTTTAGGTACTATTGCTAAAATATTACTTGGCTACATGCAAAGTCTAAGAGCCACAAAGAAGAGGCAGTGATTTGTGCTTTATTATTAATGAGCTAATTTCTCTGCCAAGTGCCAATGGAAGTGACTTCTCATTCCACCTAATTATGAACTTTCTTATGGTCTTTAATTATAAAGTAAAAAAGAAGAAAATTGTATGTCTTGATCTGATGTTGGAAATTAATTGACTTGAAGGGAAAGAAGAGTTTGACTATTTTGAGTTACTAAATGGCATTCAAGTTTGTGAGACATTAGTGAAGATGGGAAAATAATAAAGGTATGATTTTTGGGGGTGGTTAACATATTCTATAATCATGGTTATAACTGAATAATAATCATGATATAATGGTTTAATGTGTGAATGTAGCCAATTCTAGTTTATTACTTTAATTATTAAACAACAATGGTACCATGAGTGATGTGGTGGGCTAGTGGTAAAGTCGCTGGCCTCCCACTCAGAAGGTTGAGAATTCAATCCTAGTAGCCGCAGGTATTTGTCTCAGGTGCGAAGAAAAAAATCTGCTGCAAATCTTGCATGGCATCAGGAAGGGCATCTGGCCAGTAAGTGATCAGCTCCATCCAGTTTCCCCGACTTTACCCTGAATTAAGGGATTACAGGGCCATAAAAAAGAGAGTTTTAATGGATTGATACTATGTGTGAAGTCAGACAGTATGTTAACCCTGAAGCTGGCCTAACTGAGGCCATTTTGAAACTTCAATGCTGACGCACTAGAGCTGAGGAATAGGGAGGGGGGGAATAGAGATAGTTGGGGTATTATAGTCAAAACAAAATACTTTCTCTTGGGAACCAACGACATTCTGGCAGGTGTTCAGAAGGAGAGGACTGATGTCACCTGCAACTGGACTGTAGTTGCTGATTGGCCATGTGACTTATTGTTTTGGGAAAGTGACAAACTATTACTTTTAATTAGGTGAAAATTGTGGGAATGTTCAGAATCGGTTTTCATCAGCCTGTGCCAATATGATATATCCAGTAAACTTATTGTTCGAGGAATCTACCTGCCTCAGAGTTTTGTTTGCTATAGGTATGTTACTTGGAACTCTGACAATTTATTTATTCATTAGATTTTTGTCCAGCTTTTATTACTTTAGAAGTATCTAAAGGTTGCTGCCTACAGTACCTAATACATCTTCCTTCTCCTCTTTTCCCCACAACATCCCTATGAACATCCCTATGAAATGAGTTGGGCTGAGATGGCCCAAGGTCACCCAGCTGGCTTTCATGTCTAGAGTGGGATTAGTATTCATAGTCTCTTATTTTTTTTACCTGTTGCCTTAACTACTAGACAAATTGGCCCCAAAGTTATATACATTATATAGTTATATACATATGCTAGAATTTATCATATTATGTTTCACCTAAAGTGTTAAGGTGGAATTTGGGAACAAACCTCAAAAATGTTAATTGGACAAAAGAAATAAACAAAATAATAGAAGCAAAGCTATTTCGAACAAAAAGCATTTCATTTTTTATGTAAGAATAAGTACAGATTAAATTCCTTTAGAGCTGTTTTGCTAATTTTTTCACAGAATTCCTTGCTTGCTCAATATTCATAAATTTTGCTGTATTTTTGTCTCTATGTTGCTATGCTATATCTGTTGGAAGAGATTGCCTTCTCCATTCTTAATGGATAACTAGCTAGTGCCATGAAATGAAACAGCTTCTGTTTAGCCTCAAAAGTTTTGATATATTGAGAACCCTTTCCCACATTATTCTCTTTCTGAGTAATTACAGCCTTGACCTGATGAAAACTATAGCTATTGAAAAAAAATCAAAATAAAAAAACTGGATTTGCATATATAATTGTCTTTGAAGAAATTATGAGTATAATTTGATGAGCACTAGATCAGATCATTGGCCCATTAATCTAGAAGCTCTTCATGTTTCTCAGGTAAAGGTTTGTTCCAAACCATCCTGGATGCCAGTAATTTATCTAAATTTGTATTAACTTAAATTAGACTTTCCCAATCTGGTATTTTACATGATTGAGGTCAAATTCTAATAATTATTAACCTATGATCCGGAATTCTAGGGATTATTGTCTGGAACATTCAAAAGGCATTTTATTATTTTCTCTACAGAGAAGAAGATAAAAAATGGTGAAATTCTGAATTTCTTGCAAAATCGTTAGTTACAAAATGGATAAAGAATGTGCTTGCTCCTTTCTTAAAGTAAGATGGGCAGCGAAATAGTTTGGCTTTCCATGTTTCAATCAAATTCTGAGGAGAAAGAATTTCCCTTGTATTAGAAATTATGATTCATCAGGGAAGCTAAATAGTAATAGATGTACAAAAAAAACTAGCATTGTTCATTTTGTCATAGTAATAAATAAGCACATAATAACTATTTTGAAAAATATTCTAAAGCATCCTTAAATGAAGTAGAAAAATCAAAGTTTCTTATTCAAGTTTCAATATAGCATTACCCATTATTAGTAACTTTTTGTTTCAAAACTGAGGTCACTATAATGACTAAAATAAAATATTTATCTCTGATTTTTTTTCTCCAAGTAATTATAGGATGCAGACTTATCCAAAGTCTAAATACTTATGCGGTAGAATTGCAAACAAATGAATGTAAGAACATAAAATAAATACTTGCCAATCCTTAAATGCAGTGACATGCCCTCTTTTAGTATCCTCTGGAAAAAGCAATACTGTGTTGAAGCAGAAATAGTAATTAAACCACCAACGCTAACATTGTAAACATTAGAGGCTTTCTTTAAAATTTAGGTCTTAACATGCTGATCACGTTGGGGCGAATTTAGTTCACACTCACATGACCATTTTCTTATAATTATCCTGAAATGTAATAAGATATTTCATTATTAATCTGAAACTTTAGCAGAGAAGTTACTGAAATTATCTCTAAATTTATACTTGAGTTACTGGACTCATTATTTCAAACATCTTGGACTGATTCAATATCAGTAATGATTCATTCTTTTGATTAAGAAGTGACTCCATCTGTAGATGTCAGATAATTACTGAGATGACCTATAATGAGAACATTTCACAACTCTCCAACTTAAATATCGTATTCCCTCAACAACATAATGACTTCCTTCTAGATCTTTTTATAGTGTGCTAAACTCCTGGGGTTTCTTTTCATGACCATTCCCCAGCAAAGGTTTCTTCTATCATTTCTTTAGACAAAGAAACACAGTGATTCCATACAATAATAACAACAAAACAGTTTCATGACCTATGATGATATTTTAATGCATTTTCTTCTTGGCACAGGCTTCTAAATTCTATTAAAAGGCTATTACATCAGGATTCCAAAAAATTATTTCCATACAAAGATTACACCAGATATTCTTTTGAGCCAAATTTATGAGAAATATATACAGCATTTCAATTTTTAGTAATATGAATGAATACATAATTTGGAAAGCCAAAGAGGTATACAGAAAACCTTTTGGTTTTTTTATCATGTAAGTTGCAGTTTCTTTTCCTATTTCTTTGCTCATAGAACAGGGCGAGTATACAGATCATATAATCTCCACATTGATACATATTTCAATTTGTTTTTGGAGATAGTTACTGAAAATATTAAGATATTTTCATTAGTTTTGGGTATTAGTTTTTCTGATCCCCTGTCCATCCCCAACAGTCTTTCTCCTTCTGAATAGCATTTATCCTGCTTTATATGATGCCCACTATAATTGTCAAGAAATCTTCCTGCTTCTATACAATGTCAACAAATAAATGACTACAATAAAATAACCAAATCCTTGTTTGCTGGTGGCAAAATCCAGCTTTTCCAGCAAATGTTTGATAACCATTGACAAACATATCTATTTTTTTCCTTGGGAGACGGTTGTTGTTGCCTTTTCGGGGAAATAGTTTGCTCATTAATTAGCATCTTAGCATTCCTTCCCCAAGATTTACATTCTTATTATTGTTCAAACAGTTGGAAATAATGAAGAGCAAAATGACAAGCCTATTTTTATCATTTCCCTTCTTAGAGAAGGCATAGAATTTTTGTTTAACAATAATAGATTTTGAATACAATGGGCCAAAGCACTCAACTGCAATTCAAATACAAAATACCTTTAGTTCTACACATTTATTGTATTAAGAGAATTCTTCTTTATTAATATTAAAAAAGAAGGATAATTATAGCCTCATAATGTATGTTTCAATTTTGGATTTTACATTAAATATACATGCTTGAATGAGACCAGAATGAGTGAATGAATACCAAAATGAACTCCAGACAAGCTAAAAGGCCTAAATTGGACAGAGTCCAGACCTGTGGAAACAGCCTCTGTCTAATAATTTCATACAAGTGAATTAGTTTCTTTGAAGGCAACAGAAAAAGGAGCTGAAGAGTGACAGTCAAATGATTCAAATCTTTTTGGCATGCATTTACTTCATGGAAGTGCAAAAAAATGGAAAATAGTTTTTTCTGAAGTCCATCCTCCCTTGAATACTTATTAAAACAATTGGTTTTGATGGTTCTATATTTCCATTGACTCCATGACAAACAAGATAGCACATTGCATGACACAAACAGACAAAGCCAGATTAGTATAATACATTATTTGCCTAGCCTGTAATTTCACATGGGAGATGGATGATACAAAAATTTAATTAATAAATAAAATAAATAAAATTGGTAAATAACATTCCTTGACTTCTGTGGAATTGGAGAACAATGGGCACACAGATGACTTTATTATTATTATCTTTATTCATTAAATATGAATCTCAGTCAACTGAACATTTAAAAATGCATAACAAATACCATTGTCTGATGCTAATGGTTGATATGGGTTGCAACCAGCATCTAGGTATCAACCAAGTACCTTCTTAAGATATATAATGTTCCAAGTACCACAGTTTTTTGTAGTTTCACTGGTGTTATTGCAGGAAGCTGCAATTTGCTGATGTATGTTATAAAATTCTTGGACATGGTACTAAATGCCCCGATGACAATGGGTATCACTGTTACATGTTTCATCCATAGCCCTGTAGTTTCGATGGTCAGGTCGCAATATTACATGATTTTTTCCAGTTCTTTTTCTTCAACTCTGGCATCTCCTGGTTCTTCGATGTCAATAAATTGTACCATCACTGACAATTGGGGATGAGACCTTGGTCCCCACAGAGAGGGCCCGCAATTTGGGTGTCCTCCTGGACTCATGGCTATCTTTAGAAGACCATTTGACGGCCGTGGCCAGGGGGGCCTTTTATCAGGTTCGCCTGATCCGCCAGTTGCGTCCCTTTCTGGATTGGGATGCCTTGCACACAGTCACTCATGCCCTAGTCACCTCCCGTATGGACTACTGCAATGCTCTCTACATGGGGCTCTCCTTGAAAAGCACCTGGAGGCTCCAACTGGTACAGAATGTAGCCGCGCGGGTGATTATGGGTGCATCTCGTTGCGCCCATGTAACACCTCTCCTACGCGAGCTGCACTGGCTCCTGGTAGTCTTCCGGGTGCGATTCAAGGTGTTAGTTATCACCTTTAAAGC
Source organism: Masticophis lateralis (assembly GCA_030761175.1). NCBI lineage: Eukaryota > Metazoa > Chordata > Lepidosauria > Squamata > Colubridae > Masticophis > Masticophis lateralis. The sequence goes on from JAUDYJ010000003.1 coordinate 34,299,326, forward strand.
GCTCCATGGCTTAGGGCCTGGGTACTTACGAGACCGTCTTTTGCCACCAATAGCCTCCCACTGACCAGTTCGTTCTCACAGGGAGGGACTACTCAGGGTACCGTCAGTCAAATTGTGCCGACTGGCGACTACCAGGGGGAGGGCCTTCTCTGTAAGGGCTCCAACCCTTTGGAATGAACTGCCCCCTGATATATGAAACATCCCTAATCTCCGTGCTTTCCGCTGTGCCCTCAAGACCCTGATGTTCAATCAGGCAGGGCTAAGCACGTTAACTGGGAATGATTAAAATATTATATAATTCTGGGTTTTATTTATTTGGGCTAAACTATGCTATAATTTTAATTATCAATTTTATGATGTTTATGTATCTTTTATTTTTTCTTGACTGTACACCGCCTTGAGTCCTGCGGGAGAAAGCTGGTATAGAAATATAATTAATAATAATAATAATAATAATAATAATAATAATAATAATAATAATAATAAATTGTACATTTCGGTTTTCGACAAATGTGATATCTGGTGTGTTGTGTTCCAAATGACGATCCATCTGTATTCAAAAGTCCCATAAGATCTTTACCTTCTCATTTTCTATAACTTTTTCCACCTTATGTTCCCATGACTTTTTGGATGCAGGAAAGTCGTATTTTTTACAGAATGACCAGTTGACTAATTTAGCAACTCAGTCGTGTCTAGCTTTGTAATCAGTTTGAATGATTTTGCTGCATTCATATATTAAATGTGAAAGAGTTTCGACTTTGTTGTTGCAAAGTCGGCAGTTTGGATTATCAGTGGATTTTTATTAAGATGTACGATGTTCCAGGTAGCACAGTTTTTTGCAGTTCTACTGGTGTTATTGCAGGAAGCTGCAATTTCTTAATGTATTTTGTAAAATTCTTGGACATGGTACAAAGTTCCCCCATGACAATGGGTATCACTGTTACATGTTTCATCCATAATCATGTAGTTTCAATGGCCAGGTCTCAATATTTTGTGATATTTTTTCCAGTTCTTTTTCTTCGACTCTGGCATCTCCTGGTATTGCGATATCAATAAATTGTACGCTTTGGTTTTCAACAACTGTGATATCTGGTGTGTTGTGTTCCAAATGATGATCTGTCCTTATATATGATGATGATGATGATGATGATGATGATGATGATGATGATGATGATGTGCCTATTACCCATGACTGGGCCTGGACGGCTATTGGATGCAGTCCCTATGATTATGGGATTGCCGGTCTTCGGATCGGTAGTGGTTTAGCCAGCATGAATCAACCCAGGCACCTACTATTACCAATGATGAGAAGAAATCAACAAAATTCCATACCAGATCAGTTATCACCCGGGTCAACAAGGACCACGTCAGATGCTATGGCTCCTAGACATCTGTCGAAAAATGGGCTACTGGGCTTAGTTGCTACTGCTGGGGAACCAGGGCGGGCAACTATAAAACAACTTGGATAAAAGCACAAAACTTGGACAACAGAAGAAAATTGAGAAATCATCAAATGTTACTCTTACTAAACATGTAAGAGTGATACCCATTGTCATCAGGGCACTTGGTACCATGCCCAAGAATTTTACAAAACACATCAAGAAATTACAGCTTCCTCCAATAACACCAGCGGAACTGCAAAAAACTGCGCTACTCAGAACATCATATATTTTAAGAAGATACTTGGTTGATACCTAGGACTCTGGGACCAGTCAATGGTATTTGTGATACACAGTGAGAATCGATGGACAGAACCATGAGTGGGAGAATATTACAGTTTAGCTCCTTTTTACAGGTGTAAAAATTGATAGTGACTCTCTCTCTCTCTCTCTCTCTCTCTCTCTCTGTGTGTGTGTGTGTGTGTGTGTATTATCTCAGTCAATAGCTAGCTAGGAAGAGAAACACAGAGTTAGTTAATTGTGCATTAACCATAAGATACAGTTATTAGCAATTTTTACACATTTAAAAAGGGACTAAACCTACTCCGACCTTCTCCAAAAATATAACTTGAAGCCGAGATCACTAAGCAATGGCTGTCATACTTTGGTCATGTCATGAGAGCTGGCTCACTTGAAAACTTAATCATCCTTGGAGTGATCAAGCCAAGAATGAAAGGTTCTTGATATGTTCTAACTCTTATACACATCCATGAAAATAACCAGGAAAATAACCCATCTTCTGTGATTCTACAAAATTGTCTGTGCCTGAGTGTTGAACCAATTAATTCTGGCTCTGTTTGTGGTACATGCAAAACCACAGTAAAACAAGCTTTTTAAAAATGTAGATCTATGGAGCCTGTAATTGATTCATTTTCCTATTTGCAGGAATTCTGCTTTACTGTGTCTTTAGTCTCTTGGGTTTCAGAACTGGGCATGGAAATGTGGATTTATGCTTTTTTTTTATTGTCCCTCCCTGTACCCCAACAAAAATTATTTCAACTGCAGCCAGAGAAATCCTCAGTGTGAAATAAATAAGGTTATGGGTGAGGCTATATATACAAACAATGTATTTTGTTTCTCTTTTGTACAGAGTACGGTTGAGTGAATTTATTTTATTTTATTTTTTACTACCGGACCAATGGCAATGTAGGACAAAGAAATATTTTTTGCTTTATGTTTTTGGAATTATGCCAGTCCTTAGAAGGTGCTTGGATTTTTTGTATGGTATTGGAGCATGGAAGTGATACAGAAGTGCCATTAATTATAAGAAATTAATTGGGAAACCCAGGTTCCTACTTCCCTTTATTTTTTAGGCTAAAATGATCTAACATGATAATAAAATTATAAAATTATCTAATATAAATGATCTTATAAAGGAGCATATGAATAAACATTAACGTCATCTCTTCATCTCATCTCTACCATGTTTTTTCCTCTACCCTTTCTATCATTTCTACTGGAAAAGGGAAGGAGAAAGTGCTGTGCATATCCATGTAGTGTGTGTGCATGACAGAGAAGGTAGGGTAGAAAAGTAATTTCACAAATAGCTTTATTTGCAATTATTTTAAGTCAGTAATATTTAATTCAATTAATACAACATTTCTTTATCTTATCTTTATACTGCCACCCTACCAACATAATTATGGTAAAGTGTAGCTTAAACACCCAATAAAATACATTATTATACAAAATATAAGTATAACTTAAAGTGCCAAAATTATACTGACCTTGAGTTTTCCCAACAATAAGACATCACTATTAAAAGTGCTTCTCAACAGGTCCTTTTCTATCTCTTTCTTAAATATTGGTAGAGAATTGTTGGTAGGATATACTGATGTTCTGAAGCAAGCTACTCTAAAGGGTAGGGACCACCACTGAAAAGCATTGACTTTGGGTTTCTTTGGGGAACCCTCAGCATCTTTACATAGGATGAGCCAACTGCACAGGTTTCCTTTTTTTAAATCAGGCTGTCTTGCAGCAGGCTTGGGTCCAAGATATAGTGTTCTTTATGAATTAATTCTTTAGTCTGGCTGAATCCATTTTTTGTGATTTTAGTAGGTCCCTATAGCCAAGGGATTTACATGTGTCCATGAATTAGACAGAAAATGTTCAAGATCAATTTCAGCTGGAATTGCCAATTCTAGGTTAATTAATTGAAAAAGTTGGTTACTTGCCAAGAATTCTTTCTGGTTTTATTCTGAAGATGTCAAATTCAGTGTTATCTTCATTTCAGACAAATACAGTACTGAAGAAATATATATACAATACATATTGAACATATACACCCACACACCTTTCAAAATAGATGACCTGTCCTATGCATAAATATGAAGCAAAATGGAGAGGAACACATTACTATGCTTCCCTTTCTAAATATCCATTTCTGGTTGTTCCCAAATAAATTCAAAGAAACAAAAAAAATCAGATTTTTTTTTTAAAATATAAAAAGGTACAGATTGCATCCTCTTTCAACTCACTATTTCAGCCTACTGTGGAAAGCAGCCTGGAAAGCAGTGGCTGCATTTAGTTTTCCTTTTCTCCAAATGTCATAATTTAAATACCAGGGGGAAAAAAAACAAGGCATCCTTTTGCTATCATGAGAATCCAATGTCATCATAATTTAAAGGAAAGTGAATATCAAGAGGGTACCATCTTCAAGTAATCCATTTAGTTTACACTTGAAAAGTTTTTTCAGTGCTGAATACAGTACAGAATTTCCTGTATTCATCATTAGTGATCTCACGAATTATTAGCAGTTGTGAGTTCATTTCTCTTATGATTGGCTGTTTTTTAGGTGACCCAGACATTCAGAAATGTATCATTAATAATGTTTCTCCCTAAGAGTTAATGTGCAATATTGTAAGTACTATTTTTTTGTGTGCTATATATATATAGCACACAATATATATTGCCTCATGGTTAGAGTCACAAATTAGCTATAATCACTGTCTGCAAAAAAGCTTTTTAATTGCCACAGAATCATTTAGACATTCTACATATATAATATACTGTATACTGAGTTTTGAACACAAGTTCAAAAGTTCTGTTTCATGCTGTAGAATTAGGAGCAGCTGCTAGATACAAATAAAGTAAGAGCAGATATATTTTCATATGGAAGCCCTCTCAAATTTTGGATAAATTCATTACAGAAATCTCAGGGATTATTTGGCTGGATAGACTGTGAACATTTTCTCCTGGGAGGTCTCAGTAAACATGATTTGTTTTTATGATCAGGTATCAAATGATTGCCAGAATCATTCTACAGAAGAAACTTTCCACCTGAATTGGATAGCTGACAAATATGCCTATATGTCTGTGTTGAAGAAGAGGGAACATTTGAGAGAGGCAAGGTGATTTGAAGTACTTTCCATATTGGGACATCATGTATGTTTCTGGCAAACTCATATGCCAATGGTTTTATTTCCTTACTTTTAACTCCGAGATTTGGTTTTGAACGTTAGATTCAAAACAATGTGAACTCTGAAAAATCTAAGAATTTTCTGTCACAGAAAATCATCTTTAAGTCATCATTTCTTAGCATGATAATGATCTTCATCATATGATTTTACAAGACAATGAAAACTATATTTTGAATCAGAGAAGAAATCAACATTCTGCAGAAGTTCTTGGCAACATTATATGCCTGCTTAATTCTTACCAAGGCACAGTGAAAAATCCTACAGAAAACTGGTTTGCCAGGAAATTGCAGATATAAATTTAACCATTGAGACATAACAATAATTTAAAATCAGATATTGTATATATCCCTGAAGAAATGTAATGGCAAAACACCTGCAAGAAAGCAGGGGAAGTAGACATTTTATTCAGGAGAGAAGTTCAACTTGACTGAAATTTTGGAGGAACAGAAGGGGTGGGATCACACTTGATTTTTTTTTCACATGTTGACTTCACAACATTTGAAAGAGATTTAAAAAGTAGCAACAGGGATCATCTAAAACAAGCTGTGAACTAATGCACTAATTATAAATGCCCCCCAGTCTAAGAACAACTGCTAAAGAAGACTACATATTTCTATATTTAGTGGAGATATAAGAAACTTGTATTCAATTCACAGCTTTAAATAAACTAACATAATGCAATTCACAACTTCTGGATTCACTAAAAATTGGAACAAAGTATGATTCTCTGAATTTTGGGATATACTTTTTCTCAGTTCAAAATGATTATAAAGAAGAAACATAAAAATCCCCATGACACATGAATGATAAATAGAACATTGTATGTTTTATTGTATTGCAGACTAATATAGAAGAGAGGTGGAACACACCAATGACTGAAAATAGCAGGTGCTATAGGTCAGAGATCTTCAAACTTGGTGTTCTGTCCCTGTCTCACACATGCACCCCCACAGACGGCCCAGAATTAATAAGACACACGACAGAGACTTTGAAGATAAAGCTGGCAGCAACCCAGTGGCTGGCTGCCAATTTAGACTTCACTTACACAAAACAAAGATACATCCACAAGCCTTCCGATAAGGCTAAATTCCAGCAATACAAGAATTAATCCGAACACAATCCAGTTAAGCAGGCACAGTTACAGCAACCCAGAGTCCATGGATGATTTCTAGTTTTGCTCATCACAAACTGAGCTGGCCACCACACCCACATTTATACCCTGTGGGGTATGGTCCAGTGACTCAGCTAATCTCTGGCATGCCTTGTCCTCTGCTGTGCACGCTTCTCCCTGTGCCGCTGTCGAGGATCCAGCCAGCACTTATCTCCTTCGTCACTGTCCACCTGGGGCTGCAGGGACGTGCTTGGCTCTGGGCCTATCTCTTGGCCTTCGGTGTCCTCCGGAGGCATTGCCAGAGAGGAGGGTCCTGGAGAGGGAGCCCTTGCCAACTCCTCTCCCTCACTCTAAGAGTCTGCATCTGTCGATAGCCCAGGTTGAGGCAACGGAGCCACAACACTTGGTAGCTTTAAGAATTCTTAAAGAATTCTTTAACTCCCAGAATTCTGAGAGTTGAAGTCCACAAGATTTGAAACTACCAAGTTGAAGACTTCTGCTATAGATTGATTCTCTGTCTTCAGCACACGTACGTAAATTCACCCTTTTTAGCATAAAAAATAGAGCATCCCAAACATATGTACGTATGTTTATGTATGTGTGCAACTGTATTTATAAGACACACACACAGAAAGAAAGAGATGCACACACAGCTGCAAAAGACCAGGTCCACATGTGAAGGTTCAGTTTAATTGATTTATTGTTAAAAGCCTATGCATATGAATCTTCTCAACTGATGGTTGCCACCTGGTTATAGTTAGATAAGAACAACAGCAATGAAGAGGGGTTGGACTTAATTTATTTGTGGCTATGTAACAATTTTAGGCTTATTCCTCTTTTTATTCCTCCATCTGGTTCTGCCACTCCTTCACAAACAAACAAACACACTCTTCCCTATACCCTGCCAGAGAAGATGGACTAAAAAAGTAAAGGATAAACTTGATTTCTTTATCAAACTACAGTTGGCAACAATTTGAATGAGTTCTTTCTTTGTGATTAGAATGAAAAAAGTGGCTAGTGATATATCATTTCAATTGATACTAATTTAATTATTGGTTGTCCAAATTTGTTTGGTCTGTTGATTTAGCTGAAGAAAACTTTGTCCTTTTCTATATGATAAAGCTGATAAATTGCTGCAAAAATAATATTATGGAAGCAAAGACATCTGCAATTCTCCTCCAAAACCCAGCATCTCATAAACTATGTCACGTAAAATAGCTTGTGTGACTGTATGATTTGATAAGCAGGTAAGGGCAGGAGTAGAAAAATCTCTTCAGTTGCTTTATCACTAAAGAGGGATGAATAGATCTGCAAGCACATGAGTCACTTCATCTGTGAATGAACCCCAGTGAAGTATGACTCCTATGACAAGCCTTTGGGGAAATTGGAAGAATGAAAAGTGGTGACTATGACCTTCCCATATGACAGCTTCTGACAAGTCCCAGTACAGTAGCTGAAATTCATGATACTTTCAGTTTATTGCCAATACACTGAATTAAGCAATGCTTGCCTTATGCTGAGTGCTTTTACTTTCAACTAACATCTTTGTATATTTGGAGTAATTTATTTATTTATTTATTCATTCATATTGGATGAATCCATTTTTATAGGATCTTCAGGAAAGCAAAAATATTGCACATGATTGCAATGTAAATATTAAATAAAAATATTTAAAAAGGGTTTTTTATCTGATCACAGTCCTGCTTTAGTATTTAGTGAGTACAATAAATTTTGCTAAGTTATATTCATCTGGCAATCAATTTCTTTTCTCAGATGCAACAAAATACAGAGGAATAAATGTGGGTGGCATTTTTCTGGCTCATCTATCTTAATTGATTTCAAAACAATGGTTATATTCAGATTCAGTCTAAAATTGTTTGGTTTGCTAAAGGCAGAAAACTTTGGGAAGGACAAACTGATCAAAATCGTTTGACACCTGCCCCAAAAGCATAATTTTGTTCATTTCCAATCATACCCTTCTTTCTATAGTGACATGATATGAGCAGGGATGGATTTCTACCGGTTCGCCCCAGTTCAGGTGAACCAGTAGCAGTGGTGGCAGGAGGCTCTGCCCACCCACCCAGACATCATCAAAAATGCTCTGTATATGCGCAGAAGCACTGCATGCTCACAAAGCGATTGTGCGCATCCGCATGCTACCGATAGGAAACCGGTAGCCCCAGGATTTGAATCCCATCTCTGGATATGAGAGAAACAGTCACTGAGCATGTGCAAACCTCATATAAGATCCTATTACAAACAGGAAACAAAAGCATATATGCTTTGGCTCCCATATTTTAAAATAAAAATGCTTAATTTTGTTATGCTAAATGCATGCAAAGTTCAGAACAATTCTGTAAGACTTTTTCCTAGTACATTGTATTATTTTGTGACTTAAGACATTGAAATGTGAGTAGCTATTTTGTGAAGTTATATAGCCAAATACTATTTGTAATAGTCTTAGTCAGAAACTTAACAGAACAGAATAACAGAGTTGGAAGGGACCTTGGAGGTCTTCTAATCCAACCCCTGCTCAAGCAGGATACACTATACCCGTGATGGCAAACCTATGGCATGCATGCCCAAAGTGTCACACGGAGCCACGTTGTCTAGTACGCGCAGTGTCGCCTGTTCCTCTTCTGGGTTTCTGATGTGCATGCACGTGCGATGATCAGCTGGCCTTTTTGCATGCGGCAGTGCTGGAAACTAGAAGATCTTCTGGCTGGTCTTCTGTTTTCCTGTGTGAGCATGTGCCAGCCAGCTGATTGTTGCGTGCGCATGCATGCCAGAAACCCAGGAGAGTAGCTGGCTGAGACTGGAAGTTCATTTTCAGGGGCGCGTATGTGCCCTGGGCAGCTCCTCTTTTGGGTTGTGGTGCCAAAAGGGCTCACCATCATTGCATTATACCATTCCAGACAAGTGGCTGTGTTGCCCTACTTGTCCAGTCTCTTCTTAAAAACCTCCAGTGATGAAGCAACCATAACTTCTGAAGGCCAGCTGCTCTACTGATTAATTTTTCTCCCTGTTATGAAGTTTTTCCTTAATTTGCTGGTCTCCTTGATTAATTTCCAACCATTGTTTCACCTCTTATGGCAGCCTCTCAAATATTGGAACACTGCTATTATGTGACCCTTATTCCTTCTTTTCACTAGGTTAGACATACCCAGTTCCTGCAAGCGTTCTTCATACGTTTTAGCCTCCAACTCTCTAATCATCTTCAAAGCTCTTTTTGGCATTCTTTTCAGTCTCAACCAGGGGTGAAATGTAAAATTTGTTACTACCGGTTCTGTGGGCGTGGCTTGGTGGGTGGGTGGGTAGGTAATGTGACTGGATGGGCGTGGCCAACCTTTTTTTTTTTAAAAAGACCTTTTCAAAGCATTTTTTCTAATTCTTTGAAAAGCCTCTCTGCTGATCAGGAACTCAGCTGGGATAGTCAGAGAGGCTTTTTAAAAAATGCCTCTCTGCCGAGAGAGGCTCTTTTAAAAATGCTTCTCTGCCGATCAGGGAACTCAGCTGGAATTGTCAGAAACTTTTCAAAGCATTTTTTTTACCAGCTCTTCGGCCGAGAGGTTGCAGAAAAAAATGCTTTGAAAAGCCTCTGATGATGTCAGCTGAGCCTCGCGATCATCAGAGGCTTTTTTTTTTTACTTTTAAAAGCATTTTTTCATCAGAAGAGGTCATAGAAAAAATGTTTTTAAAAGTAAAAAAAAGAGAAGCTTCTGATGATTGGGCATGGTGAGGGGGGTGGGATGGCGCAAGGATTTTTGCTACCGGTTCTCCGAACCACCCGCCATCATCGCTACCAGATCGGGCAATCTGATCCAAACTGGGAGCATTTCACCCCTGGTCTCAACATCTTTTTATAATATGGTGACTAAAATTGAATCACTTAAATACAATTGAATCAGCATCCATCAGATCTAGCATATTTTTCCAACTATAGTTACTTACTGAATATACACTTGGGAAACTTATGTGTTGAAGAAGAATGCAACAAGTTAGTATTAACTATATCCAGTGTTTAAAACTCAAATAACATAACAATTCTGAATGCTAAGAATATGTTTAATATAATAGCTTTATAACTTGTGTCCAATGCCTTCTATATGCAGATCAGAATGACTAGAATTCAGTATTAAAATATATGCTCAAGATTTAGGCATAATTACATTTGTATTCATGTAGCTGAATGAATGCAGCCATGCAGAGTTATATCACCTATAGTTTGTATAGAAAGTGATACCCTAAAGATGACCACCTGTCAATTCATCTTTCACCATAAATCTTTATAAAATTAAGGCAAATTTGTAGCCAAATTTGTATTAATTTTTCTCAAACCTATGCATGGATGTTTCCACATTTCATCTCACATCTGTTTTTGTCTATTAATAGTTTTGTTCATGCCAAAGAGCATTGCTAAGTTATTTAACTATCCCATCACAAATGTAGCATTTTTAAAAAAGAATATAACAGTTCTTTATGTGAATTTACTAAATGAATTCAGCAGTTATTTGTGGCTTTTTTAATATAGTCATGGGCAGTTATGGTTCCAACATAATTCAACATATTCTAGATTCTCCACCTGCCAAATATATATGTATATACATACACATATATGTATATATATATATATCTCCACCACCTAAAGGCTATATAAATAAAAAATATTTTCCTCATGGGCAGAAAATCAGACAAAAGTCTGATTTTTTTGATAGACAAAAGTCCAAAAATTAAGATAAAACTGGTGAAAATATATATTTGTCCAAATTTCCATTTTACTTTTTTTGTTAACTATTAATACATGGACATATTTATGTGGGAGAAGATAATATTTAAAACACCTGAGTTAAAGCCAGCTTGGATTTAACAATACTTTGAATTGAATTTGAACACATGCTGGATGTTAGATCGGCGCGGGAAAGAAGAAGTGACCAGCAGGGTTCAAGTAACAAGTTTTAATAACAAGAACTGAACAGCCTGTGCGCTGCCGGAGCTCTCCTTATATACACTCCGGCAGACGCACCGCCCACTGACAGGGATTCAAAACTCCCGCCGAAAGGATCTTCAGCCAATCCCAGGCGGATGCCCTTATAAGGACATAACACTCCTCCCCCCTAGTTCTTAGTCAGTCGATCAGGTAAATAGTCACTAAGATAAACAGGACGTCTACGTGCCCGCGTAGACCTGCGCAGTTCACAGTCAAGATGGACACTCTCCCGGACGGAGGGTGTCTGCTCTGCTCGGGGCTTCTTCCCCGGTGCCGGGCTGGATCTGGCCGTCGAGGACGCGGGCACTGTGTCCGAACCTCCGGCCGGGTCACGGACCTCCGCCTGCGGGCGATGCTGGTCTGCCTCGTTCCTGCACAGATCGTGGAGCCGCCGGTGTGGATCCCTGCTCTTGACCGGTCCGGAACTCCTGAGCCACGGTAGGTCCCTGGGTCTCCCTCGGGTTCCCTCTGGGCTGGGGTCGCGCCGGTCTGGGTCAGGGTGTGAGTCCGGTGGTGGTGGTTGGGTTAAGCCCCCGGGTTCTCCGGTCGAGTCCGGCTTACTCCCGGGGCGGCAGGCGGACGGAATTGGTGACTGGTCGGCTCTGTCGGGGTGGCGTAGGCCTACCTTGCAGGGGTGGTGTAGGCCCTCTCTGCGCGGTTGGTCTGGTGGTGGTGCCGAAGGTTCCCTCTGGCCGCTGGGCTGCTCGACCTGGTCGGGTTGGTGTTGGCCTGCCCTGCCGGGGTGGTGGAGGCCTTCCTTGCAGGGTTGGCTTTCTGCGCGGTTGGCGGGTTGTTGTAGGGCCTCCTGGAATGTTGGCTGGAGGTCCCCATCTCTGGGCTGCCGGTTGCCCACTTCGCAGGGTTGACGTTGGCTTCCCCTGCTGGGTTGTCCCCGGTCTACTTGCCTTGCCGGATCTGGTATTAGGTTAGGTGCCGGGGTGTTTGTTCTTCCCTCGGGTCGCCGGTCTCCCTCGTCTGGGTGGTTTAGGCCTACTTCGCCAGGGTGGTTTTGGCCTGCCTCGTCGGGGTGGTTTAGGCCTACTGCGGCGGGGTGGTTTAGGCCTACCTCGTCGGGGTGGTTTAGGCCTACTGCGGCGGGGTGGTTTAGGCCTACCTCGTCGGGGTGGTTTAGGCCTACTGCGCCGGGGTGGTTTAGGCCTACTGCGCCGGGGTGGTTTAGGCCTACCTCGTCGGGGTGGTTTTCGCTCACTTCCCTCCACCTTTTGCGGAGCTGGTCGAGATGACGTCTCACGATCTGTCCATCGTCCAGCTCAACGCGGTAGGATTTGGGACCGGTTGTGCTGTGTACTGTAGCTTTAAGCCATTTAGGCGAGCCGTGGAAATTAAGAGCGAATACGGCATCACCGACGGAAAACTGGCGAAGTTGGCGACTGGCGGATGCGGGCACCTCAGAGGAGTATTGCGGGTGCAGTCTGTCCAGGGGTGACCGGAGTCTCCTGCCCATTAAAAGTTCGGCGGGGCATTTTCGGGTGGCAGAGTGAGGCGTGATATGCTGGGTAAGCAAAAAAGTGTCAATGCGCTCCTGCCAGTCCCCCGGGCCCATCTTGGCGAGCGACTCCTTCGTGAATCGCACCATCCGTTCAGCCTGCCCATTTCCGGCCGGTCTGTAAGGGGCAGAAAGGGCATGGCGAATGCCCAAGCCAGCCAGGAAAGCTTCCATGGGCACGGACGTAAGTTGGGGCCCGTTGTCTGAGACCAGAACGTCTGGGAGTCCATGGGTCGCGAAGAGGCGCCGGAGGGCACGGATGGTAGCTTCTGTTGTGGTGGATGCCATGGGGACGACTTCCAACCACTTGGAGTAGGCATCAACCACGATGAGGAGGTGGTGCCCATGAATGGGGCCAGCAAAGTCTATGTGAATGCGCGACCAGGGGGAGCTCGGAGTCTCCCAGGGCATCGGGTCAGATTGAGGCGGGGCGGCTCTGACTTCTTGGCACAGGCTACACCTGGCGACCCAATGTTCAATGTCTTTGTCCAGTGTCGGCCACCAGACGTAGCTCCGTGCCAGGGCTTTCATCCGGACTATGCCCGGGTGTCCTTTGTGCAGCGCAGTAAGAGTCCTTTGTTGAAGAGTGCTGGGAATCAGCACCCTATCACCCCATAGTAAACAGCCGCGCATGGTGGACAGCTCCCCTTGCTTGCGGCTGAACGGGATGAAGTCGTCGCTGTCAATTCGAGTCGGCCAGCCTCTCAGGACCCAGGAGTGGACTTGCCGGAGGATGGGGTCAGCTCGCGTGTGCGTCGCTACGTCGGCAGATGTCACCGGACAGTTGCTGTCGTTGTCAATATGCATCAGCTCGAGCGTGGGGGCCGGGTCTTCCACGGATTCGGCGGATGGGCACCTGCTCAACGCGTCGGCGTTTGCGATGGCTTTACCAGGCTGGTGGACGAGGCTGTAGGAGTAGCCGGCGAGGAAAATGGACCAGCGCGTCATCCGGGGGGACATGAAGGCTGGGGTCTGCTTGTCCCCTGCTAGTAGGCCGAGGAGAGGCTTGTGATCGGTGACAATGGTGAATTGCCGTCCATACAGGTATTCGTGGAAGCGCTTCACCCCTGCAACAATAGCCAACGCTTCTTTGTCCAGTTGGCTGTAGTTGCGCTCAGCACTAGACATAGTCTTAGAGAAAAATGCGATGGGGGCTTCACGACCGGTAGGCAGTTCATGGCTGAGCACAGCGCCAACTCCGTACGGGGAAGCGTCACAGGTCAGTCTGAGGGGCAGTGTCTCATTGTATTGAATGAGCACACTGTCAGAGGTCAGAAGTTGCTTAACGGCTCTGAATGCAGACTCTTCCTCACGTCCCCACCTCCAGGAAACCGCCTTCGCCAGCAAGCGATGGAGCGGCTCAGCAACAGTGGCTTTCTGCTGGAGGAAAATAGCGTAGAAGTTAAGCAATCCAAGGAAAGCCTGAAGCTCCGCTTTGTTTTTGGGGCTGGGAGCTTCATGGATAGCTTTAACTTTTGATTTGGTGGGGTGGATGCCAGAACTATCTATCAGATAGCCCAGGAACTCGACTTCCTGTACCCCAATGATGCACTTGTCCCTCCGGACTCTCAAGCCCTTCTCCCTGAAACGCTGGAGAACTAGCCTCAGCCGGTCCAGGAGTTGAGCCTTTGAGTCCCCAGAGACCAGTACATCATCGAAATAAGGCACCACCCCTGGAACGCCTTGGAGAAGGCGTTCCATCATGGATTGGAAAATGCCAGGGGCTGCACTGACTCCAAACTGGAGACGGTTGCACTTAAACGCGCCTCTATGGGTGACAATAGTCTGTGCCTCCGCCATTTCCTGATCTACTGGCAGTTGCTGGTAAGCCTGGGCCAGGTCCAGTTTTGCAAAAATTTTGCCCTTGCCGAGTGAGTGCAGCAAATGTTGCACTACTGGCACGGGGTATGCGCTCTGCGGCAACGCCTTATTGATGGTCACTTTGTAGTCGGCGCAGATGCGCACAGATCCATCCTGCTTCATGGGAGTCACAATGGGAGTTTCCCATGAAGCATGATCGATGGGTTCCAGGATACCTTGGGCAATCAGCTTATCTAGCTGAGCGTCTACTTTAGCCCGCAAGGCAAATGGAACCCGGCGGGGCTTGAGCCGAATTGGGGTTACCCCCTTGTCCAGATTAAAGGAGATGGGTTTCCCTGAAAAGGTCCCTAACTTACCATCGAAGACTTCTTGGAACTCTCCGATGAGTGAGTCGAGTTCGCCTGAGCTAATCTGGTGGATGCCTCCAATAGAAAGCCCCAGCGGCTGGAACCACTCCACGCCCAGCAGGGTCGGGCGGCTATGCTCCACGACGGTTATGGGAAGCTGGCCCTGGAACTGCTTGAAGGCGATCCGGAGGTTGGTCCGCCCGATGACGCCGATGGGGTTGCCGCCGAAGTCCACCAGCTTGGAGTGCAGAGGTTCAAGTTGGCGCTTGGAGAGATTCGGCTTCAGTCTCTTGACCTGGTGCCAGTCGATGATCGAATAGACGGAGCCTGAGTCGACTTCCATCGTGCACGGCAAGCCTTCTGCCAACAGTGTCACGTGGAATTTTGTGGCACTGTTGGTGCTGGTGAGGGCGATCGTTGTCTGGTTCACAGCGCCGCCATGATAACTGTTGCGGTCGTCGCGATTTTGCTGGATTGAGGACCGTTTGGATGACCTCTGGGAGTCGCGACGACTTTCTGGATTCTGGGGCTTGATCGATTCAGGAACCGGATCAGAGGCTCTGCATGCCTCCGCGATGTGCCCCCTCTTAAGACAGCGTCTGCAGGTGGCATCCCGCCAGCGACAGGATTGGCGGGGATGGTGTCCCTTGCCACTGCCGCACTGAGCGGCGCGGCGGCCATCGTTTTGAATTTCCCGCCTGGGTGGGCGGGAAACTTTCAAAACGGTCGATTCTCCCTCTGAATCTGTTGGAGTGGTCGAGTCGTCGGATGATTCCGATGACGGTTTGCGGATCTTATGGATCCCTCGGGACTGGAGCATGGCAGCAGCGGCGGTCTCGGATGTTTCAGCAGCCGTAGCCTCCTCAAGAACGTCCTTCAGGGACAGTCTTTTTCTGCTCAGGAACTTCTTTTGGAGGTTGGCATCTCTCATCCCGAAGACGATCCCGTCGCGTAAGGCATTGTCAACGTTCTCAAATTCGCAGTTTGAAGCGATTTGACGCAATGCCGCCACAAAGTCTTTAAGCGATTCGCCTTCCTTCTGATTACATTGGCGGAATGTAAAGCGATTCGATATGGGGGTGCCCGTTGGTGCATAGTGGTCTTGCAGGGCAGTCTGCAGATCCACCCAGGACATGACTTCAATGTCCCTGGGTGCGACGAGGTTGACGGCGAGTTCCAAAACGTCGGAACCGCAGTGAGCGAGGAAGAGAGCCCTCTTCCTCTCGTCGTCTAGGTTGTTGTAGCCGTTTCCCCGGAGGAATTGGCGGAAACGTATCATATACGAACTCCACTTCTCCCGGCTGGGGTTGAAGGGAGCCAGCGAGGCGAACGGCGCTTGCGGCGTTGCCATTTCTCAGACCGCGTCGAGTGACTTCAGCTCGTTATGGCGATCGTGCCACGCGGAGGTTCTTCTCTAGACCTTCGTCGCCAGTGTTAGATCGGCGCGGGAAAGAAGAAGTGACCAGCAGGGTTCAAGTAACAAGTTTTAATAACAAGAACTGAACAGCCTGTGCGCTGCCGGAGCTCTCCTTATATACACTCCGGCAGACGCACCGCCCACTGACAGGGATTCAAAACTCCCGCCGAAAGGATCTTCAGCCAATCCCAGGCGGATGCCCTTATAAGGACATAACACTGGACATCACTGCATCTAATCTGATTGGCCAGAAACATTCCCATTTGGGGCATCAAGTCTAACCTTCTGCTCAGTGCAGAAATCCAAATTAAAACATCTGAGTCAGATTACTCTGTGGCCTCCATTAGAACACATTCAGTGAGGGGACTGAGCATTTTTCTGGATGATTGGTTCCACAGTAAACTGCTCTTGCTATTAAGAAAGGGTTTTTTCCTAACTTTTGTTCGTTTCTTACATTTCTGTTAGGTATATTTCTATACCATTATTCCAAGTCCTGCATTCCACAATGAACTTCTGATGTGAAATATCCTTTGACATCTCTTGTGGTATAGTTTTGTTGTGATTGCTGGTGGCCCGGCAACAGGGACGCTGCTGGTGGATTGGCTAGGAGGGAGTGGCTTAAATGCGCAGGAATGTTACTGTGTTCTTATTGGTTAGTTTGTTGACAGCTCAGGGTATAAAAGAGCTGTCAGGTACCAGAAGTTCAGTTCTCCGTTCTTGTGATATCTGTTAGTTAATCGTTTAATAAAGATTTCGTTCAGGCTGCGCCCGCCTCGTCAATGTCTCAGCCGCACAATGGAGCAGTTTAATGAACAATTTATCACAATGATTCAACACAGAGTTATAAGACCATGGATGGCTATAGATTCATGAATGGAGAGAGAGCTCTTACAGCTGATGCTCTAATCCAGGAGTCTCCAAATTTCGTAATTTTAAGACTTGTGCATTTCAACTCTCAGAATTCCTGATCCACCTGGTTGAAGAATTCTGGGAATTAAAGTCCATCCGTATTTTTCGGAGTATAAGCAACACCGGAGTATAAGATGCAACTACCTTTTTTGATGAGGAAAAGAAGAAAAAGAAATTTCCCTCTGCCTTTGCCTAATTTTGCCTCATTGCAGCAAGCAGCAAACAGCCTGCTTTACTTTCATTTCATTTTCAGCATAGCTTGATTAGCACAAGGAAAAAAAAATCTGTTCCAGCACTTACCTCTTTGCAGCAAGCAGCAGAGCCCTGCACAAAACAGCTGAGACCAAATCAGCTGAGAGTCGGAAGGCCAATCCAATCAACTTGGGCTAATTAGGCTATGCTGAAGCTGAAAGGAACTGTTTTTTTCTTGCTGTTTGCTTGCATGGAGGTAACTACTGTGAAGCAGAGGCCAAAGGGTGGGGGCCACTGGGTGGATGGGGCTACATTTGGTGTATAAGACGCATCTAAATTTTCACCCCTTTTAGGGGGGAAAAAGATGTGTCTTATACTTCGAAAAATACGTAGTTTGTATCTATTGATAGCTCTTGTGTTATTGTGGTTGAAGTTAAAGTAGTCATTAACAAGTAGGACATTGTGGTAGATAATTTTGTGTACTAAGTTTAGGTCAGAATGTAGACAATGTAATTCAAGGTTATCCAGGCCTAAAACTTTTTATAGAACACCCAGTTCCTGTTTCCCAAAGCTATTAATGAGCCAGAATGTGTACAGTGAAAAGTGCACACAAAAGGTTGACATTATTTATTTGCTATATTTATATTCCTAACCCCTTTGTAGAAGAGCATAATCCAGTGTACATAGTACTTTTTCCTATATTTCTCACAACATGAATTTTCAAGGATGAGCTCTCCCTGCTTCTAACACAATATCTTAAATGTTACAGCACACTGGCTCCATATATGAAGAAAAACATTTGGTAAAACCCTTTTTGCATTGGTAATAGACAAATATGCCTACAATACTTCTATATTAGATATACACATGAATTTTTATCCCATCTTCTATAATTTGCAAACTGATATGGAAATGTACATTCCATGATTAAATGATTTTTTAAATTTTTTTTAAATTTGATTTATATGCCGCCCTTCTCCGGAGACTCAGGGCGGCTTACAATGCGTTAATAGAAACTTAACACAGCAGCATTGTAAACACTATAAGGTTTAAACGTGCAACTATTTAGAAATGTCAGTCAGTCAGTCAGTCAGTCATTTCATTTCAATTAACCATCAAAGCAGTTCTTTGAAAAAGAGTCACATTTAACTCACTGACTATCAATGCAACTTAAAACACCACTGAAATTGACTGGAATAGAACAAGCTATAAAATCACATAGCCATTTAACTAAAATAATAAGCTTAAAAATGTTAGGCATAAAATTAATATGTAAGAGATTATGCAATTTGAATAAAGTAATTAAATGATTATTTGGAATAATAGAATAATAAATTACAGTAGGTCTGTATAGACCCATTGTAATGCTAAAATAACTCTGGCAACTATTAATGAAAATCAGACAGGAGCTTGTATTCATTGACAGTAAGGATATGTTATAGAGTAATAACTAAATGGCTCCAAAATGACTCCAAATGGAGACTAAGAGATGTTTGAAGAGACGTTATGTGTATTATACATACTATGGAATAATACTGTATTTGGCTATAATCATCCAAGTAGAATGAGATTGATTTGAAAGGTTTTTTTTTATTCTTTTTATTCATGATAAAAAGATTGTGCAACCAAAGAATTTGATGAGTGGGAATAGTAATTCCTGGCAGCTTTCAGGATAGAGGCACAGTACAATATAACATATTCTACTATTTCTGTTGTTCCACCATAGTCCCTTGGACAGAACCTCACATCAAAAGGGATGTTCTGTTATCTCCCCTATATGGCTGCTTTTTCAGTGGCATTGAATGCAGTCAAAGTCAAAGCTTATTTAAATATAAGAAGTGTTGCAACTGAGTTATCTGCCTAAGTGAAATTGTTAATGTGGAATGGCAATAAATTGTTTCTGGGGAAAACTAAAAAATCTGGTTATAGCTCTAAATCAATGGCACATCATGTAAGATTGGCCAATATACAGCACATTCATAGTCCATCAGAGTAAAAGTTGCCCTCAAAAATGTCATTCTGCTTTTGCTTCCTGTTTTTTGTTGCACAAGCTGAAAAAAAAGATGTTTTGACAAAATGTTACATATGTGTTCTGTGTGCGTATGTGATTAATTCTTATGGGCCAATAGAATGCAATTGTCTAAAACTATGTCATGCGTATATCTAGTTGATGCCCTTTTATGAAATGCAAAACATTGCAGCTAGAGGAACTGTGCATCTTAAAACCAGTAAAATCAAAGGCGTTTTATGAAAAATCAACATGCTTAGTATATACCCTATAACCATGATGGGCATATCAGTGGGCACGCGAGCTCAGCTCCTGTGCGCATGTGCGTGCCAGGCTGCTGATTTTGGGGCTCTGGAGGCTGGAGACAGCAAAAAACTTCACTTCCTGTCCAACCGGAAGTTGGGAAATGGGCCGTTTTGGGCCTCCGGTGGGCCTCCGAGTGGGTGGGCAGGCTGTTTTCACCTCCCCAGATGCATAGAGAGGATCTGGAGCCAAGTGAGAAAGAAAAACAGGCCTACCGGGCCATCGCATGCCAGGAGTGGGGGGGTAGGGGGAGTTGCATGCACATACATGGGGCAGGGCAAATAGAATTATGGGTGTGGGCACATGCGCGCGTGAACCTCCCCCGCTCCCCCCCTCCTGGCACGCGATGGCAAAAAGGTTAGCCATCACTGCCCTATAATATCATAAATCTATGATTTTACATTTAAAAAATGAATATATTCAAAGAAACAATTATAGCAAAAGATTTAAAATGCCACAATTCTGTAATTGGAATCTCTTCCAGTCTTTGGGGTATTACATTTTAAATTACATTAACTATATTTTCTGAGGTTTTCACTGGTGTTTGTATGTAGGATTTTGGTTATTTGGGTTTTCTCCCACGTAAAATTGGAAGTGTCTTGGCGACATTTCAATGAAGTCTCATTTGTCATCTTCAGACTGTTTTCGGCTTCTGGTGTTTCTGGTGCTTTTGCTCCCAGAAGCACCAGAAGCCGAAAACACCAGCCTGAAGATGATGAATGAGACTTTGTTGAAATGTTGCCAAAACACTTCCAATTTTACATGGGAGAAAACCCAATAACCAAACACAGATGATAGATAGATAGATAGATAGATAGATAGATAGATAGATAGATAGATAGATAGATAGATAGATAGATAGATGATAGATCAATCAAACTGTGTAATGTATCTGTACCTACATAGCTTCATAGATTTATATTATACTATATTGATGTATCAGTTTCTACATCAATAGTTATGGTTACGCACACATACTGATCTCTGTATTAATATCAATAGCAGATAGTTAGGTAGCAAGGCAGCTAGGTAGCTAGATAGATGATAGGTAGATAGATGATATAGATAGATAGATGATAGATAGGTAGAGAGACAGAGAGAGAGAGAGACAGACCAGACAGACAGAGAGACAGGAAGATAGATATGGAAAAATAAATAATTAACAGAAGGGGAATTGTTTATTAGAGGGCAAATTTAAAAAAAAAACAATCATCATGAGCTTTTAAAATTCAGAAAATGGAATTATTTCTTAGTTCTGTCTTCCCTCCTTTGGTTCAAATTTCTCCCATAATTTATTTTTCCACTTGCAATTCTCAAACCACTTAAAATGAATTATTCTGAAAATAGCAGACATTCCAGGTTTAAAGCTTGTTCAGCTTCTATAAAATATTCTGTTTGTATTGTTTCCTTTTTCTTTATTTATGCAGATTTTCAAGATTATCAACTGGGATCTTTTTCCTATCTGTCTGTCTCCCTACATATGTGAGTCAAAGGCGCATAGAGATAGGGATGATAGAGATAGACATATACTTTATGGTATAATTAATACCATAAAGATAGCCTCTGTATGAATTCAAGGGACAAATTATTTAGCTTAAAACAAAATAAAAATGAAAACAGAACAAACTTTGTCAAACTTTACACCTTAAAAAAATCATACGAACAAAATCACAGTAAGTATATTGGATGCTAGCATTGTTCATGGAACAGGTGCCTTTATCTCCCTGCATGCTCTATTCTGAATATCTTGCAGAAGATGAATGACAGATCATATATTCATCATGGCAAAGAAAGGATGGAAATATTATAACTGAACTCATAAGCAAAATACATGCAAAATCATCTTAAGGAAGAATAGTGCAGGGACCAGAATTTTTTTGTTATGTTTTTTTTTAAAGCAAAACATTAAAATTTTTAAACTGCTTTGCGAGTTGTCAGATATGATATGACCATGGGATTTTTAGAAGTTTCACTACAGTTTACTATTTGGGAAACAGACTGTTGACTGGAAACTGAATTCTACTGTAAAGATGGAGAGAACTGGCTAGTTTATCCTTGAGAAAAGAAGATATGTGTGTGTGTGTGTGTGTGTGTGTGTGAGAGAGAGAGAGAGAGAGAGAGAGAGGGAGGGAGGGAGGGAGAGGGAGAGGGAGATAACACTCTTTAAATGCTTGAAAACTTGCAGAGAGAAAAGAATTGTGACCTGTTCTTTATCATCTCAGTTGCAGATATGTAATAATGATAGATTCAAGTTGTATGCTAAGCAAAGCTTCCAAAGGGTTAAGTGAACAGTGGAATCAACTATCCAGGGAATTGTTGGGCTGCCCTTCCTTGTCCAAGCAGGCACTGGACAAGTGTTTGCTGTAAATGCTTTAATTTGGATTCTTGCACTGAACAGGTGGTTGGACTAAATGGTCTGAATGACCTCTTCCAATTTTCGACAGAAAGAAAACTAATCCAGGCAGAGCAACCGATTGTATGTCCATCACATCACCACATGCAAAGAAAGGAAGTACACAGCCACCATGGCTAATGATAAAGAAATCCTGTAGGGCTTTCTGTTAACACAGCAACAAGACATTTAGGAAAAGGCTGATTCAAAATCTACCAACACAGGAGCAGAGGGAAAATATATAAATTTATGCAGCAGCAAGAAATGAAATCTGTGCTGCAGTCTGCAAAGTAAACATGGGATAATACCTACTTATTTTCTTTTCAGGAGCCATTGTTAATGAAAATGGAAGGGTCAGTACACAAAAAAGGAATATTAAAACACTGGTTCAGTTCCCACACAGAAACTTCAAACTCAAGTATTTACTAAAAAGAACTGGAACAGACTCTTCTCAAGATCCCAGCATTGTTCAAGAATGAAACTTCAGTAGAACTTCAGTCTAAGACAACAGAACAGAACAAAAAAATGGTGTTAACCATACAGAAAAATGGAAATAGGAATAAAGAAGATCAGGAGCATGGGTAGCAGGAAGAGAGAAGCATATGCTCTCTGGTTCTAAACATATCGGTGTTGATAGACTAGGAGTCTTCTGGAAATATGACTATGTTGTCTATAAATGAGCCTTCACTAAAAGACTATAATGAAAAATGCTAATCTAGAGATGGCTGCTGTTCAATGATTCCCTAATTAGCACAACATTCCCAAGATGACACATAGATTTTTAAAAACTTACCAGTGGACTATTCTGATAAAATCAAAACTGTCCAGTTTTCCCAGGTAGTCAACTGATAAAATAATTAAATTGTTGGATTAATACTGGATATATTAAGGTGCATTGCTAAATATATTTTTTTAGTGACATTGATTGCTTTTAGCTCGCAAACCCCAAAGAGTTGTTTGGGATCATTTTAGGAAATGGAATATTCCAAAATGTGCTTAAGCTTTTGGAAACAAATCCATATACAGACTGAATAATGCATGGCATTATTAGGGATATTAAAGTACTGTAGGGTTGTAACGGCCTTTTGCTAGTTATAATCTCTAGTCATCATGATTTCCCAATCATGAGAGGCCCACAAGGTCTATCTGGACATGCTCCTGGAGATTTCCCAATCAAGTGTGAGGACACAGTTGTCCACAGAGCACCTAACCATGATCTGTCTAGCAAATATAGCTCTCTTTTCATGAAAGAGAACCATGACCTCATTAGATGAATGTAAGAGGTTCTGTATTCATGGTACACTCAACTTGAATTAATGTAGTACCATGTGGTGTCTAGGACTGGACAGCAGTTTGAATTCAAAGGGAAAGAGTTGTTTATGAATGCACATGTCCCTGTCCATAGCACCTGTCAGCAACTCCAAGAACCAAATGTTTCTTTTGCAAAGATAGTTGTGACACAGCTATGAAGAATAAGCAGGGATTCTGATAAAGCACAGTTGCTTTAAGGAAATGCTCATGAGAGTTCCCACATATTCTATCTTCAAAGTTCTAGTAGTTACTTGTTTTACATACTTATCAGTGGTGAAATCCAAATTTTTTTACTACCGGTTCTGTGGGCGTGGCTTCGTGGCCGTGGTGTGGCTTGGTGGCCACGGCAGGGGAAGGATATTGCAAAATCCCCATTCCCACCCCACTCAGGGGCCAGCCAGAGGTTGTATTTGCCAGTTCTCTGAACTGCTCAAAATTTATGCTACCGGTTCTCTGAACTGCTCAAAATTTCCACTACCAGTTCTCCAAAACCTGTCAGAACCTGCTGGATTTCACCCCTGATACTTATAAGTGGGCGGTGGCAGATCTGGAGTGGATCCTAGCTGGAAGAATGCAGTCATTTAATCTTTCTTGTTCACTGTGCAATTTACACAGTGTGCAACTTGCATAGCGGCCATAGCATGTCTGTGCAACTTGCATTGAGATCATAATACGTTCCCAATACCATAATACTGATTGGCTACCATTTATTTTTGAACAAAAGAAGAAAAAGGCATATTCCAAAATCCATTTCAAAAGGGGGAAAGATTACTCTGAGATTGTGGCTCTAGCATCTATCGATTGATAATCATCAGGTTACATGGAGAATGGAATAGTTTGATACAAATTCTCTTTGACATCTTGGAAGTCTATCAATTCTTACTTCTCCACACCTGTTTCAGTCATTCTTCTCATGCTAAATGGCTAGTGCCATATTGCACAGTATGTAGTTTTATCGTCTTAATTTTTTAAAAAAGTTTTAAGTTAAAACAAAATAATTATGAAAGAAATTAACTTTTTTTTACATGTAGCAGAATGTTTGGACTGATGTTCTTCGGTGGATTCTGCGGAATTCAAAAGGATTTTGGGTGGAAAGAGATAAATCTTCCTTTTCCAAATGATGTAAACATAGCTCCAATTACTTAAAGAAAATCAGAAGGTGAAGCTGTGTGCTATTCATTAAGCTAATGTGTATTTTGGCCATTGGATGGAGATATGTATCTTTGGCCATTCCTCATCAGCTTCACCTTCAAACAGAATGTAGGCCTTGTTCAGAGATCACCAAACAAATGATGCCATAAGATTTGTGAATAAATAGGTAGTTGCTAGCAATATCCTTGCAAGAATCCAGTTTCCTGAAAGTCTTTCTTAATGTTTCAAAGCAAGTTGAAAAGGAAAGAAAAAAGAAACAGATTTTCTTTCTTTCTTTCTTTCTTCTTTCTTTCTTTCTTTCTTTCTTTCTTTCTTTCTTTCTTTCTTTCTTTCTTTTTCTTTCTTTCTCTCTCTCTCTCTCTCTCTCTCTCTCTCTCTCTCTCTCTCTCTCTCTCTCTTTCTTTCTTTCTTTCTCTCTCTCTCTTTCACACACACACACACACACACACAGCTTTGCTCAAAGCACATTACCATCATTCATTTTGTTCCCTTACTTAGAAACCTACCTCTGAACAATGGCTTTTTATATGCTTCCTTTCTTGTTCTACTACCAAACTGTTAGCCCATTAAAACCCTTCCGTGTGACACAAATTAAATACCAGCTAATTCCTGATGGAGAATTACAATAAAGAAACAGAACAGTAAGAAATGGCTGCTGTTCTTTTAAGTCACCATTTCACATTTCTTTGGAACCCCCTGAAATGCTCATGAGCATACAATTCAAACCCTTCCCAAATCCTTATGCCATTGTCCCATATTAATGAAGAATAAGAGAGCCAGGCAGCTTTTAGATAATTGGAAATATTCGGGCACTGTATGTCAAACAAAGGATTACCTTAGTCTTTGTACCAAAGAATATTTTATATAGCTCCTAACTTTTGCAAACATAACTATGGGATGTTTTTCCATATTCTCTGCAATGACATTTGCAGTAAGCTTAATTTATAATGTAGTATCAAGTATCCACTTCTATACTGTCATTGAGATTATTGAAATGATAGTTCTGCAAGATAATCTATCAATCCAAACTGCAGAGCCTGGACCAATCTCGTCTATATTAAAATTACCTTCCCTGTAAGAAGGCCATAACTCTTTTCCTTTTTCACACAACTTTGCTTTCTGTTTTGAGTTTTATGAATAATTGCTTTCTGCTGATCAAAAACAAATTATAATATACTATATACACTGCCATTGATCACTATAAGTTCTAATGTATAAGTAAAAATATGTTTATGTTTCAAACTAAACCTGACAACTTTATAATAAAAACTCTTACACACCAGATAGCACATTCTATACCCCATGCCAAGAAAGGCAGGGTGCTCAGGCTATATGAGAAGGTGGCCACATTAAAAATATGATGTAATACTAATAAAAAGATGTATGCATATCTAGCTGATGACTGAATGATTAATTTATAATAACAATACTTGCTGTTTATACAGGATTGTTTAATCATGAAGCTATGATTGCAATCCATTTCAATTGTCAGATTGTGATATGATGCTGGGATCAATCATGAATTCAGTGTCACCATCCAAGTATGTATAATTTGGGTGATATAATTTTCACAAACCCAAAATATTCTACAAGCAGTGAAACTTTATATATAAGCATAGAGGGATTTTTGTCTCCAGTCAACCCATAGATACTAATAAAACAATATAATTCATGCAGTGCCAAAATCTGCCTTCTGCTTTTTTGAACACTTTTTTTCTGGAATATAGACTTCTGATACTAACTTCCAGGGAAATCCTGGAAGCCTGACATTCAGACAAATCATTCTTGATAGACACATAAGAGATAAATTACATGTATATCCCATTCCAAAAATACAATAAAAGATAAGAAGGAAACAAAAAGGCCAGAAAACATTGTCTTCAGCAATCAACATCCAGATAAACACAGGATTAACATCAGGCAAATCATCAAGCAAAAAGCAATTCCTTAATCAAGAAACTATCAAGGAGAAAAGCATATCCCCACAAATACTGGCAAGGCAAACTACAGTGTATAAACAGGGAGCAAACCTCACATTCAGTAGCCCTGATGATGTTATCTAGTTGGGTAGTGAAAAATCTAAAAGTGAACAATCAA
Organism: Masticophis lateralis; assembly: GCA_030761175.1. Lineage (NCBI taxonomy): Eukaryota > Metazoa > Chordata > Lepidosauria > Squamata > Colubridae > Masticophis > Masticophis lateralis. Next base: position 34,325,738 of record JAUDYJ010000003.1, read on the forward strand.
GCTCAGAGAGCACCAAGGATCTCAGTTCAACTCCTGAGCTACATATCCCATATGTAACCATCGTTACCTACATATAATCTCTTATCTTCAAGATTTTTGTCTTCTCACCATTTTTCCATTTTTTCTTTATATGTTTATGAATTTAGTTTGTAGGAGTTGTGAAGGATATTTGTAGAGAAGAGCAGGCAGAACTGGGGGTGGGGAGGTGGGGGGTGGAGTCAAACACATCATCAGTTTAGTATCCTTGCATTACCACAGGCACGTCAAGTCCAATCTATCCTGAATTTAATTGATCCTTATCTGGTGGCAATTTAGTGTTGAACTTTGGTTAACCAGATTCTTGTATATAGACTTGAATAAATCTTCTGTGCTACAACTTTACAAATGGTCTGATTCTTTGAGCTGACATTAACACTGTTTTCTACTACATATCTTTCTTATACTCAGAATTGTCATTGGCTGCTCACAATTTGGGATCTGAAAAAGCCCAGTAGAAGTTTCCTCATGAAATCTCTCCTTGGAATTTAATTGAACAATGAAAAGTCGGAAAAGCTCCAGACCAGTGCAGAAAAAATTATACAATGAAAAATAAGATGTTACCTAGTACCCTGTTTTCCCCAAAATAATAATAAGCCCAAACAGGCTTTTGAGTGCATGGCAATAAGGCCAAGCGCTTATTTCAGGGTTCAAAAAATATAAGACAGGGTCTTATTTTCGGCGAAACACGGTAGCTAAATAAATCCAGAAGACCTTTTTTACCCATGATATTTTTTTTTTTTTTGAGATTGAGTTTTCTGAAATTATTCTTTTCTAATAATCCATCTTTTACATCCTAGATATAATGGGTCTAATGTTTGGGAAAAAAAGTAGGTCACAAAATAGTTTGAATTATTTTATCAAGATTAAATAAACCATTAAAGATCACTGAAAAGTAACTGGGAAATGGGGTAGGCAATTTTTTGGACAAGTGGCCACATCTGGAATTTGAGAGCATGTCATAGGTTCTTTTCCAAAACAATTCATCATTGGCATAGTTCCTATGCACAAATCAGTTTCCATTGTGTTTGACTAGATATTAAATGCTTTTATCAAAAGCCATCTGGATAATAGGAATAGTCAAATAACTATCATGTCTATTGTTAAATATAGATTTGATAAGAAGGAAAAGCAATATTTTAGAACAACTAAAGGAAGATTAAATGGTGGTCTTACTAATTCACTGGGGTTACTTTTGTGTAAAATTATATAGTATTGTGTTTTTTAAGAATATGCTTAAATTTGGAATATATACATTACACATAATAAAATTTCTTATGGATAAATACTGTAAGCCTGTCTTTTGATCAATAGCTGAAACGATAATATACACAGAGTAATCTTTACTTTTCACATTTCAATAAAACTTTATATGAATATACAGTATTTACTTATAAATATATTTAAAAATATATTTTCTATATAGGATCATGTTATTCTCTTGCTGTATGTGTATAAATGGATACAGACACAGATACAAATCTTACCCTCTGCATAATTGAAAAGACTAATGCAGAGGGTAAGAGGGTAAGACAGCAGAAATAAACATATTAATTTTAAGTTGGTGTAAATTTTATTACATAAGATAAATGGTGCGGTATAATTGAGTCTAAGCAAAAAAAATCTTTTCAATTTCATTGATTCCAATAGCGGGAATTAAGCATTTGTTTAAACATTTAAAGCAATTAATTGAAGAGAAGTTACTTAAATTGGGCTGTACTTGTGCCCAGTTTATTACTTTGCTTAACGGGCAAAATCAATTGGGAAATTATAATCTGATTGTAAGGGTTTATGCTACTCTGGCCATACATTTTGGCCAGAATAGCACAACAAAGGATTTTATATGTGATTCTATCTGGTTCTGTTTTGTAAATTACATTCCATGAGTATAAAAAAGATTTTGGGAAGCTTCATTCATCAATGATTGTTGCCTAATTAGAAAAGAGGCATTATATAAAATTATAAGAAAAGTCTTTGGTAATTGGGGATCATTTGGAAATCCACTTGACAAACTGAAAGTAAATTTATAGGGGCTCCTATAAATTGTTTATTATGTTTCATTCAAACTATTACTGAATGCTTGACATAGGTTATTCTTTATAATAATTAAAAGAAAAATTCTTACCCTACCTATGAACCCAGCAGAAGGAAATGTCATAAAATTCATATGTAATATTAAAACATAGTTTTTAAAATATATTCAAAAGTAAAAGCAGGGGTCAGAAAAGAAAAGACAAGGAAGCTATAGTTTAATAGAGAATAAATGTTACAAATCAATCTATATGAGTGTGCAACTATATGTGTGTGTGTGTGTGTGTATGTGCACATGGGTGTATATAGGTTGCTTTTGGAAAAACAGCATATCAAGTTCAAATGAAATTTAGGAATGTTAATCTCTTTTGCAGCTGCTATTTTTGTTTTATAGTATTGTTACAGCTGTTTTTAATTTCTTTTAAGAAATACTAAACCTTTAGGAGAATTCCCTAGTGAAATGCCACTGCACAGATAATTGGTTTCATTGCAATTCAGATTATGAACATCATTTTTCAGTTGTTACTTTCAAACTATATATGCAGTTAAATCTGCAAGCTATTTTCTTCATTTTGACTACTACCCAAAACATTAAGAAGTTAAGAAAAAGCCACAAAGAAAGCTTCACAAAACCTTTCTCCATCCCTAATGAACCACGGGGGTGTTTGGAAATATTTATGGATCAATATACTGCACTGATGATCTATGCACAAACAGGCTGGAAAAGCACCTCTGATTGTGACATATATTCATAGAGGAGCAGATTCATTAGATTGTCATGGGACATTTTAAATTTACACTTATGGACACCAGCTGTGCTCTGTATCCCATGGCTGTTATTTAAAGGGATGGCATTCAAGCAGTGTTAAATTAGACTTTCTTTCTCCTCTACGTGAAATTTTTAAGATAGAGTAAGAGGTGGGTTTCACATAATTTTACCACTGGTTCGCCGTGCACCGAAAATGTGAGCGCATATGACTTGCACACATGAGCGTGACTTTAAACACGTGGCTAAATAGGACGGCATAGCACCAGGGGGGGTCGCCATTGTCGGTTCACCTGAACCAATCCAAACCAGCTGAATACCACCACTGGATACAGTTGTAGCTGAGGTTGTTGCTATATTAATAAAATTAATTGTATCTACTAATGGACACACACACACACACACACACATTTGCAAAAAAAGGCATTGTTTCATATCACAGTACAAGACATTTTCATCTAAGAATGCTATTGTTACACATACTCCTCCTACTACTTGATCTTCTACCTAGGCTAATTGCCCACCTAACTATTTAACCTAGAGTAACCATGAAACAAATTTCATTCAATCTTCAGGACCTAAAATGTTTGTCTAAAGCTGTGCAATTCAAGTCAAGCACTCCTACTGGAAGTCGCTTGAATATTATTTATTTCAAGTAATTTTCTCAAGGCCAATTTCAAGAGGATTCTTCAAATACTTCGAGTGTTGCCTTGTATTGATGGAAATGACATTTGTATGAAACATTTTTTAATGACAAGAAGAGCATTTTCCACAATGGAAAAGCCAATAGAAAAGGCAATGAAGGTGGATATCTTTCCTTGTCTGCTAAGCTTGATTACAGAGAAGTGTGGTTACAAGTCTTCACATTTCAAAAAAAAATATGGGATGTAGGGTTGGGATCATCCAGTACAACCCTCTGCCAGTCCAGAAATCTAGTATTAAAGCATAATTGACAGCTCTGTTTAAATACAACAAAAAAGGAGTGTTCGCTACCTCCTGAAACCAATCTTTTTTATTGTGTGCAGCTCTTACCTTTAGGAAATTCTTCCCCATATCCAATTAAAATCTTTTCCTCATAATTTTAATCCATTGTTTCTTGTCTTGGGGAACAACTCTGAAGTCTATCCTGTTTTCTGCATGGCAGCATCAGATACTTGAAGACAGCTAATATACCTATTTATAAATTCTCCTAAACATACCTAGCTCCTCCAGACATTTGTCATTAGTGTTGTCCTCCTATGCCCCCACTCCCCATCATTGTTTTCTCTCTTGCATGCATTTCAGTTTCTCAATGTCTTTCCTAAGACACAAAAGACACAAAATTGGCTCCTTGTGTGATCTGACCAATGCAGAGCAAATAACTGTGATTTCTGTTGCTCTTGACTCTATGCTTCTGTGGATGCAGTTTGGGATTGTTTTGCAACTGCATGGCACACTTAGATTACAGAGAGAACAATACATCTTTTTTATTTATGATATTTGGTCTGATTTTTTAAAATTGTATGTTCTTTTCAAATATTATAAGCCATCTAGAGTTTATTTGGAGTTAGGCAGCCTCAACATCCAGGCAGTCAATCAATCAAGTAAGTAAGTAACTCAGTTAGATTTATTTATTTATTTATTTATTTATTTATTTATTTATTTATTTATTTATTTATTTATTTATGCGTATTTCTATGCTGCCCAACTCTCCGAGGACTCTGGGTGGCTTACAACAAAGACAGTATAAACAATAGTAAGAGACGTTAAAAACAAGTTGAATACTGTTCTCTGGGATGTTTAATCAAGAGGCAATAATAGTTAGGGCATCAGGCTAGAAATCAGGAAACTGGGAATTCTAGTCCTGCCTTCAGCACAAAGCCAGCTGGGTCACATTGGGCCAGTTACTCTCTCTGCTCTAGCAAGTAGACAATGACAAACCACTTCTGAAAATCTTTGCAAGAAAACTACAGGATCACATCCAGAGAGTTGCCAGGAGTCAACACTGACTTGAAAGCACACAAACTAAATGGCGTTTCCACAGGCAATAATAATCAACATTTTTCATTTATAAAAATGTCAAAAAGTGCAGGGGCCCATATTATGCCAATGTGAAAATGCTGATAATTTCAGACCATGGAATTTTATCCTTTATCATAAATGAAATGCATTTATTCAGAAGACTTGATTTCACTTGAGATAAAAACTCAGCTGTAAGCTAGTGGAGAACCCTTCCTTGAGGGTTCTGCAAGATGGAAGCTGAGTCAGGACTCTATTCTTTTGCACCAATATTCCTTAATAAGTATCTAGGGCTACTCAGCTCATTCTAGACTAAGAGTCTTTGGGTGACATGTAGAGAACTATATCCCCTGCAAAAAAAAAAAAAGAAAAGAAAAAAGTGAAGGACCAAGAGAAAAATAAAAAGTAAATATAATTGATATACTTCCAGCCTTCAACAATTTATTCCAACATTAAAAATTACACTTTGGCAATATATTTTAAAGGCCTCTAGAAGCTGCAGTCAACCTTGGAAGCACAAGTTATGTAACCCCGGGATAACAACCCTGGTTTAGAATTAAAGCTGTGCCACTGGGTGGCACAAGCTATTCAAGTGTCAGGCACCTCCATTGTATTGTGGAATGAATGCAGATGCCTTGACCCTGCCATCTTATGACAGTATTTCCATTAATAATGCAAAATCATTAGATCAAGAATGCCTGATGCAGAGCCACCATTCAGCAATGACTCTGTTAATATCTGTAACAAAGTGCCCCTGAGTTATTGCTGTATTTGAATTTGTATTGCAACACAAAGATAAAGCTTACCTTAACTAGAAGTGCAATCAGGTATGAAATGCTTCGCCATTCTCTCTACCTCATTAGCAACATTTAAACACAAGAGATCAAAATATCAAGCATGGAAATGGTGCTTGTTGTCTTGGTTACTTCATCCTCCATCAATTTTTCAATTCAGTTTTATGCAAGGATTGGAAATAGAATCTTATCTACATGCAGAAGTCACTGAATATAAAAGTCCTTGCTCCAATAAGTCAGCTATAACTAAATCCTAATTATGTTTACTCGGCAACAAATGCTGATTTCAGCAAAATTTACTCTCAAGCTCTAAAGTCAAACAACACTATAATAAAAATTGGATTAATTTAGATACCAAGGGGAGGACTGCATGACTGAATCCCATCCCCACCCCTTTTGAAGCAATGTCATATCTAATATGACTAAATAACAGGCATCTTATTGATATGTTAGCATATGTTCCAGCACATAGAAAGCTATTTTGTATGTCCAGTCTCAACAGTTAAGCCCCCAAACTATATGGGGGCTGACTGGGTTCTTAGAACCTGAAACCACTTTTTTTCCCTTTAGTTTCCCAGGATCTTTTTGATTTTATAGGTAGTAGGTCCTAATATAAAGAAGAAAATATATTTTCTTGTTCACACTTTCAGACAGTGGGATTTTTTTTTTACTTTTTACAACTATTAATTAGCAGAGAAATCTATCAACTTTGGGGCATTTTATTTCCATTCTTTGTGAATTCACAAAATCTCTCCCAATGGTTTTCCTATTTAGAGAATTCTGAATTTTATATCCTAAAAATCATTATTCTGGTTATTGTTTGAAACCAAATGAAAATTTACAGAATGATTCACAGATGGGCATCATGTTGCTTGAGTGTTATTTTGCATCTTAAGCTCCATTCACTGGGAAAAAATATTGACGTGTATAATAAATTGAAAACATGAGTCATACTTTAATAGCTGAACATATGAAATTATTCTGGCACAATCTGTGAACTACTACCAGAATCAGCCCGGTCCAATGTTCTTCCCTTTCATCCCAAATTATTTAAACTTATATGTTGGGAAACAAATTATTCCTGTTTATGAGGAATCTGCCTTTGAAATGTATGCATGCATGTAAACATATAATGTAACGTATTTGTTTCTATGGAAAATATTGGGCTTTTATTTATGACTTGTAAAACGTGATTTGTGTACTTCCCCCAGCATCCCCTCAAAAATGCAGAAAGAAGGAAGAAACGTAAGTATTTCAACATAAACATATGATGAAGTTATGAAAAGTGGAAGAAAGGCATTTCAAACAAAGATTGATTTTTGACTAGCTAACCATATGTCAGCTAAAGGACCATATGCATTGCACGTCTGACTTGCTTTCTTCCAGAAGAAATGGAAGTGAAAGAAACTATTACTCTTCATGCACTGCCTGTCTAGGCAATGTGGGTGTGCCAGTTCAACAATCTGCACAATAATTGGTGAAGGACTATTAAAGACGTTGGTTATGCATCAAAACATTTCCCTTTTTCTTTCGACGCATTCCCTGATACACAGTGTAGATTACTGTAAACAAGGCAGTGATAAGTCATTTTTGGCAGTTGCTACATAATTGTCATAATATATGCATTGTTTATAGTGCTGAGCTGTGAATCACTTCACAGGGATGCTTGAAAATTTTATATCTGGGCTTCTTATATGATGGTCATGGTTTAGTTAACAGAATACAGTCTTTCTGAAATAAAATCTTAGGTTCTGTCCCTATCAGCTTCAAGCAGAGCTAAACAGATTCTGGGGTAAAATTCTGGCAAAAAAAAAAAAAAAGTCAGTCATTATTCTGGGCCAGAAGGCATTGTAGGTATATCAGCTTCCTATGTTGCTGCCCATAACCTGATTAGCAACTCTTAGATTATGTTAAATAATGTTGGAATATAGGTATTAGTCATTTGCTTAGACATTATTCATATTAATGTTATCCCTTTTTAAAAACATGCAAAATATTTTAGAAAATATAACATAAACTCATCACGGTTGAAAAAAGCCATGATACAAGAAAGATGTTGAGACCTAGAAAGAGGGCAGAGAAAAGCAACAAAGATGATAAGAGGTTTGGAAGCTAAATCATATAATGATCAACTGAGGTAACTAGGTATGTCTAGCCCTGTGATGGCGAAACTATCGCTTGAGTGCCAGACATACAGACACACAGCGCCCTCTCTATATGTACATGAGCTGTTGCCCCATTTCAGTTTTACCACACATGCACACATGCTTCCCATTGGCCTGCTGGTGTTCAGTTCTCTGCCACGCATGGGCAGGGGGCGTGGCGCATGCAAGGGGCCCACATGTGCATGCATGGGGATGGAGCGCATTTGGAGGCGTGTGGGAGTGGAGCGGCTGTGGGGATGTATGCACATATGCACGGGCATGTGCAGGGGTGCCCGCATGCATGGGGTGGGGCATGCATGTATGTGCAGGGAATATGTGCAGGGGGCACGCACATGCATGGGGTGGGGTGTGTGGGGACGGTGCATGCATGCATGGGGGTGGGGGCATGTGGTGGGGCCTGCATGCACAGGGTTGAGGTGCATGCACGGGGGTGCTCACACATTGCATTTCAGGGGTTTGGGTGCACACTTTGGGCACTCAGTCTGGAAAAGGTTAGCCATCACTGGTCTAGCCTATCAAAGAGAAGGATTAGAATGGGACATGATAACTGTCTTCCAGGACTTGAGGAGCTGCCGCAGAGAAGAGGGGATTGACTTATTCTCCAAAGCACCAGAGGGAAGAAAAAGAAATATGGGGTGGAAGCTTGTGGAATAGAGACCCACCCTAGAACTAAGGAGAAATTTTCTGACAGCAAGAAAACTTAATCAATGGAACAACTTGTCTCCCAGGGTTATGGGTGCTCCATCCCTGGAGGTTTTCAAAAATAGATTGGACAACCATTTGACCAGGATGGTATAAAATCTCCCATCTTGAACAGTGGTTTAAACTAAAAGACTTCTGAGGACCCTTTCAGGCCTATGAGTCTGTGTTCTATAAAAGCCACATACAGTAAAAATAATGGAGAAAAGGGAAAGAAAAACCATTCATCCAACATTCCTATAGAAAGGAAACCTCAATAAAGAGAAGTCTTCAATAAGTGTCTAAAAGATGCAAATATATAAATAATGCACAACTATGAAGGGAAAATGCATTCCAGAGTCTAGGCACTACCACAAAAAAGGTCTTGTTGTGAGATTTCTAGACACATGAACAGGACCTTCCCTTACTATTTTACTTACATGACATGGATAGCTATATAAATCAAATAAATAAATAAAAATCTCAGTGGTTTTTTTATTGTGGTCCATCTATAACAGTGAAACCATGTAGAGGTAGTCACCTATTTACATCAGTTCATTTAAGAACCATTTGAAATTATAACAAGTGAAAAAGTAATTTATGACCGTTTTTCACACTTATCATGGTTGCAGCATCTCCATGGCCATATGATCAAAATTCAGATGTTGAATTGGGAACTGACCCATACTTATGACAATTGTGATGATCCAGGGCCATATGATCACCTTTTGTGACTTTCTGACGAGAAAGGCAATGGGGAAGCCTGATTCACTTAATAACCATGTTACTAATTTAACAACTGCAGTGATTCACTTAACAACTGTGGAAAGAAATGTCGTAAAATAGGGCAAAGCTCAATTGTCTTACTTGGCAAAAAGAAATTTTGGGTTCAACTATGGTCATAAGTCAAGGACTACCTCTATATTATAAGAAAAATCTTAACCTTGAATCAATGACTATTTAGTATCAACATCACTATATTCTATACTTCCCAAATATATCAGCCTAAAAAAATGTATCAAGCAATGTATTCAATACATTTTGAAGAGCAGATATATTTATAAACATCAGCATAAATGTTGCATAAAAATCAGATTCAGAGAAAAAATGTAAATTTCAATTATATTCTATAATAAGGGGCCTGGATAGCTCAGCAGACTAATGCATTGTAATTTAACTCCAGCTGTCTGCAATTAGTAAGTTCGAATCTCACCAGGCTCAAGGTTGACTCAGCCTTCCATCCTTTCTAAGGTAGGGAAATTGAGGACCGAGTTTGTGGAGGCAATAAGCTGACTTTGTAAAATATACAAGTATGAAGGCTATTGCTTAATGCATTGTAAGCCGCCCTGAGTCTCAGGAGAAGGGCGGCATATAAATAAAATTTTTAAATAAATATTCTAATGCAAATATTTCTTGAATTCTTGTTTAAAATTAATGCAAAAATCTGAAAAAAAAACCCATACAAACTGACTAACTGAAAATATTTCTCCTAATTTATTTGACTTGTTTGCTTCTGTCTTACCTAGAGGTAAAATAGATTAATCACACATTTCAAAATGAATTTTTAATATATATATTGCAGTATAAATTCTGATTGAATATATTAATGACATGTTAAATGGGAATTCCAGAAAAATATAATTTCTAGTTTATATCCACTAAAATCCACACCTGTGGTAACTGAGAAGGCAAGATGTCATTATATGTATCCTATTTACTCCCTGTAATGACTTTGGTGCAATTCAGATATGCACAACAAAAAAAGACAGCCCTTTTTTTCCCTATGTCAAGCCCAGTTGGAAAAACTACATTTAACTTTATATACCTATTGCATATACCTATTATAAAATGCTTCCTTGCTGAGGAGATAAACCTTCCACCATACACTGAATCAGGAGACATTTATCTACTTGAAGAGTTGGAAAATTTCCTCATGGCTAAGACCCACACTACTCTTAGAAGATCCATCTGTTATTTAAGTCACATGAAAATGGAATCTGGGCAGTGTAATGCTTTTTTCTGCATCAGAGTTGAGGATTAAAAGAGATAGATATCAGCTTCTAGTTTGCCTGAGAATTTTCCATGGCTTTCCAATTTTCCAATTTTCTAATTTTCTATCTGGTTGGCTACTGACTGTGCAGAGTACACTAAGTAATGCTAAGTATACTACACAGTACAGTAAGTAATTATTTGACTGAGTATGACAAATCTGTTCTTGAGCTTTTCTCCAAAAGCACACAGATAACCTCCAAGCAGAACATCTATGGAGATTCTCAGCCATCCAAGTCACGGTTATCCCAAAGATGCTTTTTTTCAGAATAGAATGGAATAGAATAGAATAGAATAGAATAGAATAGAATAGAATAGAATAGAATAGAATAGAATAGAATAGAATAGAATAGAATAGAATAGAATAGAATAGAATTCTTTATTGGCCAAGTGTGATTGGACACACAAGGAATTTGTCTTGGTGCATATGCTTCAGTGTACACAAAAGAAAAGATACGTTCATCAAGAATCATAAGGTACAACACTTAATGATAGTCATAGGGTACAAATAAGCAATCAGGAAACAATATCAATATAAATTGTAAGGATACAAGCAACAAAATTACAGTCATAAGTGGAAGGAGATGGGTGGTGGGGACAATGAGAAGATTAATAGTAGTGCAGATTTAGTAAATAGCTTGACAGTATTGAGGGAATTATTTGTTTAGCAGAGTGATGGCATTCGGGGAAAAACTGGAGTTTTTTTCTTTTTCCTTGAAGACATTTCACTTCTCATCCAAGAAGCTTATTGAGTCTTCAAGAAAAAAACAAAGAAAATTCAGTTTTCTTTTGGAAAAAACACCTCAGGGACTCCAAGTAGAACTCTTTCAGAAGTTCTTCCTACACTCAACATTTAGAGTACTTGAGAAGGACGTATCTTGCACTTGTTGGTTAGGTGTCCATCCGGCTATTCTAAATGGAAGGGCAAAGGGCCTCTTTTATGCTCCTAAATGAGCATGGGAAATGAGCATGGGATCCCAAGTAGCATGGGAAAGGGACTTTTCCACTAAAATACCATTTGATTTGAAGCAAGAAAACTGTAAACAGCATAATCCAAAATAAGATTTAAGCTAAAAGTAACCTCTCTAAGGATGGTTTCATCAGTAAGTCTTCACTGACATCTGTGTATTTTTCTGAGTAGTTGAAAGTATAAAAAGAAAATTTCCCAGCATGTCAAGTCTATTAACTGCAGAATCTGCAATTCCTTGCCTAAGAATGGGTCCCTCCACACAAATATCCTAAAAGAAACATCAATCACACGGAAAGAAACAACTTCACAAACAAGCAGAGATACAATTTTAAACTTCCAATAGCTTGAGCAATACTCAGCCCTGGAGACTGTTTAAAATAGTATCTCCCAGATCATGAATAGTATTTGTTTTGACTAAGATCTCCCCATTCTGTGATTTATATAGTTGAAAGTTAGCTAGAATACAGATTTATTTTGTTCAGAGGTCTTATTACTAGAAAACTGCAGTTCTCATTTAGGATCACACAACAGAACATCCTGGTCAGATACTGTAACTTCATCTCCTTCTACTATCTGAATATCTTCACTTATGATAACATAAGCCATGGAAATAAGTCAGCCTTGACAAATTCATTGAAATCTGTTGACAAGTTATAATTGGAACAGTTAAAAATGTCTGCGAACTGGAGCCCAAAACTTTAAGGACAAACTATATTAAAGTATTCATATATTTTAGGAAGTGAATGTTCCTTGAATATGACAAGTGGTAACATTCTGAGGAAAATAACAGCTGATCAGACCCTCCCCTCCCTTTTTAAATTCTGTTGAAAAGACAAAGTTAAAAACAGAGCATGTCCCAATTTAATATTCTTGATACATATTTTGTACATCACAATGCAGGACATAGTTATCTCAGAAGGTTAGGTGGTTGGAATTGAGAAGAAATTTGAGCACATCCTGGAAATGGGAAGTCTATTAAATACAAAAGAGAGGAGGAGGAGGAGGAGGAGGAGGAGGAGGAGGAGGAGGAGGAGGAGGAGGAGGAGGATTCAATATACAGATGTTTTCTTCTTTGATGTCTGAAAAGCTCTGGGGTAACACATCTCAGCTGTATTTGTTTAGCTCAGGAAGCTGGAAATTTATGACAACATGCAGTTGAGAGGACAACCACATTGTGTTTGTAATTGTCCTGCAAAAGACTGAACAGTAATTTCAAGCCAAGCAAAGGTTTAAAATGGAAATTCAAATGTAACTTAGTTTCCATTGATAGTGGAGTCATCTGATTCCTACTCCTTTTTCTTCCCAAAACAGGTTCCAAATTTGTTTAGGTTACAGATCACTCAACAATGTTACTGAATTTTGAATCATGAATGGCACGATACCTTTGGGTTTTTAAAACACATCCAGACTAAAATGTTGTCAAATTCATAGATTATAATTTTCCCCGTGATTACAAATGTATTCCTTTGTTTAAAAAGCAATTATTGTTGGCTTTTTAAGATATCTTTATTGCTTTCCTCAAGGACAATGGGGTTGAGTCCATCTGTCTATCTGGAGGGAGGCTGTTCTGTAAGGGATGGCATCATGATTGGGAAACTGTTCCATAAGGGATGGCACCATGACATTTCAAAGGATCCACCAGGCAACCTTGCTTCACTGATGAGCATGCCCACCCTATCATATCTAGTAAGACAGGCAGTAGGATATCTACTACAGATAGATGGTTCATGGAGGGCTTTAAGAGAGACAACTAGTACTATCAAATGCACCCAGAAGCCTACTGGGAGCCAGTGCAATTAATTCAGGAAGATGTTACATGGTTATATCAAAGTGTGTCCATTACTTGCACATGTCACTGCATACTAAACCAGCTGCAGCTTCTAAATGCATTGCACTAGTCCATTGGGGAAGTGATTAAGGCATGAATGATAATGAAGAGTGTCCCTGATTTAAGTCTTCCTTCTTGTGTTTTTGATCCGCTCTTTGATCAGGAGACAAGAGTCCAAGAGATCCCCTAGATCAGGCATCTCAAACTGGCAGCCTGCGGGCCAGATGGGTCACACACTGGCCACGCCCACCCTATTTAGTGAAGGGGGGGGGAAAGTTGCCATACATCACATGATGACAACATGACATCAATATGAGTTTGACACCCCTGCCTGGATGGTACTTAAGTCCATGCCAGCTGATGGCCTCACACAGAGGTTTCACATACTGCATATGTTAAAAAGAAAGAAAAAGAGAGAGAGAGAAAGTTGAACACTGAGAGAAAACTATTTTTATTTTCTTTTTTTAATTAACTGAACTTTTCTAGGATTACTGCTGATAGTCAGAATTGCAGAATAAAACAGTGTGATCCTAGAAACAGAGGCAGATTCAAGGACCTATTCAAGAACTCTTCTGCTGGAAAGCCACTTCTACTCATCCATTTAGCGTGCTACTATGGAGACCAACTATGAAGAAAAAGTCTTGCCAGGGTTTCAGGTAGAATTTTTTTTTCAATGTGGACATTCCAGGGACTGGAACCTGTGATTGTCTCCATACAAAAACAGATATACAGTATGTCACTGAGCCACATACATTTTTTTTTCCAATTCAAAACATGAGTATTCCAGCTCTTTTTTCAAAGGCATCCTTATTACCAGAGGTGGAAGGGAAATTTCTAATCCCTGGAAAGCTTTTCTATTCATTTTGATTTCTCTATTGCTGAACACTGGAAATAGCAGTTTATTTTCTTTATTTTAAAAAAAATCACCACATGATTATTAAACTGGCTCACTACTGGGACATTATGGTGCCAGATAGGAGAAAATGCTCTATAAAAGATATCAATGCACAGAATGTTAAGAATCACATCATATTTTCAGTGGCATTACTAGCATAACATTGATTTAGTTACTTGGATTTCTTGCAGCAATTAGTTAATTAATTAATTAATTACAAAATACTCTTGCTGCCTCCCAGTATCGAACTTCATAGAGATCAGGAAATAGCTTTAATGGGTTTGGGTTGCACTTCAGTTGGAAAAGCCAGCTTCTAAAAGCTTTCCAGAAGGCCAGGAGGATCAGTAACTGCTGGATCTCAGGTGGAAAGGTATTCCATATAGAACATGGGTGCAACGTGACCATGTTGCCATCACGTGACATTTTGCGATGTTTTTCCCCATTCACGGAGCTGGGGTGGGTGTGGCATCACTGCTCACTCCAAGAGTTCAATTCTGAATGGCTCAAAGTTAACTCCGCCTTCCATCCTTCTGAGGTTGGTAAAATGAGGACCCAGATTGTTAGGGAAAATATGCTGACTCTATAAGCTGCTTAAAGTAAGCTGTAAAGCACTATGAAGCTATATGTAAGTCTTAAGTGCCATTGCTATTGCTATTATTATTGCTATTCCACTGGGCAGTCCATTGCCATATGAGTGCACTGACCAGGTCCTGGCACAAGGCAAGATATCTGGATTGCACATAAGAAAGAAGCTTGATCAACAAGTGATGGTCAAGGTAATGGTCAGGTAAGAGAGATTTGTGCCAGGGGTGTTATTCAGCAGGTTCTGATAGGTTCTGGAGAACCAGTAGTGGAAATTTGAATAGTTCAGAGAAACGACAAACACCAGCTCTGGCTGGCCCTAAAGTGGGGTAGGAATGGAGATTTTACAATATCCTTCCCCCAGGAGTCGGGAGGGAACAGGGATTTTACAGTATCCTTCCCCTGCCACGCCCACCAAGCCACATCATGTCCACCAAGCCACGCCCACAGAACCGGTAGTAAAAAAAATTGAATTCCACCACTGGTTTGTGCACAGGTTAAGTAAATAAATTGAGAAAATGTTTTAGGCAAGCCCTTACCTGCTTCACACTAAGATAAAGTGAGGGTGTGTGAAACACATTCAAACTTGAAGATTCTCCTACTAGAGCTGTTCCAATAAAAATAGCCCTGAACTATATAGCACTGGGTTTGTTTTAGAGGTAGTCCTGCAAGTAGCCTGGAGCTCTGTCGTTCAGGCTTTAAAGCAAAAGGTCAGGTCATATTTCATGCTTGCATATCCCAGTTTTAATTTTGGAGATAGGCCTATAGTGATAGGTCTGTACTGATAAGATTGATCAGTCTTCTCTTTTCTAAACATAACAATAAAGCACCATGTAATATAACCGGGCTGATCAAAATTTAGTGCAATGTCATCATTCTGAATCTTTTATGGCATTTTGTTCCAACTGAATGCCTTTACAATGGGTTGGGTGACATTTTTGTCATAACCTAACCAGGTTGGAGAAGATTATTTATATCATATTCAGCCCCAAAAGAAAAAGGGAGCGGAGAAGAACGAGTTGCTCTAATACCTCTGTGGCATTTTGAAAACGTTCAAGGCTCAGACTCAGCAAAGAAATAGTTTTGTGACATTTACTTCTTTGTGTCTACAGTAGCTAATGAAATCTCATTGTAATTCTACAAATGCCTAGAACTGTGTTTTTAGAAGATGCTAAAAAAAATCACAACCACTGACTACATCATGTTAACATATAGATCACAAAACCCATATGTAAGATCAGGGAGCTCTTCTAGCCTTCCAGAGGAGCAACAGAGCTCTGTTTCTTTACTCTGCTCATATAAATTGAATAAATGTCACTCTTGTTGAAGAGAAATGAAGAGTAATTGATTTTTCACTATATCTAAGTTCACTGTAAGTAGCTTTCAATGTACGTGGAGCTGTTTTTTGCTACTAGGCCATACTTTTTCCAAAACAGGCAGATTCTCTTAATAACAGGTCCCTAAGCTGAATACATGGAAGCAATTAAATAGTAATTATACAACTAATTATAAAGCCTTTAAAGATGCAAGCCTGCATCTAAACAATATTTTTAACTAGAGGCTATAAGCAATGCAATTATTTTGCTGTTGAGGGGGCAGACTTCTGAAGGATAAGGACAGAAGGCAGAGAGCATATCACAGAACAGACACATTTTATCAGTAGAAATATAAGGTCTATGACTCATTCAGAGGAAGGGCAAATTCACTTTGCAGTTTCAATTGCTGTACTTGAATCTTACGCAACTCACTTCCCGTTTCTTTTCTACTATGGGAATAGTTTGCTCTGCATGGATACAGGTCATTTTCTTTTCAATTGCTGTTTTCTCATTCAGGGATGTAAAGCTAATTTGGTCCTCCAAATTCTGGAACTAGATAAGATAAGTGGAAAAAGAGTCTTCCCAGATGCAAAGTGATACCTGAAAGAATAAATACTAAAATTGCATGTTTTTATTAGATTATTATCCCAGTTTTCTTTTGGGTCGACTTAAGGCAGCATGTATATAGCAATAGCAGTAGCACTTAGACTTATATACTGCTTCACAGTGCTTTACAGCCCCCTCTAAATGGTTATAGACTCAGCCTATTGCCCCCAACAACCTCAGTCCTCATTTTACCAACCACAGAAGGATGGAAGGCTGAGTCAACCCTGAACCTGGTGAAATTCGATCTGCCAAAGTGATGGCAGCTGGTGATCAGCAGCACTGCACTCTAACCACTGCACCACTGCAGCTCTAATGCAGTGATGGGATTCAAATAATTTAACAACCAGTTCTCTGCCTTAATGATTTCTCCCAACAACCAGTTCACCAAACTTCTCAGAAAGTTAACCATCGGTTCTCCCGAAGTGGTGCAAACTGACTGAATCCAATCACTGCTCTAATGCTGTCATATCTAATGCTCCTACTCCAATTTTTCCCACAGTAAACAACCCAATAAGATGGGGTTGGGCTGAGAGAAACTGAGAAAAGCAGCTTTCATGTGTAAGATTAGAATTTATAGTTTCCTGGTTGCTAGCCTAGCCCTCAATTACACCACCAAACTATTTTACAGAACAGATTCTACCATTTCATGGATATATTGTAAGACACAAAAAAGACCCTTGCAAACTATCTTTTCCCACTATAATTCTGCAAAACAATAACTAATTATCTAAAGTTAGACAAATTATGCAACTTTGCCTCATGTAGAGTAATTATACAGAGTCCAAAATCTTATTTAGTCAACCTCTTGAAAGTATATTTAAAACCCCAATCTCAATTTGTGATGGAACGCTAAGATACTGCTTTTTTTTAAAATTTATTTATATGCCGCCCTTCTCTGGAGACTCAGGGTGGCTTACAATGTGTTAAGCAATAGCCTTCATACTTTTGTATATTTATACAAAGTCAGTTTATTGCCCCCACAAACTGGTCCTCAATTTACCTACCTTAGAAAGGATGGAAGGCTGAGTCAACCTTGAGCCTGGCAAGATTCGAACATGAGTAATTGCAGACAGCTGGATGTTTAATTAGGATGCTTTGTCTGCAGAGCTATCCAGGCTTTGTCCTCGGGATGGAAGACCAATTCACAGATCAAATTAAGATTGCACTTGTGGATGGAAATTTGCATTTATAACTTGCCATTTGTCCACAGAACTTCAGCATTTTAGGGAATATTTCGAAACCATGTTTAATGGCAGAGTCAAACACTTATGAGCAGTTCTCATCTTCAGTGTATAAAGAGTTTATAGCAGGGGTGAAATTCAGCAGGTTCTGACAGGTTATGGAGAACCAGTAGTGGAAATTTTGAGTAGTTCGGAGAACCAGAAAATACCACCTCTGGCTGGCCCCAGAGTCGGGTGGGAATGGAGATTTTGCAGTATCTTTCCCCTGCCATGGCCACCAAGCCACACCATGGCCACCAAGCCACGTCCACAGAATTGGTAGTAAAAAAATTTTTGAATTCCACCACTGGTTTATAGTCTGTGATTTTGCTTTTTAAAGAAAATTCTGAGTAGACCATCCAACAATCTGATGTGTGATCTCCTATGACACTTTTCCTGCTCACTATGAACAATAAAGCTAAGGGTTTTTTTTTTTTTTTTCATTTTATGTCCTCTACTAGAGAAGCTTGAGGATGAAAAAGAACAGTGGCTGTTGCTACTCTTGATTCTACTGTAATGGCTTTTCAGTGTTCCTGTGATTTATCTCTACTTTTGTCATGCCTTCTAATAACAAATCTCAGAGTAACCGAGTGGTAATTAAATGTTTATTTAAAATATTCAAGAGATCTCAAGAACATATGGGAACTGTAACTGCCTTGTCAAAATTATTAGAACTGCTGCCGTATTAAATTATTTATTCATTCAAGGTGCAGAATTTTAACAAGGTTTCATATTGCATTTATCTTGATTGCATTAAATCAATACCGCCAAGCTCAGAATCAAGCTTTATTTTTTCCCTCTAATCTTTGTTAATAACAAAGCTACTTCAACTTTTCATTGCTTCAGCAGAAGCAAAACCCTATACGTCGCTGCATAGAGTTGGTAATGCCTAGGAATTTAATCAGTTTGAGTAGTAACAGGAGACATACTAACACTCATAGCAGCTTAAAGATTCCAGGGGTTTGGCCTTTGGGTGTGATTATAAAAAAAGAGATCACCAATGTACTTCAATAAAGAGTAGCTCAAAATATGCATTGTAGCTGGTCATTTATAAATTAGTAGCATAGTGTTCCTAAGCTGGTAAAAGCTGAAGTATGGCATCAGAGTGGCTGAGAAGCATCACTAGAGAAGACCAAAAATAATTTTTGTTATTTCTAATATAATGGGGGTTGCATTTAAAAGACTCAGTCTGGATAATGGCAAGAGATTACACTGGCTTCTCAGACCTGCTTCAGAGTGCCAAGTATTTTGGCTAAAAAAGGCCCAATCTGCATAATGATCTGTGCTGTTTTCCCCTCATTTTAGCAACTTCTGAAGTGCTCTCACAAAAACGTTTGCACTATAAGCTTTACTTGTCTTGAGTGTTCATGGTTCAGCTCACAAAAGACCATGAAACAGTCATCAGCTCCAGCAGATTTCAGTCACCAGCAACCTGAAACTTAATTGAACCAGTGACCTAAGGGTGAATGGGTCTGTTTCCTATTATCAGTTCCCTGAGTCATTCAGTCACAGTGTATTTTTCTTCAGTCCACAAAAGCATCAATTGGGCAAATAGAAGAGCTGTTGGCTCTCTGACGGTTCACTTTAGATGGTTACTGTTTATTTTTTGGCCTCGGGGTTCATTATGCTTTCGATCTCAATTGCTAGTACAGTCCCTAATGTTCAGGATAGGAAAGAGCATGTTCTTATTTATCTTTAAAGTAGCTCACCATGGCTATCACACAGACCACGTGGAGTTGAAAGGTGGATGTTTCAGTCATCCTTTTATAGCACAATGGCTGAAAGTATGTTTGGGGGGAATGAGGATTCTCAAAATCTCTGCTCAGCTCTAAACTTGGCAATAGCTTCAGTCCCTGCTCACTTCCACATGTTGTGATAATCATGGTATCATATAGGACTGTTGTAAGGATTACTGAAAGGGTCAGCCATAAAGACAGGCTTTAAGGATTATCACACACACACACACACACACACACACACAAGCACATACACAACTGTCTTATTGAATCAAAGCCTCTGATCTACTCTGAATCACTCTTGAAGTAGGCAGTGATGAAGACTAAGAGACTGGCAATCCTTAACTTTAATTTCTTCAAATGAGCAGGAAAAACCAAACTACATGTTTCACTTGGTTACATGAAGTGCAGTCTGCCAAAGAAGAACTTTGTCAGAAAGTGACAGGGACTAAGAGAAGGTCTAAGCAACATTTCAGTTTTTCTCCTAAAAGCACCTTTTCTAGTTCAAGAAAACTTACCGGTCATTTTATTTATTTGTGTGCATTCTAAAATTTCAGTCAATTCTGGTGAGCAGAATTCTACAGTAGCCAAAAACATATTGTTTTCTTCTATCATACTTCTTCTCTTTTTAATTTAACATAGATTCATGAGTTTTTCCCATCAACTTAGATTTTTTTTCTTTATTGTAATGACTGATAATAACCATATCTATTTAAGAATCAAATCAGCAATATGACTCTGGCAAAGATGCCTTGTTATTCATTAATCCATTTGTTTTCTTTAGGATGACATTAAGGGTCACAAATATTCATAACAAATAATTTGCCAAAAATAAGAAAACAAATGCTCTCCTAATTTGTTCTTACAAGTAGCAAATAAAATATTAATACTAGATGCTCTCTGTATGCTGGTTGGGAAAGGAATAGTTGAACCACAATTCAGTGCCATTGTAACTTCAAATAGTTGCTGAACAAATGGTTGTAAACCATGGACTGCTATACATGTAGCAATGTACTGGAAAGAAAGCAAAGCAAATAGTCTTTTTATTCAAGTCAACAACTGTAATTCCACATTTCCATCTACTTAATACAGAATTTGCTTTTCATATACCTTGTACTGCAGGTATAATCTGATCTAATCTAGTTTTATTAAACCTCATGGAAATCTTGCATTTATTTTCAAAGTGAAATGGGTACATCCTTTTTTCTTAATTTAAGCAGATGATAATAATACTTTCTTGTGGCTGCCCAATTTTTTTAAAGAAGTTGAAAAGAATTAGTCAAACGCAGAAACTTTAACAGATCCATCTTACTGGCTTCCATTACATTTTATCACTCTGGTTTATTCTGCTTATGCCAGAATGTACTGAGATGTTCATGATTTTCATGATAGATGCCCATATACTATATACAATATTATACCATGAACAGATGTTAAATCAGTTTAATTAACTATAAGAAGCAAACAGACACTAGCAATAGCACTTAGACTTATATACCACTTCACAGTGCTTTGCAGTTCTCTCTAAGCAGTTTACAGAGTCAGTATATTGCCCCCAACAACAATCTAGGTCCTCATTTTACCAACCTCAGAAGGATAGAAGGCTGAGTCAACCCTGAGTCTGATAAGAGTCAAACTGCCAAATTGCAGGCAGCCGGCAGGTAGATGATGTAGCCTTCACCAGTGCATTCTAACTACTGTGTCATCACTGTAAGTAAGCATATTAACTAGTACAAATTTTTAAATAGTCCTCTAGTCAAGACTCCTGAAGTAAAATTAATCTTTGAACATATGAAGAGAGATGAGTTCTTTAGCTCCTTGTATGATTAATAGAAAATGTTCTTCTGTTCAATTTCTTTTGTGTACAATATCCATTTCTATTGTCTTCCTGTTAGTATCTACAGCTCTGGTATATAATTCAAAACAACAAGAGTATCTAAGAAAGCCAGTGAGTCCTCCAAAACAATTCCAAAACATAATTGAACTTTCTCATCCAATTACAACAGTGGATATTACTCTGTTGACTTGAATAGAACAATAGCATCAAGCACAGTTAATAACACAATTAACAGACACTGCTTCCTCCTTATATCTTATCTTCTGGTTCAGATATTGATGGCAGAGTGAAATGATTTAAATATTCATATATATGAGATAAGATCAGACACACAGAGCAGTTCTTCTCTTGAACTTATCTATGACATAAGAGAGAATCCATACAACATAGAAGCATAAACAATTCAATGTCATTGACTTCATACAGTGCTAAAATGGAACAACAAGAAGCAACAAAATGAAGCAATTTAGAAGTACTATTCAATGATGGCATGTATGTATCGTCTTTTATTACTTCCCCAAATTAAGTCTCTGATGAACCCCATTTGGGATCTGGCTGGGACTCCCTTTGAGCCAGGTATGGGGCAGTTCCTGAGCTAAGCTGCCAGTTGCAAAGCATCAGGCTGGAAGAGAAACACATGGCCTGGCATTTCTTAATCAGGATGAAGGATGTACTATGAGCAAGTATTTTGACTTTATGAGGAGAGATATGATCTTATTTTTACTGTAAGAACTATAGCTCAGATATGAGATAGAAATTATCTTTACAACTATTATGAAGCCACTGAGCCAAATGGCTATTAACAACAGGAATAATGGTGGCCAGCTATGAATGGCAGATAAAACTGACTGTTGCTTATTAAGTCTTGATTTGTATATGAATTTTACATTTTATGAGGTGGAAGACCAATTGAAGATATGCTTTAGACTTTTCATACAATTTAACTCTCTATGCTAAGAAGGTCATAAACATAACACTTTTCTTACCTATGGGCTTTTATATTAATTTCCATTTTTACATGCCCATTCCCATTCCATTTTTACATTCCATTTTTAATTCCCATTAACCTTTAACTGGCAATTTGGGTTTCTATTATTGCTCCAAGTGAAAAATTGCCGTTATCTAGAAAATAGAATACACATTTCATCATTTTAATATTTTAGATTAAGCATCACAGGCCTTAATTAATAATAATGCTTGTAACATTCAAAGGCTTTAAATCATTCCCTAAATTATCTGATTCTGTGACTGGATTTTTCAAGATTGGAGTCAAAAGATTGTAGATTGT
This sequence comes from Masticophis lateralis, assembly GCA_030761175.1. Lineage (NCBI taxonomy): Eukaryota > Metazoa > Chordata > Lepidosauria > Squamata > Colubridae > Masticophis > Masticophis lateralis. Next base: position 34,348,533 of record JAUDYJ010000003.1, read on the forward strand.
ATATATGTACTTATCAAAGATAGAAGCTAGGTAGTAAAATCAACAATTACGTTTCAAGAAAGAAAATGTCTATCAGTAGGATGCATTTACATGAAGATGTTCCACAATGTTTAATATAGAAGAATTATTATTCCTTTACCTAGACAACATTGATTTTGTGATAAAAGCTATTAGCAAACCAGTAAAGATTTATAGTTCTAAGGGTAACAACTAGAGAATATGCCATCTATACAGTAGGTAAATATAAGTTTATGTTTATGCAGAAATTGATCATTCTAAAAAAAAAAGACATGGCACTTTAAAGGCCATCTTCTATAGCCTTTAGAGGAAACAGTGAGGACAACTGTCTATGACATCATGCAGAGAGAGTCCTGTTCATAAAATTGTAAAGTTTTTAGGGGCCAATTAGCTCTTTAAATTTAATCCTCTGCTCAGTGAAAGAATCCAGATTAAAGCATGTGGGCAGATGGCTGTTCAACTTTTCCAGAAGACATCCAATAAAGAGGGGCTCACCTCAATAATTGGTCCCATCCAATTATTGCTGTCTTTTCCATTAAGAAGTTTTTTCTTAATGCAACAAGAATCTGCTTTTCTGAAATTTAGATCCATTGTTCTGTACCTTGCATTCTCACATGACAGAAAATAGGTCTTAGCCTTCTTATGCAGAATACCTTTTCAGATATTTAAGGTGTGCTACATTGGTGGGATTCTACCGGTTTGGACCAGTTTGGGACAACTGTTTACTCCGACTTTCAGCTGTGAGTGAACCGATTCTCTCTTTCTTTGAAGTGGGCCCACCCACCCCTGAGTTATATTTACTCTCTTATTTACTTTCTGCTTCTGAAGGCCAGCTGATTGGGGCGGCAAAATGGATTGTCACTCCTCAGCTGTGTTCCTTGTTCTCAGCAATGCAGAAGTTCAATTTTCCTCAAAGTGTGCATAAGCGCGCTTTGTGTGTCTGGTGCGCACACGCTCAGCGAATCCATTGTTAAACTGATAGGATCCCACCACTAGTGTGCTATTTCTAGTTCCTTCTATCACTCTTTGTTAGACCCAGTTTCTATTGCTTTGAAATTTCTATTGCAGTTCTTCATCACCTCTTTTAGTTTCTCTTAATCATCCATAAAGTGGATCTGGTGCTCAGATCTGAACTTGGTACACAAATATAGAATATAGTACAATTGCCTAAGATTTAACATTTCTAGCAGCTATGTCACACTATTTGCAGTTTATGTGTAATTACAATTCCAAGATTTTTTTAATACAAACTATTCCTAGGTCAGATTTCCTGTACCTGTGCATTGGGTTTATTTTTCTTAGCAAGGAAATTCTATTGAAGTCATTGACCTCCTTATGCATAATTTAATTAATTTAATTTAATTAAAGATTGATTATGCTGCATGAATTTCCCATCAGATTTTTTTTCCTGTGGATGTTTAATTAAAAGTGAAGACCTTGACAATAAATATACCCAGAAAGCCATTGAATTTTCCCATCAAGTCTGCTGGCATGAAATATATTGCAAGGCACGGCCACCAGACATCCAATAAACTATAAAGTTCATAGTAACAGCATAGCTGCATTATCGTGTTGTCTTATCTGTTTGCCCTTTGTCAAATGTATAATTATTGCAGAGTCCATGTCTATCTGCCCACCTTTGGTCCAACATTGACATAAACCTATCATTCTCTATACACACTGATCTCAGTTTTGACCCAGCCTTCGTTTGTTTCCTGTGATACTTATCTAGCATTCTTGCTAAACTACTATTATGACATCTAATGTCTGTTTTGAGTTTAAAATTATATTTCTTTCTTGATATTGTAGTAATTGTAGTACATTGTCAAGAATATCTGGCAATTTAACAAAGTCAGTCTGACTGCTAATATCTAGAATTTCCAAAACTAAAAATAGAGAGTTTAATGGTCAACTAAGAAACCAGTGATAGCTACATATTGCTACCCACGTTTTCAGCTTAATAACTATTTTCACATCTATAGTTAATTTAATAGATGCCTTCTCCAAAACCTCTAAGAACAGCTTTATCTGGTTAAACCTCTGCAGACTTGCCATCAAACTAGTGAAAATAACCCTAATAGTGATTTTGTTGCAGATTATTTCATTACTGTATTAAGTAATATTGCCAATGCACAAGTATGGGGGAAGATCATTGGGACGATCCTCTGAGTAGATATTGCTTTGCAAGCTTTGTTTTAGTAAATTATTTTTCTTGTTGATATATTGATGGCTCTGTTTTACCTCTCTGCTTCCTGTATGATTTGTGGCATTAAAAGCTACGAGATGGCTATTTATCTCATTAAGAGGGTGTCCAGGATTTGTTTCTTTGTTTTTGTTTTTTTGTTTTGTTTTGTTTTGTTTTGTTTTTGTAATGTTGAGTGATTAGTTTTTGATTACCAAGTTGACAATATAATTTGAAAACATAAGGAAAGGGTGAGAGAGGCATCATGTCCAACATTGGAGGAAGAGAATATGATATATCTTCGAGTTCAAAACTTGACAGAAACAATGGCATCCTTACGAACTATTGAGGAAGACATGGGAAACAGTTGGAAATGATGAAATGTTGAAAACTGCTACTCTTCTGGGTCACAGAAAGATGATGCAATTGAGCCAATTAAGATAAAAATGCAGTACGTATTTGAAGTTTACTGCTGATAGGATCAAAAATTTTCTGACAGAGTAATTTAGCAATGTCTTGGGTAATTGCATATTTAAATTTAAATCTGTTTTGAAATTGAATTGCATACAGTACAGAACTCTCATACAGCCTTGTAATAACTTCTCTTCAAGTACCCCTTTGGCTGCAATTCTCCCATTGTACCTTGGGAGTTCCTAATCTGTTTATGAACTCTAAAGTATGCCATCAGTGAGCAGCTTTTAATCTTGGACACTGTACAAAGTTTGTTATGGCTTTTCTTTGGTGTTAGGCAATTATTCCAACCAACTAGACCAGGGCTGTCAAACTTGTGGTGTCATGTTGTAGTCATGCAATGTATCGTGACTTTTTTTCCCTTGGCTAAACCAGAATGGGCATGGCCAGCACGTGACGCATCTGGCCTGCAGGCCACAAGTTTGACACCACCGAGCAAGACTGAATTGTGTCACCAGTAGTTGTAGAGTATAATAGAGTCATCTACTGTGGCACTTGTGGAAGCTTGAAGCTGGAACACTTTTTATTTACATTTTTTCCAAATTACTATTGGTCACCTAGAAATATGTATTGATTGACTAATTGTATTTGCTTCCTCTTTCCTCAATTAAAGAATAGCAGAAGGATCTCTTGCTTGGATAAAGATTTCTACTATCAGCTCCAGAGGCTAGACCAGATTACAAAATAAACTCCACAGGAAGGGTAAAACTACTTTTACTGAGGTTGGCTATAGTAATAGAATTTTATGAGCCTAACTGTTCTGAGCCCTATGTTCTTTCTTATTTTTCAGTGAATTAGGGAAGTCTCTGACTAAGTCACTTCCAAATATTACCTGAATATTCTGAATTTTAAAAATGTTTTATTCCCTTTTGCTTAGGCAATAGCTTCTGGATAACTCCATCAAGATAATCTTCCTGGGCCTCTCTAAATATTACCATATACTATCTATACAGAATTTATACTCTTCTTCATTCTATAAAACAATTTTTCCCATGCTAGTATAACTTATACCATAGAAATAGGGTAGACTTTAGGAGAAACCCTTCCATACTTCCACTTCTCACAATACTAGACAACACAGTATCAACAGTAGAGACCTTCAAATTTCTAGGTTCTACGTATCACAAGATCTAAAATGGACAGCTAACATCAAAAAAGCACAACAAAGAATGTTGTTTCTGCGCCAACTCAGAAAGCTCAAACTGCCCAAGGAGCTACTGATCTAGTTCTACGGAGGAATTATTGAGTCTGTCATCTGCACCTCTGTAAGTGTCTGGTTTGGTTCTGCAAACCAAACCAGACACAAAAAATCTTCTCATTTTCTCATCATTCCCATCACCCATCTCCTTCCATTTATGACTGTATGACTGTAACCTTGTTGCTGGTATCCTTACGATTTATATTGATATTGTTTCCTGATTGCTTATTTGTACCCTATGACTATCATTAAGCGTTGCCCCTTATGATTCTTGATGAACGTATCTTTCATTTTATGTACACCAAGAGCTTATGCACCAAGACAAATTCCTTGTATGTCCAATCACACTTAGCCTTTAAAAATTTTTATTCTATTCTATTCTGTTCTATATAATCTAGGCTGAATGATATGCTCAAATTAATCCTGAACATTCTGAAATGCTGGTTTGAAACAGGCCATTGATGCAATTAACAGTCAAGAGCCATGGGTTCATCTATCAATTCCTTTACTACTAGATAATTTTGGGACAGTTGCTCACTCTCTCAGGCTTGTTGTGCAGAAAAGGAAGAAGTACTTTCTTGTGCAGGATAAATAAATAAATTCCATTTCCTGATTAATTACTAATTGTAGTAATTAATAGAATTAATTACCAATTCTATTAATAATTGGTATCTACATTTGTTTGTTTTTCTTCTTCTCCCTCTCCTTTGTGTTATGTTACTGTACTTGCGGGCTTTGCAAAAGCTTTAAAATATAGATTAAATAGTATTAAAAATAACTCATAAGATACAACTGTTGGAATTTTTTAAAAAATAAATATTTATTAAATACATACATATTAAATACATACTCAGGATGGTACTAATTTTTTCATTAGATTATTCAGTTCTCATGTTAGAGTAGGTTGCTTTACACTAACCGTAATTTTATGATGTAGGCTGTCAACATGCTGTTTTTTGCTTTTTTTAAATAATGTATGAATTATATTGTATGCAGGAGCCAGGATGAAAAGGCAGGAGCCTATATATAAAATATCCACTACACAGCTTGACATAGAAGTTACAGAAGTAAGCTGGGAAAAGTGTTCTTATGAATGTTTTAATTGTTGGATATGGGGGAGGAAATAAAGTAAGACGGAGTTCTCTCAACTCTGACAGAATCTCGCTCACTTTGATTCTTTGATCCACTGATTAACATTTGCAAGCACTACCTCACTTTTTTTGACTGAGGCGACTATTGTCACTTCGTGCTGCTTCCAGAGCCTGGTGCAAAGTTTCCAGCTGTGGATGCAGAGAGATCAAAGCTTATGATGGACTCACTAGAACACAGTCTATCTGGAATACTAATAATAGTCTGAACTACTTGTAAAGAATCAAGTCATTTTTCTCTTCGCTTTCAAATAATCAGGGTTTCCTTGTACATGCTATTAATTGATTCAATATGCTGGAAGGAATGTCTGAACTTTTCCCACGCCTTACATTTACTCGTTTATTATATTATAACTCTACCTCCAGAGGTTGTTTTAATTGAAATCAGCTTTATATTTTTTTTTAAAGGAAAAAATGGGCTGATCACAATTTATTTCTGTTTCAGTGCCGTATTCTTTTTGATTTCAAATATATGGAGAGATTATTGTATTTGAAGGTCAGTTTTATGTTCAGGATTCAGTGCATTTAGCACACAAAAGCTTTCTAGAACAAGAAGAAATGCACAGCAATGGGAGCTGATGACAGAAGAATGTGGTACCATTATCCAACAATCTTCTGCAGTTCTTCTTTAAGCATCTGCTCAGCTACTTCTATTATCTTGGAAGCCAGTTGAGAACTTCTACCAAAATCCCAAAAGGTTCTTTTAACAAATCCAGTTTTGTAGGCTGCTAAAATAATCTTTACCTTGTCCTATGCCAAATTGTTTTAAGATGCTTAGCAGGACATTTCCAAGGTACATCGCGCTAATTTCTGCTTGTCAAATCTGCATACTTTGCTTATAATACTTTTGAATAGATAGGGGGTTTGGAGGTTTGACTGACAGAGGAATGCAGACAAGATGAACATTAACTACATATGAAGTCTGACTAGCATCATCTGTTTCTCCTAGGGAAAAAAAATCACACACACACACACAGCTGTGGAGAGACCAGAAGCTTTTGTTTAAAGATGTGTGAAATGTTGAGGAATTTCTTCTACTTGCAAGTCCTGGTGCCTGTAGCACCACTGACCTCTTTCCAGAAGCTTTATCATCAGGCCTATTCCAAGAATCTATTAAAGATAAGAAGCTAGCCTTGGTTCATAGAGATCTAGGCTCATGTGGCTGAGTTGGCTCTGAGAAATATATTTACAGTACTTGTATCCTAAACTCATAAATGTCATCACCATTTTTTTGGTGGGGCAGATTAACACCATTTTGTAGCCTTCTATGGGAAAATGTACTTATTTATTTGATTTATAGGGCCTCCCAAATTGCAGAAGCTAGTCTGGGTGGCTTGCAATGTGTTATAAGCATAAAACCAAAGGAACTAAACCAAGAGAGAAGAAATACCAAGAACAGAAAAATAAGAATAATCAAAACCAACTACTGCATATTTGTTTCAAAAAATTTCACTTCTAGAATGTCTTATGCCACAATTTGGCCTAATAGCTAAGAGAAGAACAAGATTTCTGGGGGCTTAGGAAATGCTAAGATAAGGGTGAAGGTTCGCTGTCCAACCCACAAGCTCGGAGAACGAAACTTCATCCTTATCCTACACCACAATTCACCACTATTGCAAAGGTTAAGATAGTTGGGGTCATCTGAATCTCAGGAGAATCTCAGGCAGTTGCTGCAACTAAGATAGCTCATAATGTGGATTCTCAGGTGCACATTTTTTCATAGAAGGTGCACATTTTTTCACAGAAGATGCACAGCAGATATTATTGGGGAAAGACAATCTCACAAATAAACCAGGTCTGTGTCTTTAAAAGCTTTATAGGGAACAACTAGAACTTTTAATTGTTCCCAGTAGTCTATAAGGAGATAATATAACATTGACCCACCAAGCTGCATCCATAACTACTCACATTACTTCTTTTTGAACAGATTTCTACTTCTGGATGATTTTCAAAGACAATCCCATGAAGAGTGCATTGCAGCAGTCTGAATGGGAGGTGACCAAGTCATGAATAACTATCGTAAGAACAGAGTTCTTCAACTGTTAGCTGGTACACACAATTGATTTTGTTCGAAGGCTCTCCTGGCCATTTATGCCACCTTTTCTTCCAGCACAAAATTCCAACCACTAAATTTCATGTCAGTTTCATCCACTTTTATTTGTTACCCATTGAGGACTAATGATGGAGATTGAGGCTGCCAAATTGGGGACACTAACATCCACAATTACATAGTCATGCTAGGGTTCAGCCAAAGCTTGTTCTTTCATACCTTTGCCCCACATTTTCTAGGCACTAGAATAGAATCCTGACAACATCACTTGGCTGTCCTAGCCCAAATGTACCAAATTAGAGCTTGTGTACCAAGAGCTTGGTACACAAGCTCTAATGAGGCATGAATAAATGCCAAAGCCACATTAGAGGTTTGGTGTGGGGATAAAATGAATCTCTGGGTTTCTTTATTAGATTTTCAGAAAAAATTTGGGTCCAAACATAAAATCCTAGTTTTATGCTGGCAATCTCAACATACAATGTTATATTCTTTAGATTATCCTCTAAATGACAGCAAAATTTAAAATAATAGTTCCCTGGAAACAGAATCAGAATTTTATCAAAAGGAAAAGAAAACTTTTCAGAAAATTACTATTGTTGTCAACAGTGTTTAGAATAGGTATCAGTATTCAATATTTACATCTAAAAGTTGTGAATGCAATAGGTTTTTTAATATTATGCATAGAACTGTCTTCCAGTACTGGTACAGGTAATTCAGTATATAATAAAGAGACAATATATATCTAATTAAAATTAAATCAAAATAATACCTTTAGTCTTTAAGAGTCATCTATTATGCATATTAATGTTATATAATAGTTTATGCTACACTGTTAAAGTAACCTACTTTTTCTCAGGTATCTGCAAAACTATTCTATATGTTATTAAACCAAATGCAATGTATTTCTTATTTTCATAATTAACACAAAATTTAAAAGAGGGTTTGTTTGTTTGTTTATTTATTTATTTATTTATTTATTTATTCAATTTTTATACTGTCCTTTTCCCGAAGGACTCAGGGCGGTGTACAGCCACAATAAAACAATATAAGATAAAAAATTTAAAAACAATTAAAACAAATTAAATACTTTTGGCCCTTCCATTAAAAATCCACAAGTTTAAAACACCCCCATCCAAATTCTTTTTAAGCCAGTTCAGCCTGTTGGAATAGCAGAGTCTTAAGGGCATGGCGAAAGGTATGCAGGTAGGGAATCATACGTATCCCCAGGGGCAGTTCATTCCAGAGGGTGGGTTCCCCCACAGAGAAGGCTCTCCCCTGGGGGTCGCCAGTCTACATTGTTTAACCAATGGCACCCTGAGGAGTCCCTCTCTGTGGGACTGTGTTGGTCGGTGAGAGGCTATTGGTGACAGAAGGCGATCCCGTAAGTATCTGGGTCCTAAGCCATGGAGCACTTTAAAGGTAGTAACCAACACCTTGAACCGCACCCAGAAGACCACTGGGAGCCAGTGCAGCTCGCGCAGGAGAGGCGTCACATGGGTGCGTCGAGTTGCTTCCATAATCACCCGCGGAGCCATGTTCTGGACCAGTTGGAGCCTCCAAGTGTCCTTTAAGGGGAGTCCCATGTAGAGAGCATTAAAGTAGTCCAGGCGGGACGTGACAAGGGCGTGAGTGACCATGCACAGGGTCTCTCAGTTCAGAAAGGGACGCAATTGGTAAATCAGGCGACCCTGATAAAAAGCCCTCCCGGCCACAGCCGTCATATGGTCTTCTAAAGACTGCTGTGCATGGTGGATGTCAGTCTGCTTCATGTATGGATTGGAGGGGTTTAAAGTGGCTAGTGATGCAGCTGCCGTCTGGCTTCTGGTCCATGGTCGTGCTTCATCATCAGTGTGAGTTTGAGTCTGCTTTCTGCGTGGATGTGTGGTGGTGACATCCTTTGTGTCCCTCGTGAGTGTGGGTCTGGTGTAATTCCTCGTGTTAGGGACTTGATTGTCAATAAGGGTGGGTAGGCAGGAGGTATCTCGTTTATTCATGTTGTGTGGGTGTTTTTCTATCTCGATGGCTTCTCTGATTATTCTGTTTTTAAAGTGTTCAGTTTGGGCAATAGTTCTGGTCTTTTTAAAGTCAATTTCATGTTCTGTGGCTTTAAGGTGTTGGACCAGGGAAGAAGTTGGTTCTTCTTTTCTGACTGCGTTCTTGTGTTCTTCAATGTGTGCACTTATTCTGTTGGTTTGTCTGATGTATGTGGTGGGGCAGGCAGTGCATGGGATTTCATATACTCCTTGATTTTCTAACTCAATTTTGTCTTTGGAGTTTCTTAGGATAGTGGATATTGTGCAGAATGCTGTCTTGATGTTGTGTTTGTGGAGGATTTTGCTGATTCTGTCTGTGGTGCCTTTTATGTATGGGAGGAGGGCTTTGCCATTTTCTTGTTCTCTGTCTTGGATTTTAGTGGGGGTTTCTTTTTGGATTAGATTGGTAATCTTATTTCTTTGGAATCTATTGGATGTTAGTATGCTAGTGAGACTTTGTAGTTTGGTTTTTAGGTGTTGTTTGTCAGCTAAGCATTTTGTTCTGGAGATGAGTGTCTTGGCTACAGAGTTGATCTGGGCAGGGTGGTGGTGTGAGATTGCATGCAGATAGCGGTTTGTGTGTGTTTTCTTCTGGTAGATGGTGTGTCCTAGGGAGCCATTGGATTTCCTGTAGACTAAGACATCCAGGAAGGGAAGTTGGTTGTTCGCTTCTGTTTCCATGGTGAACTGTATTTTGGGGTGTAGGCTGTTGAGGTGTGTAAGGATGTTGTCCAGGTTTTTTTTACCTGCGTGGCCAGATTATGAAGGTGTCATCTACGTATCTGAGCCAGAGTTTGGGTTTGTGATCAGATTTTTCTAGAGCTTGGGTTTCAAAGTGTTCCATGTAGAGGTTAGCAATGACAGTGAGGAGGTGATCCTTCTATTTGTTTGTATTTTTGTCCATTATAGATTAAGTATGTGTTGGATAGGCAGTGGTTGGCCAGATCTAGGATGTGCTTGGGGGGTTTGTATTTGTTTTGGATAGCTGACAAGGCTTCTTTGATTGGCACTTGGGTGAAGAGGGATATGACATTGAAGCTTACAAGTAGGTTGCTGGGCTATAAGTTTTGTTTCTTTATTAACTCTATGAACTGGAATGAATTTTTTACGTCTGAGGTGATGGATTCTGCATAGGACTGTAGTTGTTTGGTAAGAAATTTGGCTGGTTTTGTAGAGGTGAGCCTATGGAACTGACTATGGGTCTAAGTGGGGTTCCTTTTTTGTGTATCTTGGGGAGACACCAATCAGAGCACAGCCAAGCCCCCATGCAATCACCCAAATTGTGAGCCCTCTCTGCGGGGGCCAACATTTCACCCCCAATAGCCAGCGATGGAACCAACTGGCTATACTGGGATGCCGGGAGCCATAGCCACTCAGTCTTGGAGGGGTTGAGTCTGAGCCTGTTTCTCCCCATCCAGATCTGCACCGCCTCCAGACATTGGGACATCACGTCAAGGGCATCATTGGGGTGGTCTGAGGTGGAGATGTACAGCTGAGTATCATCAGCGTACAGATGACACTTCACCCCAAAACCATGGATGATCTCCCCCAGCGGCTTCACATAAATGTTGAGCAAAAGGGGTGAGAGGACCTACCCTTGCGGCACCCCACAAATAAGGCACCTCGATCTCTGTCTCCCTGCCAACAGAGACTGCGTCTGACTGGAGAGGAAGGATGACAACCACTGCAGCATTGTGCCCCCCACTCCTAACCCCTCCAGCTGGTGCAGCATGATACTATGGTCGATGGTATCAAAAACCGCTGTGAGGTCCAATAGGACTAGGAGTACCCCCTGTCCGAGCCCTCCAAAGATCATCAAACAATGTGACCAATGCCGTTTCTGTGCTGTATACCGGCCTGAAGCCCTACTGGAATGGATCTAGATAGACAGCTTCATCCAGGTACCGGGGGAGTTGCTGCGCCACCACACTCTCAACAACTCTGGACCCGGCTGTTTTGGCAAATTACCGTCCAGTCTCCAACCTTCGCTTTGTTGCGAAGGTTGTTGAGAGTGTGGTTGCACGGCAGCTTCCCCGGTTCCTGGATGAAGCTGTCTATTTAGATCCGCTCCAGTCCGGCTTCCGGCCTGGGCACAGCATGGAAACGGCATTGGTCGCGTTGGTGGATGATCTCTGGAGGGCACGGGATAGGGGTTGTTCCTCTATCCTGGTCCTATTAGATCTCTCAGCGGCTTTTGATACCATCGACCATGGTATCATGTTGCGCCGGTTGGAGGGGTTGGGGGTGGGGGGCACCATTCTACGGTGGTTCTCCTCCTATCTCTCTGACCGGTCGCAATCTGTGTTGATAGGGGGGCAGCGGTCGACTCCGAGGCGCCTTGTTTGTGGGGTGCCGCAGGGGTCGGTCCTCTCGCCCCTTCTGTTCAACATTTATGTAAAGCCGCTGGGTGAGATCATCCGTGGCTTTGGGGTGGAATTCCATCAGTACGCTGACGACACCCAGCTGTACATCTCCACCCCAGGCCACCCCAACGATGCCGTTGAAGTGATGTCCCGGTGTCTGGAAGCTGTGCGGGTCTGGATGGGGAGAAACAGGCTCCGACTAAACCCCTCCAAGACTGAGTGGCTGTGGCTGCCGGCGTCCCGATATAGCCAGCTGACGTCATCGCTGACTATTGGGGGCGAGACATTGGCCCCCACGGAGAGGGCTCGCAACTTGGGCGTCCTTCTGGACGCACGGCTGTCTTTAGAAGAACACATGACGGCCGTGGCCAGGGGGGCTTTTTATCAGGTTCGCCTGATACGCCAGTTGCGTCCCTTTCTATATCGGGACTCCCTACTGATCTGTCCCCCCCCTTCAGAGACCCACAAAAACACAGCCAGCCGAGGGTTAAGAATCACTTGGCACACTCCGCAGTTCTTATCTCAACCTTGGCAGCGATATGCACACCGTCTGCCAAGGACTTTATTGGTTTACACAAACAAGAAAATCACCTACGTAGCTTTGCCGTTCATCCAGCTTCCAAGACTACGAGGTTGCTCCGTTTGTTTAGCTTTGTTCGTCACGAACTTCGTGACCCACCGTACTGTCTTATATAGATATGTTTCTGGGTGTGGTCCAGTGAGTCATGGATCCTGTGACTCCAATCCAATGACTCAGGATTTCCTCATACGCCGCAGCTGCAGTACCCTTTTCTCTCGCCTTCTTTGGCGTGCGTCCAGGAATGACGTCTCTCCCTCACTCTCATCTGAGACACCTGTTTCCCCACTACTTGGCTCTCTTTCAGCTGGCACCTGAGCCGGTGCCAGAGGGGGAGGGCTGGGAGATCTGGCTGGCTCCTCTTCCTCCTGCTCAGAGCTGCCTTCCTCCAAAGGGATAGGCTCAGAGGACGGGGCCACAACACCTACGCACAGTCACCCATGCTCTCGTGACTTCCCGCCTGGACTACTTCAATGCTCTCTACATGGGGCTCCCCTTGGGGTGCACCCGGAGGCTCCAACTGGTCCAGAATGCGGCCGCGCGGGGAATTATGGGAGCGACGTGGCGCTCCCACGTGACACCTCTCCTGCGCGAGCTGCACTGGCTCCCGGTGGTCTTCCGGGTGCGCTTCAAAGTGTTGGTGACCACCTTTAAAGCGCTCCATGGCTTAGGACCTGGGTACTTGCGGGACCGCCTTCTGCCGCCAATAGCCTCCCACCGGCCAGTACGCTCGCACAGAGAGGACCTCCTCCGGGTGCCGTCGGCCAGACAGTGTCGGCTGGCGACTCCCAGGGGGAGAGCTTTCTCTGTGGCAGCGCCCGCCCTCTGGAATGACCTACCCCCGGAGATACGCAGGATTCCAGATCTCCGGACCTTTCGTTGGGCCCTTAAAACCCATTTGTTCCATCTAGCTGGGCTAGCTTGATCCCATCCTCCGTTTTTAAATTTGACATTGATTTTAAATTGGGTTGTTTTAATTCTCGGCCGAATAATATTTAATAATTTTTAATTGTTTTTAACTTTTGTATACCATGTTTTATTCTGGCTGTTCACCGCCCTGAGTCCGCAAGGAGAAGGGCGGTTTATAAATTGAAATAATAAATAAATAAATAAATAATAATAAACTTTCACCCAAAAGCGAAGGTTGGAGACAGGACGATAGTTCACTAATACAGCCAGAGAAGGCTTCTTGAGGAGGGGCCTCACCACCACCTCTTTCAGGGCGGAGGGGAGGAAACCATCACTCAAAGAAGCGTTAATAATCATCTGGAGCCAGTCTTCTGTAACCGCCTGGGAGGCCACCACCAACCGCCCGGGAGGCCAGCACCAACCAGGAGGGACACAGGTCCAATAAACATGTGGCAGAGCTCAACCTACCCAGAATCTGTCCATGTCCTTGGGAGTCACAGAGTCAAACTCCTCCCAGATAACACTCTCAAGACCGACCTCCATCATCCCATCTGAACCCACCCAATCGGAGTCCAAGCCTTCCCGAATCTAAGTGATTTTGTCATGCAGGAATTGCACAAAATCCTCAGCCCTATCCTGCAAGGGGTCTTCTCGCACTCCCATATGGAGAAGGGAGCGGGTCACCCTAAACAGGGCAGTTGGGCAGTTCTCTGCAGACACAATAAGAGCGAAAAAATAATTTGATTTTGTCTGACAAGTTAAGACCATGTGGTATAGTGGCAAAGAAGATAATAACCAACCACCTTGCTGATGACATAAATACGTGATTGTTAGGTAAAGAAAATGTCACATTAATGAGATAAAGAAAATGTCACATTAATGAGGTAGATTTTTTTTTAAGATCCTGGTTTAATAAGTTAACCATTTACTTCTGAGAGGTTCCAAAAGGATAATGACAACAGTCCTCTTTGAAACAGAGGTTGGGCATTAACACTAATTTTATTTTGCAAAATTTAAGTTTTACTGTTTAATATTTTAAGTTGCCTCTCCTGTAGCAAGTGGGCAGTGCAGTGGTTCAGCAGATAAGATGCTGGGCTTGTCAGCTGGAAAGCCAGGAGCCCTGGTTTGAGACCCAATTTCCACATGATGGAGTGAAGTCGTCCTAGCCCCAGTTTCTACCAACCTAGTAGATCAAAAGCATACAAATGCAAGCAGATAAAAAGATACAACGGTAACAGTTGTCCATGATATCTTGCTGGCACATGACCACAGAAATGCTTTCAAACAGCACTGGCTTGAAACAGAGATGAGCACCACTCACATTAGCTGGCAACAACTAGCAGGGACTCCTTTGCCTTTTATCTACCTTTACCTACTGTGGCAAATAAGCAACATACAAATCAATTAAAAGAGACAACAAACACTTTTTGCTCTCTTCAGTTCGCCTCAGTGAGCTGTAAATAAAAAGAAGAATTTTATATAAAACTATAATGGAAAAAAGCCTGAGGCCTTTGTTCAAATTTGTAGGTAGAACACAACACACACACACACACACACACACACACACACACACACACACAGAGTCATAGTTGATGAGACATTATATGCTTGCTATTAAAATTATTGTCACACAATAGTTCCAATAAGAGAAAAGTAATTAGAATCCATTATTGTTTAAGTTGGCTAAAATTCAATATAATCATATCAAGATTTTTATAATATAAAAAAGTCTTAATCAAATCAGTTAGTGGTAGCATCAAGATGAAGATCATGGCCATACAGTCAAAGCCTATGCCAAGGTGTAAGATGGCTTCCATACTGATATCTTTGTTTTGATTTCTGCTTGCCTTTGCCTCTGCTATTTAATTATAAACAAAGGGTGAGAATAGAAATCTCTTCGGATCACGTTAATACAACGATGACATCCTGGATACACAAAATGGATTTTATCAAAGATGAAAAGCATGTAGACCTCAAAAATATAGAGCCCTGTCAAGTAATGTAGCATTGAATAGAAATATTTATAGGTATAGGGGATTATGTTGTTTCAGGTTTTACTTGGATTCAGTGTCTGAAGTTCTTACCATTCTTTGCTTCATCCTTCACTATTTTCTATGTAATGGAACAGATTATTAATTAAATTTATATAGCCACCATCTCTTCCCCAAGGGGGAGTCTTGGTGGCACACAGCAATAAATAAAAATCAATAAATAAATATATATTTATATTGTTTTCTTTTCAACATTCCAAGTCCAAACAAAATAAAAAAAAAGATTCCTTTCCCAAAATAATAAATGTACAACCATTTGTAGAAATATTTTATTATGAGGCACTCATGAAAATTATTGAAGTTTAAAATATGACTTGTAAAGAATTACACAATTTAATAATGAAACTTTTCACTCTAGTAATTACTTACTTTAAATCACAAGCAATGTATCATCAGTGCCATGTAAAGTAATTGTGGAATTAGTAATTCATTACTTATAGAAGCAACATTTGTAAAAACAAATAGCTTGACTTGATCGGTTTGGAGAATGATATAATGTTGGAATAGTTGGCATTCTAAGAAAAGTTCTTATCAAGCAAGCCATTCAACCATCCTATGAATTAAGCCATGGGCAATCCTCATTTAAATTAATGGAAGTTGTTATATTTGCTCATTCCTTTTCTAGAAACCACAATTACGCGCTTGCCCCCAACTTTCTTCCACTTCTACTTGTCACAAATGATAGAAAATGGCAACGTTGTTAATTATTTTATTTCAGAATGCATTTATTATGTTATGAAAGATGAAAAATATTTTTTTTCATAAAAATCATGAAACCTAAATACCTGCACATCTTTCCTGTAACGTGTGACTCCTTCACACGTTACAAGAATAAAGTTTAAAGATCAACTGTATGTGTCACATTTCATTCACTACAATTGTCTCAAATATCTTTGTAAAAAAATTTGTTCATAAATCCATCTGGAAACAAAATTGGGTGTTTACTCTAAGTTGATTATCTGTGGGTGTGGGTGTGGGTATGTGTTGGGGGAGTTGTGAAGAATGCAATAATCAAAATGTAATGAATTTTCAGATATTAGGCACAAATTACTTTTGTCTTTGGGAAGGAGGGAAAACGGGAGGTACCATGATAAAATTTAGGTGCATACTGATCTAGTTATATTTTTTTAAAAAAGGCCTGAGTTCTAGGGAAGCTTTATTTTAAAGGCATTAACCAGGCAAATGTATATGTCAAAGGATGAAAGCAGGATGACTTGCATTATGAAAATCATCGGGAAACATATATTAACAGTTACAGAAAACATTTCTTTATTTTTAAGAGGTGAAAAGTATAAATGATCACATTAAAACTAAAAAGAAATTGTTTAGGGAAAAAAACAGAACAAGTATATTGTCCTAATGTAGGCATAAAGTAGAGAGTACTTTTAGTAATATTTAATAATTTAAACTTCCACTCTCCCGATGCTATTGAAATATGTATCTTAATATAAGATCATTTTGGCTCTTTTGTTAGCAATAGTTAGAATAGAAAAAACAGAATGATTATTTTCAAAATGCAGCAGAAACAAAAATCAGTGATCAGAGAAGGGATATTCACACAGAAACCAACAATTGTTTTTATTTTGCCTGTGTGAATATGATTGTGAATATATGTTTAGTCAACATGTTTTCTATGCTATGATACAATGAAATAAAGTTGAAAATAAACTCCCAATTTGCCTGCATACTCTTGATAAAACTCTCCATCAAATCTAGAATAACAGCATGACTTCTAACTCACATTTCACCATATCTGCAATGTATTACTAGAATTTCTACATCCAAATTTGCACTTTTGGAATTTTATAATTCAAAAAACATATAAAAACCATACAGCATTGGCGGCTGATAATACTAAGGGGAATCATTTGCCAAAAGGTAGGCATGTTGGAATCCTGTTGCTCTGGGGGCTGGAAGGATATGAAAGAAAGGAACAAAAGAGAAAAAGGTGATGTCTGGGGGAAAAAAAGAGAAAATAGGTGATTCCCTGTGTGTGTGTGTGTGTGTGTGTGTGAGAGAGAGAGAGAGAGAGAGAGACAGACAGAGAGAGAGAGAGAGAGAGAGAGAGAGAGAGAGAGAGAGAGAGAGAGAGAGAGAGAGACAGAGAGAGAGAGAGGGGGAGGGAGGGAGAGAGAGAGGGAGAGGGAGAGTAAAAATAGCTCTATTCTCCTAGCAAATATGAGAGATACCCTTTGAAGGATGACTAAATGACTTGATAATACCCCTTTTCAAAGAAACAGAGACAGACACAGAAACCCCAGAAAAGACTGATTTATTATCCTGAACATTTTTCCATGCAGTCAATTAACTAAATAATCAGTAAAGATCCACAGTATTTCTTGGGTTGCTTGCATAAAATAGGAATTGAAAGAAAAAGCTCTCTCTCTCTCTCTCTTTCTTTCTTTCTTTCTTTCTTTCTTTCTTTCTTTCTTTCTTTCTTTCTTTCTTTCTTTCTTTCTTGAGTGCTGAGTGCTCTCACTACTGGGATTTAATGGTGTAATTTGCTTGCATCTGAAAAACAAATAAAAGTTCTTCAAAATCTAATATTGTAGAAGACACATAAATAGGATTCTAAAATATAAATGCCGAGTTTCATAAAATATTGAAGAGCAAAAAGTATACCATTTTATCTATTTAAATAAAACTCATAATCATAAAGCTTCACCAGGACTGGACTGATATGAAATGCAGAAGGGATCTCTGACGAAACATCTTTCTTAGCTTCCTTCATTGGGAGATCCATTTCAATTTTCAGTAGTACAGGAAGTATTCCCTTGTCTGTCTGTCAGTCAGTAGTGCTTTTCCTTTTATTGTTCCATGTACGCTACACAAAAGATGTGTGCAGAATCAAAGATTCCCGACAACTTTGAAGAATTGTTTCATATGATCATCAAAAACTTGATTTTCTAAGTTTAGACCCTGGGTACCTCTCAAGAGACCTTAGTGGAAATCTCTCTCTCTCATAAATATCTAAGTCATGGGTGTCCAAACTTTTCACTTGCCTGGGCTACACTGCATGAAGTGGAATTGTCTTAGGCTGTATATAAAATATATAATACAGTTAATAATATATAAACAACATAATAATATTAAAAGTTTATGGTCTTGTGGGCCACATAATTACCTGTCCAGGACTGCATTTGATCTGCTGGCCATGAATTGGACACATTTGAGCAAACAACCATGTTTTCCCAAAAATAAGACGGGGTCTTATATTAATTTTTGCTCCAAAAAACACATTAGGGCTTATTTTCTGGTTAGGTCTTATTTTGGGGGAAATACAGTATTAAATATATCCATCTGACTGACAATCTTATTTTGGGGGTAGGAGCATCATGAAAAATCATACTAGCATTTATTTTCCGGTTGGGTCTTATTTTGTGGGAAACAGGATACTTAATTTGGGATAGAATAAAAAAAAATTATTATACTTAGCATGTTGTTTACTACTGATCTACAGCATGGCAGTTGGACTAGATCATCCTTCCAGCTCCATAGTTTCATGCTTCTATAATTCTCAGTCAAATAACCAGAAAATCTGACTCTAAATAAATTCTCTTATCATGAGTCAGCTTTTAAGAACAAACTAGTATGCAGAAGCCTGCCTGCTTACATACAATATGCACATATTCTATGGAAACACATAGGCATCCATGGGCGATCAAAAATGTCAAGATGGCAGTCATAACCATGTAACCAAAGCCCTGCCAGTTTTTACATCCCTCATACATACAGTATGTGGAATATAAAAAAGGAGTAGGGCTTTGTAGTTGCCAGATTTAGTTTTTTAATGCAGAGACACACAGACACACACCATGGTTGCTCCTAGGCATAGTTCAAATGAAAGGGCAAGGTGTTTTTGGATGAGGATACTGGAGGTCAAAAAAACAAATTGTTGCATGTAAGGGACACATGTTTAAGACCAATGCAAAACCAGATGTCTGAACCAAGCTAGTATTAGTAATACCAAAAGCTGGCAGGGGGAAAAACAATGTTCCTCACATTGACATCTCATCTGCCTTTAAAGAGTAGCTTCGGTTAGCCTTTCTACAAACAGACACTCAACTAAGGCATTTTATAAGTTAATAAGTTGGAGGGAAAGCTACTGGTTTCCTCTCAAGTTTTTCTCTCTAAGCTTCTGGCAAAGTTTCTAAGATCTGGACAAGCCATTTACAAAAGAAAAATAATGTGTCTTTTTCTTGTTACTGCAATATGAATTTGGCAGTGCTACAACTATTTATGAGCAGAGCAGATTACATATCAAATCATTCGAGGGGAAGGGGCACTTTGAGTATTAGAAACACCTGTATTTAAAGAGAAACCATACTCGTAAGCAAATACAAATACTTTAGAACGTGCTTTTCATTTGTTTCTGGAAATATTGGTTTCAGCCTGATCTCTGGATGTCAGACCTACTTAGATTATAGGGCCATCTAGAACACCATCTTGTTTTCACAAGACAGTTTGTTTCAAGGAAATCAGCAAACACAGCAAACCGTTTTTCAAGGAACTGATATTCAATAATATAATGACATTGAATGTAAATGATCTACTCCTTGGAGCCATAGTTGAACAGATTGATTATATGAAGCATATCATAAGTGTCATCCACATCAGTTATAGACTATGAGGTAAGTAGCACTATGCAGCATTCCATACTACTTTTTCACACTGATGCACTATGTGGTAAAAGGCCACATCTAGCACTGGCGTCTTCATCAAAACTCAATAAAATAAAAGTGTATTCTGCCCCCTGCAATGATTGCTCCCCACTGGATTTGCTAGCAAAGAAAAAAGTAGGAAATGCAAATTATTACATCTGGATGACATCAGGTTGAAGAAAGCAACAAATTTCTAGATGTGGTAAAGTGTATTCACTTGCAAACACAATCAAGTCAACACGCTGTCATTTAATATAGGTAACCGTCGATATATGACCACAACTGAGCCTACAATTTCCCCTGCTAAGCAAGATAGTTCCTAAATAAGTTGTACCCCATTTTGCAACTTTTGTGTCACATTTGTTAAGCAAATCACTGCATTTAAGTGAATCATGCAGTTGTTAAATGCAAATCTAGCTGTCCTCATTGACTTTGCTTATTGACATTAGCTGGGAAGGTTACATATGGAGATCACATGACCCTTCATTATAAATACATGCCAGTTGCCAAAGGTCTAAATTTTGACCATCTGACCATGGCAGGGATGAAATCTAAAATTTGTTACTACTGATTCTGTGGGCGTGGCTTGGTGGGACGTGTAATGTGACTGGGGGGCGTGGCCTTTTTTTTGTTTTTTTACTTTCAAAACCAATTTTTACATGTAAAACCATGTAAAAATGCTTTCAAAAGGCTCTGACGATCCCAGCTGAGTTGCCTGATTGGCAGACAACTCAGCTGGGATCGTCAGAGCTTTGATCGTCAGAGCCATTTAAAAGAAAAAAAAGGCTCTGATGATCGCCCAGCTCAGCTGGGCATGGGGGGGCGGGGGCAGAGATTTTTGCTACTGGTGGAACTGCCCACTGCCATCGCTACCTACTTGCCTGAGCCATTCCAAACCGAATGCTGCAACAGTCATAAGTGTGAATACTGGTCATAAGTCACTTATTTCAGCACTATTGTAACATTGAATGGACACTAAACAAATGGTTGTATGTCAAGGACTACTTGTAATTGACAATACAGAGAACTAGTATTAAGAGCTATCTGTTAATTTTAATGAGAGTGTTTGGCAGGTTCAGCTTTGCAAAATTGAGTTTTTCGTGGCCCAGTTAAGATCTGATGGAGCCAATTTAGGAAATTTCCTAGGTTAAATTGATTGATATCAGGGGTGTCAAACTTATGTCATCATCACATCATCACATGACATATCACAACTTTTTCCCCCTTCACTAAACCAAGTGTGGGCATGCCAGCACGTGCCACATTCAGCCAACGGACCACAAGTTTGACACCCCTGGCTTATACGGTCAAGATGAAGGAGTGAGCACTTTGGAAAAAATGGCCTAATATGAGAAATTTAATTTGGTGCAAAAGAAACTTTCCTTATGCACTTCCTATTCTCATTCAGGTTTTTATCAATGATGCGCAAATATTTCTATGATGCCATCACATGACTTCATCCTTTAATGAATTTTACCTTTTCCACTATATACCCTGGAAACAAGGAAGGTACATAATTATATAGTAATGAATGAAGAAATAGTTTAAGATTCTTTTACCGGTATTTAACAATATAAAGATTTAGAGAACTCCAATAATGCATACCCCTCATTATTCCATCAGAAAGGAAGGAGAATGGTCTCCCTTCTTTGGTTGATTTAAATTCTTGCTGGCTTGTTTTAAGTACACATATGGATATACTTCTCTTCCATCCAACCTTGGAAAGTTGCCAGAATGTAGGCAAGAAAACTTTCCCTCTAGACAGGACTAAAATTCATTATCTGAGCTTTGGGATATTCCCCCTTCTGCTACTAACATAGCTGGACACATCTTTGTTCATCTGTGATTAGTGACAGTAAGCTTTACACAGTAATAGTTTTGCTCTTTATAAAACAAAATTTTGTGAAGAAATATGAGATGATAACAAAGAACAGTGTTTTTAATTACTTTACCAAAGCATTCCCAGTTGTGCAATGTTTCAGTTTTAGTATTGCCATTTCTCTATTGGATGACTGGATCTGGAATAAAAGTAAAGACGTTTTTCAGAAAAGCTACAGAAAATTGTGTATATTGAGTAGCTATTATCTTTGCTTTTGTCTCTTTTTTCTATATATTTTATTTGGAGCTTTTTTGTAGTAAAACCAGCTTTAACTAAAGTTTTAAGATCTTCAGTCTCACAAAGATCAATGGACATTATTTTATAATCCTATTTTGAGTGTGCTGAGTTCCTAGTACTCACACTACTCTGAAATTAATTACTAAATAAATTTAAACACAAGGAACACAAAACATTGCTTAGAGGCGATTCTCGTTAAGCAAATAGCAATAGCACTTAGATTTATATACTTCCCCATATATACTCTCTGGGTGGTTTACAGAGTCAGCATATTGCCCCTAACAATCTGGGTGCTCATTTTATTGACCTTGGAAGGATGGAAAGCTGAGTCAACCTTGAGCTCAGTTAGAATTAAACTCCAGGCTGTGAGCAGAGTTATCCTGCAATACTGCATTCTAAACACTGAACAATGCAGGTTAGAAAGGGGATAAGGATAATCAAGGAGAGAATATAGTAATTTTACAAAAGGTATCTCTCAGATACTTCATGTATCAGTTACTTTTGGAAAGTGGGGTGGGGTAGATTGCAATACTTTCTGCTTTCAATGTTTTCTCTACTTTATATCATTAACTAGCCATATTAATTACTAAGATAACAGCAATATGAAAAATGCACACATACACACACATTTTATTCCCGATACCTGCTTTATGATGACCTAGCATTTCACATACCAATTGGTGTCAGATGTGATTAAAATCAAACTAATGATAGTATTGAGAATGTTCATCAAGTGAATGTTATTTGGTTACAAATAAACATCCTTATTTGATCCATGTTTCCTTGGAAGTTTATTTACAGAAGTTAACATAGAAACATACAAACCCCATGAACTTTTCTTTACTAAGGAGTCAAAGCTGTAGTCATTCTTTGGTTAATCTGTTTCAGTCCCATTGCCTTTAAAGGGATTCCAATGGCTGGCATTCAGATAAGCAATCCAGCCTTACCTATTTGATTGTTTGCCTATATATTAAACCTACATTTCTATCCATATTAATCTTCTAGTACAGGGTGTCAAACTCCCAGGCTGCAAGCTGGATGTGTCATGTGCTGGCCACGCCCACATCCAGTTTAGCGAACCATAACATGACATCGCTGTGACAATGAGAGTTTGACACCCCTGATCTAGTAGAATAGCAGACCCGAAAGCAGTCATAATGGGCAGCTCTGGATTTCTGGAAATTGCATACTTATGAGATTACCTATCCCATAGGCAAATCATTAGAAAAATAAAATTAATGTTAGACCTATAAGAAGACCAAAGACATATGCCATATGATAAGGACAAGACAGTTCAGTCTAGAAAATAGAATGGTTTCTGTTTAACCTATTAGTATTCTTTGGGAGAATGAAGAAAAGGGTAGATGAAAGGGAGCTGGTGGATATAATTTATTTGGACTTTCAAAAAGCCTTTGATAAAGTCTCTCACAAGAGGCTATTAAGGAAACTGAGTAGTCATGGGGTGAGAGGTGAAGTTTTGTCAAGGATTAGAAATCAGTTAAGAGGTAACAAAGATTAGGAATGAACGGTCAATTTTCAACATGGAAGGAGGTTAATAGCAGGGTGCCCCAAAGAGCCCTACTAGTGCATGCATTATTTAATATATTTATTAATGATCTTTAGAAAGACCGAACAATAAAGTGTCAAATGACACAACATTATTTATGAAATCCAAGACTGGAAAACACTGTAAAGAAAAACCGGAGGAAATAGGACAGCTGGACAGAAGGTTGGTTAATAAAAGCTGATGTGGACAAATTCAAGACAAAGCATACTGGAAGGATTAGTTTTAACAAATCATTTACATTGTTGAATTCTATAGAACTACAAGCCTGAGTGAAAATAACTGGATATCTCTATGGAGAATGCAGTGAAAACATCTGCAGCTGAAAGGGTTTTTTAAAAATTAAGAAAAGATGTTAAGATGCTAAGCTGTGTTAAGAATGGAATTTCGGAGCATTCAGCAAATATATTCTTTTTGCTATGGTTAGTATTTATTTAATCATACAAAATTAATAAATAAGTTATTAAAAGTTAGTATGGCCAGAGTCTCATAATGGACTGGATGAAGGACAATGCTCAATCAAACCATTGAAAGCAGAACTGCTGTTAATGGGCTGCTCATTTGTCCGGATGAGATTTCATCCTAAATTAGAAAGGCCTAAAGGATCTGTTTTGTGGCTTGTTGCTTTTGGAGGAGAACCTAGTGCTTTTAGTAAAGACAAAAGTGAATCTGAGTTTTTTTTAAAAAATCAGCTTACTATCTATTTTTTATATATTAGCAACAACCCTATTTGGCAACCTTTCCATTTTGCAACAGAAATACACAACAATACTTTTGAAAAAAGGATTGCAAACTTTAATTTACCTAAAACATAGAACTAGGAATGCCAGCTAAAATGGAATCATCTAAACATTCCACAGGTTGCCAGTCTGATTTTGAAAATCAGGATCTGATTCCAAGTGGAAGAACTAGTCTCAAAGCTAAATTACCTGAAGATTATATTTTCTTGATGACAGCTGCAGATCAGGGGTGAAATCTAAAAATTTTCCCTACCGGTTCTGTGGACGTGGCTTAATGGGTGGGGGGTGGCTTGGTGATCCAGTGATCTGGTGGGAGTGGCTTGGTGGTCAGGTGACCAGGTGGGCATGGCCAATAATAATAATAATAAATAATAAATAATAAAAACCAAAGTACACAAAACAATAAGAGTACCAAAAACCAACTTTCACACTTTACACACACACAACACAACGCAACACAACTGACTCACACACAATGTAAAAGCAGTTGCACTTGACCCAATGGCCTCTGTAACAAGCAGGAACCTCACACAGCCACAAAAAGTTCAAAAACCAACTTTCACACTTTACATGCACAAAATGCCACATATAGCTTTGTGTGATTTTGTGTGTTTATGTAGTTAGAGTGAAACATACAGAAACACACCAAATCTCAGAAAGCTGCACAAAATTTATTTTATTTTATTTTATTTTATTTTATTTTATTTTATTTTATTTTATTTTATTTTATTTTATTTTATTTTATTTTATTTTATTTTATTTTATTTTATTTTATTTTATTTTATTTTATTTTATTTTATTTTATTTTATTTATTTTATTTTATTTATATTTTAGATAAAAGCAGCTAAATTTAAAACCTCCTTAACTTTAAATTGCTCTGCCTAAAAAAAAATAAAACTCCTTTAAAAACCCAATTAACTATTTTTTTAAAGCTTCCCCACCCCCAAAAAACCCTCAGTTACTTACCAAATTGAAGGCACAAGGCAGGCAGATTGAGTTGCTCACCACTTGGATTGATTGTAGGCAGGCAGATTGAGTTGCTAGCTGATGCAATTGATTGCAGCAGCCGAAGCAAGGCCAGAAAAGCGAGCGAACCCGACAGAAACAGCAAGCTGCCAAGTGGGCAAGTGGAGACCGGGCAATTGGGTGGGCATGAGCAGGGGGGGAAGAGATTTTTGCTACCAGTTCTCTGAACTACCCGCTGGCATCGCTAACGGATCAGCCGATCCGATTCAAACTGGAAGCATTTCACCCCGCTGCAGATATACCTAAAATAATCTTGCAAGTCTTCCCAACTTGATAGGTTTACATAGGAGAAATCTTTTTCAATTGTGGAAGGTTCTTTTGAAAGAGGTTCAACTAGCACATAGTTAGGGAGTAACTAAGTAGACATTCCTTCAGTCAAAATTTTTATTCAGTCTTATCTATCTTGTTCATCTTAAGCTACTTGTGAACCTGATGTCATGTTAGCATTTTCTGATGCCATTTGCAAAGCCAAAACTGGGGATAAATATATACATATTAAAAAAAAAAACTTCTGCACATATATAAAGCAACATATTGGGGAAACTCAATTGTAAGAAAGGTGCTAATAAAATGTATCTATTAAGAATAGTATGAATATTTACAGCCTGAAATTAATTTAGGTTTGGATGAGAAAAAAACCCCAACATTGATAGATTTATTGATCCTCTCCTACTGACATCTCTGGCATATTTTTTAATCTTGTCATACTTATTAATACCTAATCTTTAAAAATATGCTAGTAATTTTAGATTTTACTGCCATTGAAGAAAAAGTTGCATATTTTAGATAATTGATGTTGATTTTGCATTGGTTTTATTCTGTACATCTTCTAATTTGTTTTAGATATACAGTATATTAGGTTTAGATTTACATGTTTCTAGTTATATATTATATTTATGATTTTATATCTGTTTTTTAACTTCCCAGTTAAGTTTAACTGCTGGACAATATCAAAATGAACTTAATAAATCTATGGCAGCAAGAATTTTATTACAGTGTATAGATAGCAGCAGAAGCTTACTACTTCCTTCTCTACCAGAGTCCAAGACAGTGGACAGTGTTTGAACTGATAGAAAAGCCCAGCTCTCATAATTCTCAGAAGTAGCTAACACTAAGAAGCATCTGCAGTTGTAGCTGAGACAGTGGTGAAATCAGGCAGCTTAGCTTCGGTACTTGAGTGATAGAAGATCTCAAGGATAGATCGGGAGCAGAAGAGAAATAGGCAGTTTGAAAGAGATAGAAGGAGATAAGGTCCATTCCATTTGTTTATATGATAAAGTAGACCTCTCAAGGCTTTCTTCTGGTCTCTTTCTGGAGAAATGTAAGAGAAGAACAAAAGATATTATTCTTCTCTATCCAGCTCCAGCCTAAATAATAATCCCACCCAAAGACAATCCCAAAACAACTGGAACACCACTTGAACACAATTGGAATCAACAAATTCACTATCAGTCAATTGCAAAAGTCAGCTTTACTTGGAACAATTTACATCCTGTGATCATACTTGTAACACAACCAAGCATCAACATTTGCCTATTACAAGTCCTTGGGAAGAACGTGATAGGTGGATAAAAAGACCAAACCTTTGGCTGATTGTTCAAAGAACCATAATAACCATATTCTGGGCATGAGGCAGATAAGATAAGCAGTTGTACAATAAACAGACTCATCTGGATGAAAATCTGGACTATAAGATAGCATGGAATCCCTAGTGAGAAAGCCGAGGGCAACAAGATGATTTAGAACTATAGTCCTGACTCACCTTAAGGAAAAGAGACCGCCCACTTTAGAAGTTATGCAAAATATAGTGTTATTTGAAGTTAGAAGGAATGAAACAATTCAAGGATAGATTAAATATATCAATGAAAAAGCTGTTAAATAGCTCATAGTTTCATGGTTAAATAGTTTCATAGTTCTTAGTTCTTAACTGCTAGCATATCTGTCCATTTCACCAGTTCAAATATACTAGATTTTAGAACTTGTTTAGGATTTTAGGGAAAAATGTTTATTTTATTGTACATAAAACATATATAAAAACCAAAGCTGGAAATACACATTATGTTCAGTTAACCTAAACTAAACCTACAATGAGTACATCCAGGAAGGCAAGATAGGAACTGCAAAGACCATAAATTAATGGCCTTATGCATTCTGCATCAAACAAACATGCTATATACTTTTATAACTAAGTAAAGAAAGTCTTAAAAGCGGGTTTTATGTAAAAAAAAAAAAAAGGTGGCATAATGCAGTCAACTTGTTCTAGCAATCATTACCAGAATACAATTTCTTTGACTTTCTGTTTGGGAGAGAGGCGAAAAGATGGGGGGGGGGACCCTTTTCTTCTGAGGCACATACTATAGCATGTTAATTCGGCATTAATTATAGAACATGTCAAACTGTATTTCAGTCAAAGCTCCCTGTTAGTCTCCAGAGCTTTCTTAATGACAGTAATTATAGGTCATAAAGGAGTCATCTAAAATTAACATTTCTCTCATGTCTTGATAGGAAAATGTAAATGGTTGCATAGTACAGATGTTTTGATTAGTAAAATTTACACTTCCTTTTTTGTTTCAGTGCTTGTCAAACTTTACAGAGCTAAACCTTAGGTGCTACATTTTTAATCTTTCTGAGGAGATAAAGGTGTGCCTGAAATGACTATATGATTTCTTTATCTACTACAATTGATGTGCAATTTGGAGTGTATCCTAGAAAACTAGAATCTATAAATCATCTAGCAGTTTTCAAACTAAATGAACATTTGAAGAAAGGATGAGATGGCTTGGCCCAATATTGACACTAATTATTAATTTAATTATTAAATATACTATGGGATCATGTATATTTTCTCCAAACTGCTTCTCAATCACAACTTTAAAACAAGATAACAGGGATGGGCATACTACGGTTCTAGAGCATGGGTGTCCAACTCACGGCATCACGTTGCTATCACGTGATGTTTCACGATGTTTTTCCCTTTGCGGAGCTGAGGTAGATATGGCCTGCATATGATGCATCTGGCTACGGACCACCAGTTTGACACCCCTGTTCTAGAGAAATTGACTATCCTTGGATTATTTTCAAAACATTACTTCAGAATTTCAAACTTGTGAAGATAGCTACAAGTCCTTTCACTGCAACCTGCTTGGGAGGAATAGAAAAGAATATCAGAAAGAGACAATCTGTCCGTTCTGATCCATTTTTATTTATGATCTTGCTTACTTTTTAGTTTTTATCCCAGAGCTATAATTGCACTCAACAATGAACTAAAGGATGATTCAGTGTCCAACAGCTCACTAACATCAGTGAGCTGTTGGACAGCATTACTTGGTCTGTTGTGTGGATGCTTGGGTGGTTTAGGGGTGGGGAATTTGTGGTGGGTTGGAGTGTGTTTGGGGATTGTTATGTGTATTGGATCTGGTCTTTGGGTGTTAAGTAAATTTCGTTGTATGGGTATACTGTGTATACATGTACAATGACAATAAAGTTATTATTGTCACTGCTGAATCCTGTCATATTATTTTAAAAATTGGGATATAAACCAATGTTAAACTGAATTAATAAAATATAATTCATAGTAGCAGAGGAAAAAACAGAACAATAGCTTGGTAAAATCATCATCATCATCATCCTTACTTCTTTAAATCTGAAATTTTCATTCACATGTATATAAATCCATTTTTATTTAACAATTGGACGAAAGTTTCACAGGTGGAATATAACATTAATTTGAGCTAAAAGGTGCCCTATCAGTCCAGTTTTCCACTTACAGTTAACTCTCTATCTGCATCCTCTCTGACTTCTTACACTTCCATTAAATCCCAATGAAAAACATTATAAGGAAACATTTTTCCCCAAATCCAGAACTTAGAAAACAACACCAAAGGAATTTGAAGGAATTTTTAAGGCACCTGGACAAACTAGTAAAAAAAAAAAAAAAAAACCTTTTGCAGACTTTTGGCACAATATTTGTTCTAAAGAAGATAGAAAAGAAATGTTTCTTCACATAGTAGTGGGTTACAGCAGCAAGACCTCTAATAAAGAACTGAGTCAGCTTGCAACCTCATACGAAACAACATGTTCCTTCAAACACTGTGATTTGATTCATTTTAGGCCATTAGGAGCAAAAATCCATATCTGTGTCCCAAAATGGATGAGTAGTCAATAAAAATACAATATAACTACCTTTATGTACTTGAAAAAGCAAGCCTAGACATTCTCCCATCTATATTTTCTACTCCCTAAAACTACTAAACACCCACCAATAACTTATTAGATAATATATATACATATTTACTAGTTGTACATCCTATACACACACAAATACATTCAGTATAAAAAGGGTAGGCAAAATCTTTTGGCAAAGGAAAGGGAGGGAGGAAAGGAAAGGAAAGGAAAGGAAAGGAAAGGAAAGGAAAGGAAAGGAAAGGAAGATTCTGATGTCTCAAAATTTACTTATTTGGAAATGAGGATGGAAACAGTCTGGTTTAAACCAATGCTAATATCATCAAGCATCCAGGGAAATATAGCAAATTAAAAGGTAATCACTTCATAGCATAAAAGGCCTATACCTTAAGTAATAATAAATCTAATACTTGACATTCATCTCCCTAGAAAATAAAATTAGATAAACTTTTGCAAAGGCATTCCGAACAGTCAATCCAGTTTATTAATAATTTCCTGTTTCATACAGGAAGCTCATATTATCTGGTGGCAGCCACAGTGGACCTCCACAGATATTTAATAAAGCTGCCATGGGTAATCCTGTCTGATTACCTATAGCCTTCCAGCTACAACACATACCGAGTTCGAGCTCCATAGAAGGACATCATACTGTCACCTGGTATGATGTTTGACAGCTTATTCTGCTACATCAAGCAGCACAAAATTACTTTTTCCAAATTCATCCCTAGTTAATAACCAAAAGCAATAATGGTATTCAACATGCGTAATGCACTCAGAAGGCAAAATGAGGCAACAGAGAGAAAAAAGATTAAAGAGAGACTATTATGAAGAGGAGATCAAAAACTGAATCTTGTAACATACAACAATGTTTCAATTATAACATCATGCAGAGAGCTCCACGTATCCACTTAAAAAAGCTCATCCTGCAAACCTAAGAAAACACAAGAGAAAATTCCTATTGTGTTTACACTGGATGCAGCCATATTCTAATTCAAACAGAGAGCACATTTCAAATTTCCCTTTTTAAATTATGCTCTGAAATTCTCTTGGGACCAGATGCTGACTTACCTTTTATAGCAATGTCTGGTTAAGAGAAATAGATTGCTTTGATCATTCTTATTTTATTATATTATATTAACAAAAGCCTGCATCTTATTTTGTACTAAGATTGCAACGTTTTCCTTATAGAACAGATCAACAGCACTACCTGTGACAAAAAACTAAGTAACATCCAGTACACGTGTGCACATGAAGTCATAGAAGCACACAGTAAAAACTGACATGCTTTCATACTGCCGAATTTGATGTTAAAATCCTATTTTCTTTTGTTAGGGAACTGATAAGTGACCTTCATGAATGAGGTGGAAGATGCATTAAGTAATGTACAATAAGAAATGGTAAAAATGACTTTTTCCCCCAGCAACCATGAAAAAAAGAGAGTGAAAAGAAAGGATGTATTCATGATCAGAAATATAATAGGAACTTGCTTGCTGATTTTAGTACAATTATCATTTAATTCCTCTCACACACATCACAGCAGGAATACCATTTAGAAATTAGTTGGGTGATGAGAAAGTCCTGCAAATTCTAATGAATTCTGATTCTAATGAATGCAGCCCCAGTATCCAATTGTATTACTTTTTTTCTTTGCATTTGGGATAATTATAGAAATTATGAAAGATTTTTATGGCATTTTGCTATTCACATCAAAAATTGAATTGGGCAAATTCCAAAATATGTACATCTGCAAATGCAAATAACTCATTAGTTTGTGACCTTTGAATTGAAAGTTTGCAAATCAATCCTTCTTTAAATCTCTGGCTCACCATGAGATAGTTTCAATTTGTAATTCAATATTTCTTCTGTGTACTTTACTATTTGGTTCTTGTGTAGTCAGTATAATAATCCTTGCTTGGATAAGGTTGATTTGTAGCCAGCCTAACTGGTTTATTTAAACTTGTCGGCAGGCTATGCATAACATGAGAACAAGTTTAATCTGCCAAAGCAAATTAAATAGTGTATAGGCTGTAAAGAAACCTAAATTAGTGCAATTTTATGGGAGAAGTTTGAGATACTCAAGTTTTCAAATATGTATCTTGCTTTTCTAAGCAACAATTGTTACTTCAAAATTAAAAAAAAATAGTTTTAACAGTTTCAGCCTTCAACTATATTAAGTATTTCATTTTTCTTTCCAAAATGGTTGATCAGAAAAAAGTGTTTGAAAATTATGGGTTGCTGCATTGTGCAATACATTGACTTTCGGTTATGAGAATATCTGCTCGTTTGGACTCTCCATATGTGCAAAGGAGCACTTTATGTGTTTACTTAAAAAGAGAAGGAGCTTCTCCGCTTAGGTAATTGTTTCTTTACTTTTCCATAATTATAATTATTATAATTATTTCCATACTTATTATAATAGGCATAACATCCCAATTGACTCTATATTAATGTTGATAATGCTGGCCTTATGATACCTTATGGCCCTTCTTTCTATCCAAATAGTCCTCAGTCTAGGATCACAATAAGGACTGGAAACTTGGTTGTAAGTGTAGTTGGAAGTCAAATAACTGCATGATTAAACCCATTTTTATTTATTTATTTTTTATTTATATGCCGTCCTTCTCCGGAGACTCAGGGCGGCTTACAATGTGTTAAGCAATAGCCTTCATACTTTTGTATATTTATACAAAGTCATCTTATTGCCTCCACAAACTGGGTCTTCAATTTACCTACCTTTAGAGAGGATGG
The DNA here is from genome assembly GCA_030761175.1 of Masticophis lateralis. NCBI lineage: Eukaryota > Metazoa > Chordata > Lepidosauria > Squamata > Colubridae > Masticophis > Masticophis lateralis. Next base: position 34,380,571 of record JAUDYJ010000003.1, read on the forward strand.
AAAGCTGAGTCAACCTTGAGCCTGGTGAAATTCGAAATTTTGCAACCATTTTTACCATGTTCTTGTTAAGGTGTTAAGGAGACCAAGTTAAGGAGTTCATGTGTTCCTTATGCAAATCTAGTTTCCTCAATTGTAGTATTTTTTTGCTATTTTGCTGGGGAAATCATGATCATGTGACACTGCACTTGATCATAAATGCAAACCAGTTGCCAAGCACTCAAAATTCATTATGTGACTGTTGCCATGATCGTAAGTGCAAAGCACTTTTTCTGAGGCTGTCTCAACAGTCATGATTAAATGAGTGGTGATAAGTCAAGGATTACCTATATGTCCTTTTTTAAGACTTTAAGCACAATCAGGGGCTCTTTTGGCAAGAGGGGATGGGGAGTAAAAACTTCTGAAATTTCTCCATGATCTCCATGTTGTAATAGCAGATCCACCAAAGACAACCAAGGAGACTTTTTTCTTCCAGTTTTTCAGAGACATATCTATCTATCTATCTATCTATCTATCTATCTATCTATCTATCTATCTATCTATCTATCTATCTATCTTCTATCTGTCTATCTATCTTTCCTTCTTTTTCTTTCTTTCTTCCTTCTTTCCTTCCTTCCTTCCTTCCTTCTTTCCTTCCTTCCTTCCTTTATTGGTCAATGTACAAGGTATGTACAAGGTAGCAAGTATAAGTATGAACATAAACATGAACAAAGGAAGTAAATACAGAGAAATGGGGATAGCAAGACAGGGACAGTAGCACGCTGGTGCGCTTATGCACGTCCCCTTTATGGACCTCTTAGGAATGGGGTGAGGTCCACAGTAGACAGTTTGAGATTGAAGCTGTGAGGGTTTGAGATTGTAACAACAGAGTCAGGTAGAGCGTTCCAGGCGTTGACCATTCTGTTGCTGAAGTCATATTTTCTGCAATTGAGTTTGTATCGATTGTTTGTCCATGTGTTATTGTGGTTGAAGCTGAAGATGTCATTGACAGGTAAGCCATTGTAGCATATAATTTTGTGTTCTATACTTAGATTGGACCACAGGCAGCACAGTTCCAGATAGTCCAAGCCTGCTCCCCAAGCATTGTTTCAATTCAATTCAAGGAGAACCATTTCTTCTTGGGACATTTCCTGCAAAGGGAGATTCTATTGTGAGATAAAGAGGCCTGTTTGGCAGAGTCCAGGAGAGAAGGATCACATGGTTTGAGACATTTGTTAACCCCTTGGCCAAAGGAGAATCTGCTTAGGTTTTATTGGGGAGATTTATAGTCATACCAGTATTTCATGTCATAGGGAAGTATGGTACACTTTCCTTCAATCTTAATCTTAGGCAATCTTAAAAGAACCAAAGAACCAAAGTTCTCATGAGAGAAATGGCAGGACAGCCAGAAGCCCCTGGGAAAAGCAATCTTTAGTTAGAAGTGTGGAATACCTCCAAGTTGGTATAAGGTTCTGTCTTTGAGATTTAATTGCTAAATTAAGGAATACCTGTATCTGTGCTCCTGCATTCTGAGCCAGTTGTAGCTTACAAGTTATACAAGGTACCCCAATATGAATAGAATAGAATAGAATAGAATAGAATAGAATAGAATAGAATAGAATAGAATAGAATAGAATAGAATAGAATAGAATAGAATAGAATAGAATTCTTTATTGGCAAAGTATGATTGGACACCCAGGAATTTGTCTTTGGTGTATACTCTCTCAGTGTACATAAAAAGACAAGATACGTTCATCAAGAATCATAAGGTACAACACTTAATGATAGTCATAGGGTACACATAAGCAATCAAATAATACTAGGAAACAATCAATATAAATCATAAGGATACAAGCAACAAAGTTACAGTCATGCAGTCATAAGTGGGAGAAGATGGGTGATAGGAACGATGAGAAGACTAATAGTAATAGTAATACAAATTTAGTGAACAGTTTGATAGTGTTGAGGGAATTATTTGTTTAGCAGAGTGATGGCCTTTAGGAAAAAACTATTCTTATGTCTAGCTGTTTTTGTGTGCAGTGCTCTATAGTGTCGTTTTGAGGGTAGAAGTTAAAACAATTTATGTCCAGGATGTGAGGGGTCTGTAAATATTTTCACAATCCTCTTTTTGACTCGTGCAGTATACAGATCCTCAATGGAAGGCAGGTTGGTAATAATTGTTTTTTCTGCAGTTTTAATTATTGCCTTCCTAGACATGGCTACCACCTGCTTTTCAACTTGGACATGCGGCTCCAGGAGGATTCCCAAACTGTGCTAAGATTTTGACTGGGTGTGAAAGTCCCAGAACTAAGGGACATAAACCTATAGGCTCCTAGTCTACTAGGTTTGACTCTAAGCCTATTCCTCCCCATCTACAGCTTCCAGGGCATCTTGCTTTGATTATGCTTTTCAGTTTACTATCATCAATACATCATTCAGTAGCCATCTGGTGAAGAATCTGGTCAGGGTAGCAAGCAGATGTAGTCTGATAATAAAACACAGGTTTATTTTAAATATTTAAAGGTGATAACAAAAAAAAATGATAGTGGGCAATTTGTATCATCCCTGTCTTAGTTTACTTCATTGGTTTACATACTCAGAGGGGGCATAACCCTGAGTATGTAAACAAATTCAAGGTTGAAGTGAGTTAAGGAGTTGTTATCCCATAATAAATGATGGTGAAAATAAGTCAATATGTAGCTGACAAGCTAACTATCTGGGAGCAATCTAATCAAATCCTATTACTGATTTTCTGTGCCCCTGTTCAAGACTCTGATTGATTAACAGAAACTGCATATGAAAAGATATGTGGGAGATTTCCTGTCTCTACAAGATTAATAGCAGTACAGAAAAAATAGGGTTGAACAACTCTCTAAGACACTGTGCCCAGATCCAACACTTCAAAGAGACTAGGAATGAAACAATCTAAGAACAGAACACAATATCTGCCCAATTATAGTCCTCTGATAAGTAAAATTACTAAAAGAGTTACTAAAAAGTACCTTATAGTCATTATATACCAAGGTTAATACTTTTGTTACAACTAATTATCTGTTGTATTTAAATATTAATAAAATTCTTTCTTTGCAAAACACATTTGATGATAAAACAAATTCTATTCCATAAGGTGAACGTTACAAATCATTTTGCCGATAGTAGATTTTTGGTTCAATATTAAAATTGGCTTTCCATCTCCTTTTTTGTTTATTTGTTTTTGATTTTTTTAAAAAAGTTCATTAATAATATTTTGGACAAAAATGTTATGATATCAGCGAAACATCGGTTTTACAGCGTAATGTGAAAATACATCCATCAATAATTTTGTTACATTGAATTAAGCTTTCTTCTTTTTTATTGGGAAAACAATGCCTCATCTGAAGGATTTTATCGCTATGCTACCACATAATAGATTACAAAGTAATGCAATATCAATCAATCAATAAGCATGTGTATTTCCTTAGCTGTAACTGTTCACAATTTGTACCATAGGCTTTCTGCAGCTTTGAGAACTATATTTGTGTCATTCTCTACAGCCAGATTTCTGAAGCAGGATAATGCTGCAGTTTTTCAGTATCGTGTGTCTAGTTGACAAACAGCACTTGTAAATCTGCTACACTTCTGAAATATTACTATATTCTGCACTGAGACAGATAGTACCTGAAAAAGTTCCTAATAATGTAAAATAGAATTACAGCAAGAGAAACAACCTTCAAAACAGAGACGCTTGATAAAAGAATGCTGAAGAAAGAAACATTTAACATTTTGAAACAAATTTGCAAACCTTAAAACTATTAGACTGAATGCAATTTACTTAGTATGTATAGAGTGATGCATGCATACAAACTTAGAAAACAAAGTATTTCCCAAAGTATTTCTAATAGAAAAAGACTATGATATAAGATCACAATATATGTAATTATATTATAGTAAAATCTTAAATGGAATCCAGAGTGTAAAATAGCAGGCTTATCAATTTTAACACACTGATGACTTATTTCAAGAGATAGAGGTGATAGAAGTGCTTATGCATTTTTTTTCTTTGTCTAGCAGATTTTTAAAAGTTCTTTCAATAGTTTTAAAAGATAATCCATAACATACCCCAATAAATAACAGTTTGGTCCACTGATGCAAGATAAACAATTTATCAGTGGAACAACTTGCTTCCAGAAGTTGTGAATGCTCCAACACTGGAAGTTTTAAAAAAGATGTTGGATAACCATTTGCCTGACGTGGTGTAGGGTTTCCTACCTAGGCAGTGGGTTGGACTAGAAGACCTTTAAGTCCCTTCCAAGTCTTCCCTTCCCTTCCCTTCCCTTCTATTCTTGATGCTCACTTCTAGAACAGCTCTTTCAGGGTGTTAATGTAAATGTTAAGAAGCCGCTGTGTCAGATCACTACTGTGGAATTTATAAAAAAAAACCCCAGATATAACTGACTCCCAAGGTTTAAGCTTAGACCACCAATTGCTCTCTGTAAATTCTTCATGTCTACTTCCAGAATTTCAGAATTTATGAAGCCAGATAGCCCTCTGGACATGAGATGTTGGGAAAATGGGACACTAGTGTCGGTGCTAGAGGTTTATTACTTTAAGAGGAAGTCTGAGCAGGGAGTCTGCTTACCAAGCAATAAAATTCTTCAGTCTCCTTTGTAGCTATCCTTACTGTGGAAATCCTTAGGCTGCCCTTCTTCCCTGTGATCTCTTCCTTTGGTCTCGAGCAGGATACCTCAGGCATAATATGTTCAGGGAGCCATGACCATCCAACCAACTGGCATCACAGATGACTCTGCATTGGGGAGGGGGGTAATGATTTTTAAGTATAATAAAGATGTTGTTGGAAATATGAGGACTCCTTCAAGTTGCACTTACTTCTTAATGACCATGTTGACAAATAATTTCCTAATGAAATTATCAATAAGTTCTTGGGAGCAACATGGAAGTGCATTGCCACTATGTTCTTCTGGAATATTTCTTTTGTTAACTTAAAAATGTTAACATGGCAGAAAATATTGCAGCAAACTAAAGGATGCTGTTGGATTATGTAGCTGGATGCTTTGCTGATATAGTTTATAATAACAATTAATAGTTTCTTATTATATTATATGTAATTATTTGTCAGCTTTAGAGCCATATTAACGCTGGAAGCTTCCATGCTGCCACCTTCTTGTGCTTGGGAAATTAGGAGGGGGGATTTAGTAGCGGGATTATAGTTAGACAAAATAGCATTCTTCTTTTTGGTCAAGGTCAAGGCAGTCCTGTATCTGGAGAAGGAGTGGTTGAAGTGGTGTCTCAAGATGGGACAGATGATGACTGGATCAAGTGATGGACTGATGGGTGCAGGGGCTGGATCTGGGCTTTTGATTTACTGAGGGAAAATCCAGAACTCTTAGATTCAGGTTTTCCCAGCTGTGCCAGTATACCTACTCTAATAAATGGGAACTTTGAGAAAATGCCTGTCTCAGAGTTTTTAATTGGAGTTGGGTTCTTCTGGAAGAATGATATTATATACATGTAGCATATAATTAATATATTAATAAAACGTTATATAATATGTCATGTATAATTTATTATATTATATAACAATCACCATATCTAATTATATAATGTATAATAATTAACATGTAATAAGAGGGAAAGATGCCTCAGGGTTGAACCATCCCTTCTTCTGAGGTTGTTCAACTCAGTGGTAACCTGTGCCATGGGTGAACAGTGGTTAACAAATTAAGTATCCTCGCTCCTACTTTCTCCTCTCTCACTATAAGCCATTCTCTTCCTTCTAAAGCAACTTCTGAGTAACCAGAAGAGAATTGAAGAGAAATTTTTGTCCCACCCTAAATATGAAAAGGTAAATTAAAACTTTGAGAAACTATACTTCAGCCAAGTTGAGGTGAGTAATAGAAGGCAACTTCAGAATTTAAACAAAAATCAACTTTCTTAAAAGAATCAAAAGAAGTCAGGTATATACACAGATGACACACAAAAACCTAATGCCAATTGTGATAGCAACCAAAAAAATTTCAACCTTGCCTGAGGTAACTTCTTCCTCCAGGTAACTCACTCATAAAAAATAGGTGTCAGACCTCACTGGTTCAATCTCTTGTTCTGGGTAGGGTAGCACTACTCCAAATAAGACCTGTGTGCAATCTGGACTTGCAGCTACTGCTCAAAGAACAGGTGGAGCTGTAGCCAAGAGGATACTTGCACAATTATGTGTTGTGCATTAGATGCACATCATTCCTAGATTGGGAAGCCCTGCTCATAGACACTCCTACTTCAGTCACTTCATACCTAGCTGTTGCCATCCTTTGCTATCTCAAGTATACTGATATACTTAAAATAATCTGGGATCCCCAGTCTTGGTTAACTTTTCAGATATAGAACTCCTCCATTTCAAACACATCTCTCTCTCTCTCTCTCTCTCTCACACACACACACACACACACACACAGAGAGAGAGAGAGAGAGAGAGAGAGGGAGGGAGAGAGAGGGGGGGAGAGGGAGAGGGAGAGAGGGGGGGAAATTTCCAAGAAAAGAGAAAGAAGACCCAATTGTGGATCAGTTTCCCTATCAGTAATACTGTAGCAAAATTATTCCTAGACAGTATTGTCCTTAGATAATTGTGATCTCACGGGGTGCTTCTTTTGGGATGATGTATGCATTCCATAGCTTTTTATGTAGTTGTCCTCTTTCATCCTTTCCCCCTATTCAGTGATTTAAAAGTCTGATATTGGGGAAAAAACAGAAAGGATATTGAAAAAAATGTTTCCATTATGAAGGATGGAACTACACCAAACAAACCCATTAAAGAGGGTTTGTTTTGTGTAGTGTTAAGACATCTTGCTAGAAACTGGGAGACTATATGTTTTAGTACTGCCTTGGGTACAAAGCCAGTTGTGTGACCTTGGGCCAGTCATTCTGTCTTAGTCCTAGGAAGGAGGCAATTGTAAGCCACTTCTGACTAACTTTGCCAAGAAAACTGCAACACCAACTTGAAGGCATGTGTACGCACGACTTAATAATTTTAAACAAAGAACTGGCAGAAGTATATGATGAATATGTGACACAAAAGAGCATGTTTTAATGCTAAATGTGTATGCCATGGTGATGGATATCATTCCCCAAGCTGGTACTCTCTACCCATTTGTGATTCTAGCTTTCCATGCTCTACTCTTGGCTAAACTGGTTGGGGTAGGCCACAATCAAAAATGAGGATTGTATGAGTTTCATTCTGTTTAAGTTTTCCCGGTTTGTGCAGGTATGTTTTACTTCTGGATCAGAAAACATTCACTGTCCAATAGTAGAATTGACCTAAGGATTTCTGCTGCTGACTTCCTGCTCCTATTTGTCTTAAAGCTCCCTACTCTCTAAGTACATTCCCCTCTCACCCACTTATGCATGCTCCCTTTGCCATAGGACAAAATACTGTTCAATCTAACAGCTTCTCTGATTTGACCCTGGCTAGAATCTCCTGTCTTTTCTGACACACTGTAGAGCTTTGAAGCAATCCTGCAGCTACAGACCTATCAGCTGACCCACAATTGTCAAAGCAGTCATCTGTATTTTTAAAATGTCACAGGACTATAAGTCTTGCTCTGGATTTACCAAATTAAAGGGGGAGAGAGAGAGAGAATGAAAGAAAGAGAGAGAGAGAGAATCCATTAAACCTGGATACAGTTACACTGAACAGCATATAATTTAAAACAGCCATTATTATTATTATTATTATTATTATATGGATATTTTTTCCTACAGAGTTCAATGGAAAAATATGCATGTGCATTCAGAAGGGTTTTTCACAATTGCTGTTTTAACCAGTACTATCAAAGCCTTTGTTAAGAAAATCCCAGGAAGGCAATGATTTTTGTTTGTTTTTATATGGTTCCTCTGAACAGTATATTGTACATTTTTCTGAAAAGTTTTATGGAAAAATCCAACTCTGTAACATGCCAAAACGAATCTAGATGAAATGGTAGGAGCTCAATTACACCAGAGGAAACCCAGGCATACCGTCAGCCCAATAGATAATGCTATTTCTATGTGTCAAATATAACAGCAGGACATTTAAGTAGTGCAAATGTTATGGTGGTGGTGAAAAAAATCCTGGTAGAAAAGTTGCAATGGATAAAACAGTTGACAGAAAGAGGGAAAGTATTTTATGCCACATTTTCAACTGGATCATAACGTTATTCTGTCCATCTAATCTGAACATCTAGACCAGCTATATCCATTCTTAGCAACTTTAAGACTTGTTGACTTCAACTCCCAATATTCCCCAACCAGTGTTTCCCAGAATTCTATGAGTTTTTCTACAAGTCATATAGTTGCCAAGGTTGGACACCCCTAATCTAGACAGAACTTGTTGAGACAGAACTAGACAGAATATGAGATACAGGGGATCTTAACAATTCTTGATTTTAGCCCTTCATCTCCAGAATTCTTTTCTTCTGGAGGTGTATTTGCCCGTGACATCTCTCTTACTTTGGAAGGCCCAGTTTCAACGGGCTTTGGCTCTTACAGTGATTGTATGCAGCAACTGAACTTTTTATTAATTGTTGCATTATGTATATATTTTCATGTCGGTTGAACAAAGATTGGAGCACTATACACAAATGTTAGTAAATAAGCAAACATTCCTTATTGCAGGCTTGCACAACTGATTGTGGAGAAGAAAAGGGACGTTTTAGAAACAATTTCCTTTCAAAGGTCTACCAAGTCTATTTGGAGGATAAGTGCCTAAGAAGAGGACACTAAGGATGGTATGCAGTCTAAGAGTAACTAAGAAAAATACTAGGCTGTCTTTGAATCATCCAAAAATAGAATCCTAGAAAGTTCCACTTTCTAGAGTGAATATGTGTGCGTGCTGATGGCAGAAGACCTTAGGATCCAATTTAAGGAGAAAAAAAAACTTTCCAGAATTACATGCATTACAATACACTGGATGGGCTAGAGAAGTGCTGGTTATAAATATGTCTCAGGGACTATGTCACATTGCTGAAACTTGACAGTCATAAATTCTTGTTCCTGATGATCTGTTTATGATCTTGATTTATGTCTTGGCTCCAAGTTTTCCATAGGTCCTTGCATGTGACCTCCTGTCTTTGATCTCTGGTTGTTTATGACTTCCGTGTGTGCTCTGCTGTTTCTTGAATGTCAATCATTCTGGAGCAGAACACCCCCTATTGACTTTAAGATGACAAAAAAAAAGTAAAACAACTGGCCAGATATTGATACAAGCATTTTTAGACCTTGATATAGAAAATTAAATGTAGGTATTTTCCCTTTTCTTCCTTCAGCTAAGAAATAAATTGCAGGATATTCTTGCAGTCAACATATTCTTTGTTAGGATATTTTGGTGGGTCCTCCCATTATCTCTGTGTGGAAGGAAGATATATACGCTCTTTGCACACACATCAGTGTTTTTTTTTCCCCCAAGATACCGACACTCACAATCTGTGTACTGAGCTCCAAAACACTGCTTGTTAGTTGACTGTTGCACTCCAAAATAATTTAATTTTACCAATAGGGATATCTTGAAATGTAACAGAAAGATTATTTTTAGCTAAGAATGTTGCTAAAATACCCCGAATACCAAAGAATCCTATTACCTGTTCCATTACGTGTGGTAAATTTAAGTGTAGCAAAAGTGGCAGCAAGAAATCTCCCTGCCATAATCTCTGATGTTCTGAAGGCCTTTCATGTATACTGTGGGCATGGCTGCTGTTTTCCTTAGCTTTTGTATTACATTGCATGTTTTTGTTCTTCTCTTTTTCCCTGGGTAAAGGAATGACCTATGGCAACAGGATGGCAACATAACTTCCTCTCTTTCTTTTCATGAATTGGAATCTAGATTTGAAAGAAATTTCTTTTATAGCAAAATAAAAAACAACAAAAATATCCAGGCACCATTTAAAGAAGTCTGTGTGGATAGTGCATAATAAAATACCAATGTCCTAACAATACATATCAATTTTGAAGCTGCTGTGAACAATCAAAACTGCTGGAAAACACTTGCTGTCCAATATGCTCTACACAAGACCTGATGATGATGATGATGATGTGTCATATCCAACATTTTGATTCACCTTGCACAATAATTGGCATAAGATCTTTCCACCAACATTTTCACAACAGATTCCAATATCCCTGGAATACTGCTGCTTCCCCAAACTACTTATTTAACTACCACAGGAATTGGCTTGGAGCAGGCATCCAGATCCTAATTGATTGAAGATTTTATCATTTCTCATAATTGCCCATGCTAGGTAGAATAGAGGGCAGTGACAGCAAAACAGCATTGGAAGGATCCTACACAACATGCTACTGGTAAAACATTTTCCTTGTACTTTATCCTGTAGGATCTTAGAACTCAATATAATGACTGTGGTAAATCTGTTCCATTTAATCAACCATTTCTCATTGCTTCTTACAGTCTCCTGACACCGTTTTTGAACACAGAAGCCTTAGCTTGTTCTGCTTGTTCTGTATTCCTAAAGAATACTGTATTCTTGCATCCCTCAGAGCTCTATCTCAAAACACCATATTTTGACTCATTTCCCCAGATTTTTTTATCTCCGGCAGAATCCCAATGTTATTAATATCTAGTATTTTATTTAAGACAACTGTTTAGTAAGTGGATGAAGTTCATTGTAATCATTGGTCTCATCCCTTCCCTTTTCAAAATTACAGTCTTTTTTCTTTAAAATAAACTGGGGCTACATTTGCTCTAAAGACAGAATATTTTTTCTGCTGACACCAGAATTTTAGTGCATTATTTGAACTTTTCATTTGATTGTTCTGGGTCTTTTTGTACAATATTTGATCATGTTTCTTCATAAAGTTCAATCTCTGGGGGGGGGGGGTCATTAATTTACATCCAAATGCAAAAGTCATTATCAGCCCCTGCAATAAAATACAGATATATACAGATACAGATACAAAAAGAAGATAGAGATATGCAGTAGACTGATACAAACAAACACACACATACTGTTTCCCTCAAAATTCTGTAAGGTATGGTGGAAAGTGAAAATACTAACAGCAAGACTTCTGGAGGATAGATTTTCACATAGCTACTATTCTCCTAAATATGTTACCATTTATTTTAGTTGGGAGAAAGTGAAGTGCTAATGATTGGCTCCCCAACCTTCCATGTTCCAAATAATGGTAACCGAGCTTTGGAGATGAGAATTCAACAGCAGAGAAATATGTTGCAATATATAAGCTCTGTCTGTATCTGCTTGCTCTTTTGCATAACTTATATGAAGGCAGGATGATAGCAAAAGATTGTATGAGAAAAATATCATTATGTTTATGTATTTTTCATAAGAAAAATATAATGTGTACTGGAAAAGGCTGATCGTATGTCAAAGTATATTCAGATCCACAGCCCAAACAATATTCAAACATTAATAAGTTTACAAAGAGAGAGTTATTTATGTAGAGCTGCATTAACAAGGGAAGCACAATGCATTTGGTTATATTTTTTCAGATCATAAAGTTTTAATAATGTGGCTTCTGCTTTCTATAAAGTTGTGAATTGAGAGCAGGTTATGAATGGACTGTACATTTGTTTGTGACATTCCTTGAACAGATGTCCCAGATGAGGAAATTCCTCATGGATTAATGATGTTATTGTGAGGTTTTCTTAGCAAGAACCTTCTTTCAAAGCCTTTAGTGGTGAATCATGAGGCTGCCTGAACTAGAAGTGGAGTTATTCATGCTGTTAGATAAGGCACTGAGATAGAGATAGGCTTCTCTAATTACTTGCATCTTGGAGCAACCAACTGAAATTTATATACCTGGAAGAAAGATGGGAGAAATTTGTTCAATTTGCACTTCCCAAACTAATACATGAACAGAAATGTAATATTTAATATTTGTATTTTCTTAGATTGTAAGAGTGCAGTTTTCTGAGCATAAAAGTTTGCATTTAAAGATAAAAAAAATGCTATAGTAGCATAGCAATTGGGATCCTTTCCTTAAAGACACTGTGGTTAAGATACTGGATTTGTCGGCTGGATAGCCAGGGTTTGAGACGGGTGAAATGCTTGTGGTTCAGACCAGATCGGATGATCTGGTAGCGATTGTGGTGCAAGGCTCTGCCCACCCACCCGGGTGTCATTAGTTCTGCTTTTAAAAGATTAAAAAAAGGCTCTGACGATTGTGCACCACAGCTGTGATCGTCAGAGCCTTTTTTTACCCTTTAAAAGCATTTTTTTACAACCTATTCGGACGAATAGGTTGTAAAAAATACTTTTAAAAAGTAAAAAAAAAGTTGGCTATGTCCACCTAGTCACATTACCCCCCCCCCACTAAGCCACGCCCACAGTAACAAATTTCACTACTGGTTTGAGACCTGAGCACTGCATGATGTGGTAAGCTCCCACCCTCGCCCCAGCTCCTGCCAAACTAGCAGTTTGAAAGCATGCAAACGTAATAGATATATAGGTTCACTTCATTGGGAAGGTAACCACACTCCGTGATATCATGCTGGCCACACTGATATATGAGATCAGTGTAGCCATATTCACAGCTGGTATACTGATTTTCTTGTTCTTTGTATTTTAAACAACTTTAATCTTTGTCCAACCTCAGTTCATTCTAAAGTTCAGCTTTTCTCTACAGTTTCAGACTTCATGACTGTAATCATTTTAGTGACTTGCTTCTATTTTCATTTTCTATATGTGCTTTTTTTTTTTTCATTTTCATTTTTTATAAAGCTTTGTAAAAATGCACATTGGTTTCATCTGCTGTTCTCCATCATTTTTCTTCATTAAAATTATTTTCAATTGTGCTTGTTATTGTGAATTTGCTTTTTAATGAATTTCCATCCACCTTAAGCTCCCTTTCTATTAGTTTGTCGTTCTAATGAATCCTCCTTATCATTTTTCCTGGGTTTATTAAAATCCAGTCCATTAAATTTTTATTGTTTTAAAACACAAAGTATTTGACTATACACAAGTTAGTTTTCTGGAAATACAAATAATATGTTGTCATGTGCTTGCTGTTTCCACTTCCTTGACTACATGTCCCAATTGATTAGTATCAATTAATAGCCTAGAAGAGCTATTTTCTGTGGTCTTCCTCTATTCTCTGAAGAAGACAAAAAAATGTTAGCATGTCAGGAATTTTCTGGTAGAACTGTGCTTGGCAAAATTTGTCTTTCAACTGGTGTCAGGGTTATCAAAATCCCCCATCACTACCACTTCATGCTTCTTTGAATGATGTTTTGGAATGCAGTAATCATATTTTCTCTCTAATACTGTGGTTCATATTAAACATCCGCAGCAATTTTTATCGTCTTTATCCCTCCATATATTTGAACCCAAATTCACTCTACTGCAGTGTTTCTTAACCTTAGAAACTTTAAGATCTGTGGATTTCAACTTGCAGAATTGCCTAGCCAAGAATTGAAGTCCATACATCTTAAAATTGCTAAGGTAGAGAAACACTGGCCTATAATATTAGCAAATTAAATTGGATTACTGAACAAGCTTAGATACTTTTAACATAGCAACTAATTCTTTTCAATTGTGTGTGCTTCTTTTGAACCAACTGCATCTTCAATTGCTCACTTCCAATTACAGAAACATCTCACCAGGTCTCCATTATATCTACTGAACCTTATTTCTTCCCTTGACTAAGAGTTCAGGCTCAATTTATTTGTCTCTGGTACTCTATTAGTAGGTATGATGGTCATACATTTTATTTGAGTGGTTAATAGCAGCACTCTCTTTTCCTTCCACAGTGCTCAAGTATTTATGTGAAGTCCTTCCTTCAGAGTTCTTTCCTTCAAACCCAAAAGGATTACATTTTAAAAACCTTCTGGTCAAATTTGCCATGCTTCAGCCTGTCTCATACAAGCAGTCCATTATTCTGATAATTAAGACTATTGTTCCAGGAATCTAATCTCTTCCATCATCATCAATTGCCTAACCAGACATTCATTTGCAATATTCGCCTTTCCTACTCCAATCGTTTTAGATTGCAGGGAAAACCACTGAAGATCAATACCACCACATCCTTCCATCATCTTGAGCTTCCTTCAGCATCCATATTCCTTAAAGTATAATTTATTTCCACATAAATTAGATGGAAGAATTATTTATCTGTGGGATTCATAAATCTTGAAAGTTAGTCCTGACATATCCTTGATATTTATTTGTAGCAGATAGTTCATATCATAAACCAATAAGTCCAAATAGCATACTTTTTTTAAAAAAGTAACCAGCCACCATAATTCTTTCCTTCGTTTGATCAAAACTGAATAGAATGTAATGATTAGTTCCAGAGGTTTGGAAATTATTTATTTAGTTATTGATTTGATTTGTGTTTATTCAATTTGTTACGCCCATTCAATTCAGATAAGACCGGGTAGTTTATAAAACATTAACCATATTTAAAACACAATTTAAAATATAACAAAATGTTACAAAATTCCTTGAAAGAAAAAAAACCCAATAATATTAAAAAACAAAACAAAACATGACAGGGTTTCCACAAACTCTCTAATCCCAGGCTTGGAACACAACCAGGTTTTAAGGGACTTTAAGACATTTGGAGAATGAGAGCCATATGTATTTCTGGAGGATTCTGCATCCTGCCTGTTTCTTTCTTTGTTCTTGATTTGAAGATTCAAACTTTACATCTTTAAAAACCTGAACATTGTTTCTTGGTTCCAATGCTGCATAATATTGTCTATGCTCCTTGATTCTTACTATTACTGTTGTCAATTAACCTTCATTTTTTATTTTACAATCTTCCTTCTGGTAAGTTGTTTTCAATGTTAGTTTCTACCTTAGGAACTCCTTTATGGGAACCAATAAAACATCCTTTCTTATCAGGTAACCATTTACTATGCCTATTCTTTGATTTATTCTTCAAGGGCAACTACAGGGTTGCACTTGCTGAATATGTAGGCCAGAATGTTGTCAACCAGGAACATAAACAGATACGAGCACTGCAAGTAAAGGATTTCTCATCCAAGGATCTTCATCTTCACTTTTGTTTCTTAAGCTTTTACCAGTTTTACTGCACAGAAGCATATAATCATAAAATAATAAAAGTTGGGAGAAGTGGCCATTAGGCCATTGAGTCCAATTCCCTCTTCAATGCAAGAATCGACATTAAAGGAGATGGATGATAGTCTTGCTCTGTTAGGAAGGTTTTTTTCTCATCAATATTAAAGTGGAATTTGTGTTCTTGTAATTTAAATCCATTATTCTGTGTCCTGCATTGTGAAACAAGAGAGAACAGGATTTCTTCCCTAAGACATTTTTTTTCCTGGTATTTGAAGAGTGCTATCAGTTTCTCTCACAGTCATCTTTTCTTAAAGCTGAGCATATTGCTGTATCTCTTTCAGTCTCTGTTCAATTATTTTAATTTCTAGTCTCCTGACTATCTTGTTTCCCTCTCTCCAAATGGCCCAGTTTTTTCTGAATCCAGCCCAGAACTGGACACAGTATTTGAGACAAATTTCAACCAAAGCTGAATAGAATAGAATATTAGTTTCAGTGAGTTTGGAAATTATACTTTTGTTGATGCATTCTAAAGATCTATTTATTTTCTTTGCATCATATTTTACTGCTGGTTCTTTTGAAACTAACTATTCTATACATAATTCAGCTACTATCAATACTACCAATTCAATGTTCTAGATCTGTACATTTGATTTTTAATTTCCTAAATGAAGACATTTGCAAAGTGCAAATTGGTGCAAAGAGCTATTAGATTCCATTGTGTTACTTTTAGCTTGTTTCTCCAAGCTACAAAAATCATTTATGCAAAGGAATATAGGCCTGACTTTTGGAATGGGGGATGGATGGATGGATGAATGAATGAATGAACAATTAAGAAGAGACTTTCAGAAAAGATTGTGCAGTCCCGAGAAAGAGGAAAATAGGAGAAGTAAATTCAAAATAACATCATGTTGAATTTATTTCATTTAAGATGGACAAACAAACATTTCAAGATTCTTCTTTTTTTACCCTCCAACAATGAAAAGCAATCCTGGAATCCTTGCCATGCTTGTTTCTTGAAACTGCATGCCTCAAAGAGATGATATTTCTGTCTTCAAGTATATTAACTATCCCCTCCAATTTTATATGATCTGCAATGTGAAAATATTTCTTCTTTTTTATCCAAATCCAATGAAAATATTGAAAGTTTGGCAACCCAGAAATCACTGAGATTTTTTAGTATAGTTTTCAAGTATAATTTATCAACTTGATTGTCATGCTATTCAATTTATCCTTAATTGGATTGCTGATCAATGTATCATGAAGTAGTCTATGATAGATATGCTTTCTCAAGTAAAGGTATATTCTATCTACAGCATTCCCAAAATTTACTAAATAAGTTACTCAATCAAAAAATTAGATAAGGGTTTGGTATAGCAATATTTGTTATTCATAAAGTCATACTGATTTAGTTAATTACTGCATTGTTTTCAGAATCATATCTGTATTTAAGATCCTCCTAGATATTGATATCAAACTGATTGGTATTTAATTTGTGGGATTTGCCTTTCCTCCATTTCTGAATATTGGATATTTGTTCCAATTATTCAGGATGGTTCAAAGATAAACTATGGCCAGACTGAAGCTAGTTGATTCAGTACCCTAGGATGCAGTCTATTTGGTTCTAAACTTTTTCACTTTTTCAAAGTAAAGAGGTATTCTCATTTCTCATTGCTTCATTATAGGTTTAGTCAAATACTTACTGCTCTTTTAGGAGAGGAAAATTTTAGGGATTTCTCTTTAAACTCCCCAGGCAGCTTCCATAGGCTACAAATTGTTTGGCTTTGTTATTCTCTTGCTCAGTGAGAGAACTAAAATGTAGTGGAAAAAAGTCAAAATTATATTCATCTAATTAAAATGCTGGTAGCAAATTTACTCACATATAATGATGGGTTTAAACTTTTAAGAATAAATGCATTCCTTGGGACTGGACCATACATTGGTATTTATGTTACACTGAAGTAACATACATCATTTATTGTACTTTAATTCTGCTCACGTACTGTACATCTACTTTCATGAAGACATATTATGGCTTTACACTAGTTAATTGTTGAGGAGAATGCTTTTTCTGTCTTGCATCCCATGAAAAAGTGATGTTCTAATCCAGACAATTACTTTGATGGATTGTTAAAAAAAAAGAAAGTAAAAATAAAATAAATAAAAATATTCTAATATTATAATCTTGACAAAGTTTCTTCTTTGAAACATGGTTTTATATATAGTTTAAGCATAAGTCTGTTCATACATAAATAGAAAGAAATAATTTTTTAAAAAAAATCTAAAAAAATATTTGGTAGAAACCAAAAATTAAGGAATACAAGAGTAATACGTTATGAATGTAGAAAAAATTTTCTTTTGCTAGTGTCAAGAGTTTTTTTTTTTTTTAATTTGATTTATATGTCGCCCTTCTCCGGAGACTCAGGACAGCTTACACTGCATTAAGCAATAGCATTCATACTTTTGTATATTTAAAGACAGCTTATTGCCCCCACAAACTGGGTCCTCAATTTACCTACCTCAGAAAGGATGAAAGGCTGAGTCAACCTTGAGCCTGGTGAGATTCGAACTTACAGTAATTGCAGACAGCTGGTGTTAATCACAATGCTTTTAGTCTGCTGAGCTATCCAGGCTCAGAGTTGATCTTTGGGGAGAAATTGAGACAGTAAAAAATGAGAAAATTAAAATAAAAAAGCTGCAAGAAAAGAATGTTTGAATTCTTTATGAAAATATACTAGACGCTGTACACCACATGCAGTAACCTGCTTAGTCCACAACTTCTTAAAGAATTCCTCTACACATTAACTAGCTATTTGTCTTAGAATTTTTACGTATTAGCTATCCCAAATGGTAGGTAGGCATTCGAAGAGCAAGATACATTTTAAAAATGTAATAAACTGGTGGTTCCAATTGCTTTAATGTATTCAATTTACCTCTAAACATTTAGTATGTTGGTAAATGTTTTCAGAAGTTACATAAAGCAGTTTCACTTACAGCTGCTTCCATACTGACAGCTGTTAAAATAGTACAACTTGGAATACTTTTTCCTCTCTCTACATACCATACACTCAATTCATTTATCATTTGCTTCTGCTACATTTTGGTCTCAGCTTTGCTATTAATTAGAGGTGACTATACTTTGATTAATTGCTAACATATGTCATGTATGCGCCATATGAGGAACTGCTGTCTACATTTTTCCACTTATTGAATGCCTGATCCAACGAATATAAGCCAAACATTGTTTTTAAATAAGTAAAAACCTAATCATACAGAATAATATGGATATAATCAGAATACAACACACTCATTTGAAGTGTTAAGAATTCACTGAAGTATGCAATAAGAATAGGCCATAATTCCCAAGGTAGTGCAAGCAGGGTCATATAGGCCATTGGAGTCTCTTTGGTTTAGCTCAGGCCTTTTTATTTCTATTTGATTCCAGTTTCTCAATAAGTTTTAATAGCTCCATATTATGTGTGTGTGTGTGTGTGTGTGTGTGTGTGTTTTCTGAGGTTTTCGCAGGTGTTTGTATGTAGGTCTTTGGTTATTCGGGTCTTCTCCTGTGTAAAATTGGAAGTGTCTTGGCGACGTTTCGACGAAGTCTCATTTGTCATCTTCAGGCTGGTGTTCTCGGCTTCGTGCTTCCAGGAGCAGTCATCTTCAGGTTGGTGTTCTCGGCTTGCTCCTGGAAGCATGAAGCCGAGAACACCAGCCTGAAGATGACAAATGAGACTTCGTCGAAACGTCGCCAAGACACTTCCAATTTTACACGGGAGAAGACCCGAATAACCAAAGACACACATATATACATATACGTATACGTATACGTATACGTATACGTATACATATACATATACATATACATATATATATTTGTTTTCTGAGGTTTTCGCGGGTGTTTGTATGTAGGTAAGATTGCTCCTGGAAGAACGAAGCCGAGAACACCAGCCTGAAGATGACGAATGAGACTTCGTCGAAACGTCGCCAAGATACTTCCAATTCTATGCGGGAGAAGACCCGAATAACCAAAGACCTACATACATACATACATACATACATACATACATACATACATACATACATATATATCATATAGTACGCTGAATTCTATGCTCATGTTTCTTGGCAAACTCCTATGTACCTATGAAATTAAAGAAAAGAATACAGCATCTTACTTGAAAATTAATACGCCTGATCTAGTGTGGTGTATATATAAACCATTTCAAATGTCACAGGTTTCTAGCATGAAAACAAATGAATTTGCAATGGATGGTTGTGGCCTCACTAGGAGGTCTTTTGAAACTATTCCAAACATTCTAGAACAGTGGTTCTCAACCTGTGGTCCACAGACCCCTGGGGGGCCCTGAAGTCATCACAGGAGGTCCATAAAGGCTTGAAGAAATGTTATGATTTAAATCTTAAGTCTTGAGGGTCTCTGGCCATGATCCATGGCCACAAAAGGTATTTAAATGAGGTCTGTGGTGAACAAAAGTTTGAGAACCATTGTTCTAGAATTTTTAGGTTCTGGTCTGAGTTGGAAATATGTGATCATATTCAATATTAAATATCAAATTAGAGCCTACTTATAGGAAGGTTAGTTCAGCTACTTTCAACTTGTAATAGTTTATTGAAATGAAGAGTTTCAAGCACTCAAATTCAAATTCAAAAGCTTTTGCTTACTAATAGTATAGATAATACCTGTTTGAGTACTGTTAAAGAATTTAAATAAAACACTTGCTCTAACAGAAATATATCTAAAAACCTTTGTATCAAGGATCTTGGCAAATGGCAGATTTGGTATTCCAGTCTTTATAAAAAAAAGAAAATAATGAAATTATAGACTATTTCTGGATATGTTTTTGGAAAGTTGCAACTATCAGTTAAAAATAAGAGAACTAAAAATATTGTCTGCACTGACAGGATACATCACAGTAGTATGGACAACAGCCATTTTTGGATAATAAGAATAGATTATCTCTCTCTGTAGTCAGATGGCCAGCTCTATGTTGCCAGTTCACCATCACCAAGTCCCCTTTGCCAACTCACCACTGCCAAGACATCACAGGACAACTCAACACAGCCAAGACATCACAGGACAACTCAACACAGCCAATTTGCCACAGGGACAACTCAGTGCAGGCAGCCAGAAAGAGAATCAGTCGGGTGAACAAGTGGTGGACAGAGTGCAGAGTTCCCATTTTCACACACCTCCACTGCCTCTGCTACTGATGCCTCGAATTCTGAGCCATTTGGAGTTTGGGCCACTTGACAGTGGAAGAAGTGTTCAGGCCATTCAAGGATGGTGATGGTGGGAAGGGCAGGTGGCAGGGTGGTGGTGGAGGCCAGGTGCATCCCATTTTTACAGCTCTTGCCACTACTACCACAGCAAGCCATTCATAGGGGGCAGTGTTTAGGCTGCAGGGCAGTGGGTAGGAGTGGGCAGCAACAGAGGTTAGGGGCATCCCAGATTCACATACCCCACAGCCACCTCCATACCACCGCCCCAGAATGTACTGAACATCACCACTACTGAAGAGTCTGAACTGCAAATGGCCTGGAGCTTGGTGTAGCAGCAGCAGCAGCGGTGGTGGCAGTGGTGGCCACAGGTGTGAAAATGGGAAGCCCTTGGCCTCCGCAGTCCCATTGCACTGTGTCCCCCCCCCCCCACTTGCCTGCCTGCTGGCCCAGCTCTCCCTCTGGCTGAATTAAGCACCAATATAAAAACAATAAAAATCCATAGCTGAAATATTCTAACACCATCAACCACAATCAATAAAGCCACTGTACAGGCTCTAGTGCATTTCCATATCCTGCTTATGAGCTTTCCATGGTCATCAATTTGATGCTGTGGGAACATAATGCTAGTCTTTGGTCTTTCATCCATTTCAGCTGGATCTTTTTAACTCTGTTTTAAAAAAAAAAAGTAAAAGTTTTCCTAACCTACATATTTGAATATACTAATGTCCAGATACTCTGGATATTCTAATATTGTCTCTCGTCTCCTTTGTTCTATATAAATTTAACCATCTTCATAGACAGCGAGACTAATGAGCACTATAGTAAAGAAGCCGTGCCTAAACTTCTAATGGCCAAACATGCTGTGGTGAAAATGAAATAATCATCACATGTATGAACATTTTAAGTGCACTAAGACTGAATGTGCCTTACCAATGAATTCTGAATGCAAACATAAAAGAAAATAAATGTTCCCTCAGAACATTTGTAAGTGGGATTTGTTCCTGCAAGCAAAATGATGGTTGTAATGAAGGTCTACTAGAAAAAAGTTATACTCCGGGAAAAAAAGTAGATGTTTTCATTTGCTGGCTGTAGCTAATTTTCTTTTAATATATGATTTTTATGTTCTACAGCCTCCGGTAGTAAGTGAAATATAATTCTAATTAATTTTTCCTATGGCTGTAGACAAATCAATAACTGTAAGGATCCCAAGGGGAAAAACAAGCAACATGGTCTTCTAGGTTCCTAACAAATGCAAATAAAATGACCTTTTCTTGACAACTATGAATATTGTTCCACAAATTTACTACTAAAATTGCCGCAATCAGCAATTCATAGTGCAAATACAGAGCCAATAATAATCTTAAATAATTGTTCATTGTGGCAAAGCAGGGTGTAAACTTCTACCAATTGTTGCAAACTTCAATCAGGAATGCTCATATGAAGTGACTGGACAATCAAGTACTAGGAATCTCTTGTTATTTCCATTATAAATTTGTACCATAACAGCAGACACATCATTGCATTTGAGATCTACTTTATTTTATATTGGAAATATGAAAACTATCAATTGATATCAGATACAAAAGTAGTGACTCGGGAAGGTATGAATAAATGTGATAGATGAAGATATTGTGATGGTCCCTAGAGATTTATTATCAACAGGAGTGCACATATTATTTTGTTAATGGTTGTTTGGGTAACTAGCAGGAAGTTCCAATATGGTGGACTGGACTGAGAAGTAAACACATACTCACACCAGTGGTGGGTGGCCCCCGGTTTGCATCAGTTCTATAGAACCAGTAGTAAAACTGACAGGAGGCTCTGCCCACTGACCCTGACCTCATGAAAATGCTTTTGCCAGTTGCGAATCGGTAGTAAACCCCCACCCCTGACTCACATGCATCCAGGAAAAAGCAATGGCAAATCATTTCCCTATTACACCAAGTAAACCACATGGTTGTATCTATTAAATCTGATCCAAGGATATCTTTCTACATATATCACAAATTACCAAAAAGTTTTATATCTGGCTTGTGGACCTTATTTAAGCAGTTCAATATATTGTAGATGATGAATAAAACAAACATTCTTACATCCACTAGTACCCGTGATTCTTTTCCCTCCTCACTCCTTACAGTTCCATTGCTTCCATGTGGTTGCTAATAAATTCTTGTCAGACCTTTAGTGCAATACTCTTGACA
This sequence comes from Masticophis lateralis, assembly GCA_030761175.1. Classification (NCBI taxonomy): domain Eukaryota; kingdom Metazoa; phylum Chordata; class Lepidosauria; order Squamata; family Colubridae; genus Masticophis; species Masticophis lateralis. The sequence continues at coordinate 34,403,003 of JAUDYJ010000003.1, forward strand.
AAATTATATAATCATAGAAAGATGTGCATATAGAGTGCTTGGTGGTCCTTGAGTTTGGTTGTTTGGTTGAAGATGTTTCATTACAGGACTAGATAACATCATCAGTTTTGGTGAGTGTGGGGTTTGCTCCCAATTTATACCCAATATCTTGCCTGCCAGTATTGGTGGGGGTGTGGCAGAAAACAAGATCCTAAACAAGGAGCTTCCAAGAAGAAAATAATAGGTGTGTTGGTTTCTTATAAACATAAAAAATAACCATAACTTATTAGTTTATTTAGTAGAAAATACATACATTAGTTACTGAGTTAACTGGTGCCATGGTGGCCCAGTAATTAGATTGCAGTACTGCAGACTAACTCACTACTTATTGCTAGGAGATTGAGCCTGGTTCAAGGTTGACTCAGCCTTCCATCCTTCTGAGGTCAGTAAAATGAGGACCCAGATTGTTGGGGGCAATAGGCTGATTCTGTAAACCACTTAGAGGGGGCTGTAAAGCACTATGAAGCGGTATGTAAGTCTAAGTGCTATTGCTATTGTCTTAATCTGGTTTGCCTTTTAGGAGATATCTTCACTTAGCTAACTTCTGGTTCTATTAAACTCCTCTTTCTCTTATTCATGGGTGTCTGTGGAGATATTCAGTCATCCAGGTCATGGTTGTTCCAAAAGTGCTACAGCTGAAGAAGCTTCTTGGATGAGAAGTGAAATGTCTTCAATGAAAAACCAGAAAGTCCAGGTGCCTCTTGAAAAAGCACCTTTGGGTTATTCATGGATGAATCAACTCCTGCTCAATAGCCTAGCAGCTTTCCCAGGTAATCGAAAATCACATTTCTAGAATATAAGCAAAAATCCTCTCAGTGCTGAGGACTTCCAGTTAGGTATATGCTGTTAAAGGAGTTTTGTTTGTTGTATATTTCAAGTTATGTATGGTCCTTAAACTTTAGGTAGTACCACGTGTGGCTTATGGGTTTGTAAAGAGCTCCCTACATGTAAAGGATACTGATGTGAAGTGTAGGTTCAAGTCATTGATTTAGTAGGAAGCAGCATGATTAACTTGAGGAAATCGCCATTTAATAGATATTTTCAGCACACAGTCAGCAGTCTGGGATCTGTGTGTAATGTGGTGTTTGATTCAAGGAAGTCCTATTAATATTTCAGGAAAAAAACATTCACAGTTACATAAGGGGGGGGAATCTCAATTTCTATGATTGTATAAGACATTCACTGCAATCTCTGAAGCAAGTACTTTCCTCATCTATGGAATCAGACAATCAAAGGCACATCAAAAGGCATGACTGAAATGTTATTTTTAAAGGGATAGAGTGAAAAATTAGTCACCATATAAGGAATAATCATATTAATGTTAAATCTCTTAAATGTATCTCATTACTTTTAAGTTAAATCAAAGTCAGCTTTTTTACTAGTTTCTTTGTCCCAAATTAATTTTGGAAATGAAATCTGTCTTATGTTACTTAACCAACAAAGCTTGAACCAGAAAGCATCCCCCATATTATTGACATAATCACCTATATTTTGGTTGATATTTTATATAAGACCGGTTTATTCTGCAGAGAATAATATGAATTTTGAGAAGTCAGGTTTGATTGAAGACATGTTTTAAAATATACAAACATACAAAGTAAAGTAGAATTTATTACAAATGTATTTTCCTAATAAAATATTTTATAAAAGCAAGAAATTAAAATAGAGATGAACATATTTTTGTTACCTATGAAGGCTGTTAGACTATTGAACAGGAGCTGCTTTTTAAAGTCACCTTATGATAAATTCAGTTAACTTACTGAAGCATGTTGGATCAATCATAACAAAAGAGAAATTTGACTAATGTCTATGTGATTATGACACACATGGCATACTAAACTGATCTAAACAATCTTTTCTTGATGACATCTGAAAAGATATCGCAACTCTCTAATACTTGCTATTCTTTCATGTTCTGAATGAATCCCTATTACATCTCACTCAATATTGATCTTTAAACCATGTCTCCCAATCCGTTTCCTTGTGTGGTCACTGAACAGTATAAAAGTTCAATAGGAAGATCAGCTGCTCATCCACTTTTTTGCTAAAGCAATTTGTATTATGGATTTACTTTAGCAGTCTACAGTGGCAGTTGCTGTTTTTACTATTTAAATGCTTTGATTATCTGACCTTGCTTACTTTATCTTTTTAAGCGCTGTGTACTGGCTTTAAAAGTTGATCAATAATGGGGGATTCCTCCACCGCATTATGCAGAAATCAATCCTGATTTGGGCTATTTGTATTTGCTCTTACAAGTCCATCTGTCTACGTTAATTTTATATTTTCTCTTTCTTTCGTAAGCAATTTGGACCCATCCTTTCAAACAGATATTCCTAGCTCTCAGGGGAATCCAGGGACTATATTTCAGTGGAAGAACTACGTCAGAAAAAATGTGAAATAATTCCTTAAAGGATTTTAAGTAGATGTGGTCTAAACTTTGAGACTTCTGCTGCCATTGCAGTTTGGATTATAAATTTCAGACGATTCCTCTCAATTTATTATGCTGCATTTAATGGTACTTGAAAAATTCTAAAATTTACTTATCTTACTGATTTTCAATTAATTAATTTGATGAGTTAGGGTTAGAACCCTTCTTATAGTCCCAGGCACAAGCTCATGTATTAATTGTGAAAGGAATACTTGAGGACCCAGTTTGTGAGGGCAATAAACTGACTTTGTATAAATATACAAAAGTATGAAGGCTATTGCTTAATGCGTGGTCTTGTGTCTCTGGAGAAGGGCGGCACATAAATCAAATTTTAAAAAAATACTTATTGATCAGTAGAATAGACATCTCAACTCTCTAATAATCGCATTGCTAATATAGATAATGATGGTGTTAGTAGTAGAATTAAGGACCAAAGGATAAAAAACTTTCAGTATCATTCTCTCAGGTCCTAGTAGCTTATCTTCTGCATAGCACCTTTTACTAAAAGATGTTCACAAACTAAATCACACAATTGGTAATCAAGTCAGTAACATCTGTGTTAGCCCCCAAAAGGTATCTGCAAAGCTAAAAGCTTGTTGATTGATGCTTATTCACACAGATTCAGTTTTATATGGTATTATATGAAGTCTTCAGTTAGCCACCTTTTCAATGCAACACATAATTTATTTCTTGAATCATGATGTTGCTGACTTTACTCTCTCATAGGACCAATTAGCCTTCAAGTAGCCACAGTGTGTCCTTATCCATCCTTCTTTGCATTTCACTTCCTTTTGACTCTGCATAGTGGAATGTGGATTAGTGGCAGTGTCAATAGAAATGAGGGACCCCATAATTGGGAAAGCATAGGCAATTATTTGTAAAACATTATTTGCAAGGTCAATGAGCATTTTTCTGTGTTCCAAGTATCTTTAAAATTGTTTTGAAGTTGTGTGTCTGTTAATCATATAAAATGATTGCCATAGTTACAGAATGTAAAGACCACATTTCATGCTATTGTAAAGACTATGGTTTTGGTATGGCAGTCAGGCAAAAAGTCAGGCAAAAAAAAAAATCCTTTAGGCAGAGTTGCACTCAGTGGGCGAATGGTTTTAAGAATATAAAATGTGCCCTAAATGCCACATTCACTCTTTCTCATGCATTTAACAAAGAGGGGAAAATTTAAAAGGTGCTATGCTGCAAAAAATGATTCCAACCCAGTTCAAGAAACTCCAAGATTAAATGAAAATCAAAGAAGCAGGTTTTTTTATGATTACATTTTTTCCATCAGTTTGCAAGGGAAGACCTAATACTTGTGATTGGGAAGGTTCAGTACATGCAATGAAGCCATTGGATGAGTTCCCCATATAGTAGGTCATATTTTGTGCTTATAAACACTATTTAGAAGCCATGAAAACCCACCTAGCTTATACAGAGTTTGTCATGGACATATATTGTATGGGTCAGAGATGTTATCAGATTGCTTTCAATCATCCCCAAATAATCAATTTCACCTTCCCCTAGATGGTATTTAGATTAATTTCCAAGTAAAATTTTAATTCTAAATGACACAACCAAGTTAATTAACATATTTTGGTGTAATAATCTATTAATTATTATTTATTATTATTGTTTGCTATATAAACAATCTATTTGTATAATTCTATCACAGTATATTAGACTTTGCTACATTGGGGAATATTCAAATTATATCGACTATTTCTTATCTACTGACAGTTGGGAGGGAAATGATTGGTTTTAAAGTTGTTTCTGTTTTGCTTTGTTTGCATGTTTTATTACTGTTCAGTTTCTTTTTAAGAATACATCATCTTAAATGAATTGATGAGTAGAAATCTGACACATGCTTTAAAATGAAAGGTGTTCATGCATCTTACCAATTATAAAATCCATATACACTTTTAAGTCCATCTGTGTAACAATGGTGATAAATTCTGCCACAGTTGAAAGTGGAAGAGAGAAGAAAGGAACACGGTGAGCCATGTTTCAATCAGAATAGAGCTGGAAGGGACCTTGGAGGTTTTCTAGTCCAGCCCTCTGCTCAAGCAGGAGAGCCTATACCATTTCAGCCAAGTGATTGTCCAGTCTCTTCTTAAAAACCTCCAGTGAGGAAGTTTCTTCTTAATTCCAGGTTTCCTCTTCTCCTTGATTAGTTTCCATCCATTGTTTCTTATCCTGCCCTCTGGTGCTTTGGAGAATAAACTGATCCTTTCCTCTTTGTGGCAGCCTCTCAAATCCTGGAATATTGCTATCATGCACCCACCCACCCCCCAGTCCTTTTTTTCAAATTAAATAAATAAATAAATAAATAAATAAATAAATAAATAAATAAAGAACCACACCAACCCAAGCCATTCCAGGCTTGAGCCCTCCCAATCCCAAACCTCTAAGTAAGTTAAGGCACAGCTTCTCTCTCCCTCCAAATCATCTCTCTCCCCTCATCTATACCTTTTTGGTCACCCTACACTCTAATTTTCAGGGCAGCAAGCAGCCCCAGAACCACATGGTCTGGAGCTGCTTGCCATTCCTCAGGAAGGTCTAGGACAACTCACTGTGGAAAAACACGGACAAATCGCTTCATGACAACTTGCTGTGGGACAAGAGTTACACTAATATCAAAGGAATTGTGAAGTAGAATAATTAAAGAAAGGATACCAAAGTAGGGACAAAATGAAATATGAATGACAAAAATTAAAATATTTTTAAAATTATTAAATAATTTTTATTATTATTATTATTATTATTATTATTATTATTATTATTATTATTATTATTATTATTATTATTATTATTATGTGTTAAGTTGTCCCATGGTGAGCTGTCCATGATTAGTTGGCCATGGCAAGTTGTTCCATTCTGGCCTCAGGAAACTTCAGCTCTCCCAGCAAGTATTTGTTCACCCAGCTGCATTCTCTCTCAGTTCCCCACTCCAAACTTTCACGTGTTGCTGTTTCCTTTTTGGAACCAGCTTCCTTTTTACCTTTTTCCTCCTCTTCTTTCTGAAGACACTGCTGTCAGAAAAGTTGCACAATCTTCAGAATGCCTTGTTCCAAAGACAGTAAAGCTTTATGAAGATAGTGCAGCCTTCAGAAATCCATGGAGTCTTTGCAAAGGCATTCCGAAAACAGCACAACAATGAACAAATGCTTGCTCTCACCTGCTGCACTGGCTAGGAAACCCATGTGGAGCTGGGGAGAGAAGGCAGCTTGCTGGGGCAGGCTGGGGTGGCTGAGCTTTGGCAGGGTTTGGCAAGCAGCTCCAGAGCTTTGTGGATATAGATCATTCTTTCCGTCTTGCAAGGCAGGTTGGGATATCAGTTCATTTTTTGAGCACAATATAACCAAACAGTCACAGAATGAATGTTCGTAAATTGAAGAATATATGCAGTGACATTACTCTCAAGTTCCTGCTATGCTACTGAACCTCACTGTGGAAGAAGATGCTCCTGATAGAGGTGAGAACAGAACACCGGGAGTGTTTTAATCACAACCAAGGTCAACCAAGACATGATGGTCACCCATATGTTCAGTTAAAGAGAACAGGGGTCTATACTGGTCACAGTGCTATAAACAAATGTCAGAGATGGATGATCACTTAAGTGACAAAGGCAAAGGTGCATGTCATACTGTGTCAATGAAAGAAATGGTAAGCCAGTCTTCTATTTAGCAGAAAAACCACACAGCTAAACAAGATAAGTGGTTGACTATATAGTGCCAGATAATGTTGAAAGGCACTCAATATACTAGTGAAGAAGAGCTGAGAATCTTTTGGAGTACTGGTGGTATTTATAGCATGGCTGGATTAGAGTTTTTGGACTATCTAGTTACTGATGTTGCCATGAACACATACACAAAAAAGAAAGCTGCAAAGAGAGAATTAAAATGGAAACATGAAATATAAGAAACATGAACAAGGGAATATTCTGGGCAAAGAAAAATGAAATAATTGACTATACATTGACATCATTGGTGTCAGTTTATTGAAATGGACTGGAATTTATCAAAAGAGCATACTATTTTTCTATTTAGGACACAAAAAACAAAGGAAGAATGACTTCCTTTGATAGTTCAAGAAGTATATAGCAAGGATGGTAGTTGAGTACAATGGAATCAGTGATTAAATAGTATCAGTTAGACTTTACAACCCTTTATCATTATGACTATCCACGTTTATGCTCTAACCAAGCAATACCGAAGACGAGGGGAATGATGGGTTTTATGGTCAAGTTGAACCTTAATTCAACAGAATGTAGCTGGACACTGAAATTCATAAAATGGAAAGATTGAAGAAAACATATTTATACATATAGGTAATCCTCAATTTATGACCACAATTGGGATCAGAATTTCTGTTGCTAAGCAAGGAGGTTGATAAATGAGTTGCACCCAATTTTATGACCTTCTTGCCAAGGTCATTAAGCAAATCACTGCAGGTAAGTAGACCATGGAACCATTAAGCAAATCCAGCCTTCCACATTGACTTTGCTTGTCAAGAGTAACTGGGAGGATCACAAATGGCAATCACATGACCCTGGGAAAAGGTAACTATTTTAGATACACGCTGGTTACCAAGTATACAAAATTTGGTCATATGATTGTGGGGATGCTGTAACAGTTGTAAGTGTAAGGACTGGATATAAGTCACTTTTTTCTGTGTCATTGTAACTTCAAACACTCACTAAGCTAATGGTTATAAGTTGAGGACTACCTGTATAATTTAGTAAATCAAAATGAAGCAGAAGAATGCCTTATCAATTTCTGCCACTCCAAATATTTTTTTCATTGTTAATACCAAAAATAAAAATGAGCTCATTACAATCTGGGAGGCTACAGGAATTGATAGAACGGCTTTAGAAATATGGCAGACAGAAGAGGGAGAATCCCTAAAAGGGCTAATCATACTATACTAGCAAATCTGGAGAATGACACACCAAGCAATTGACATGCCAGTACCAAAAAAGGACCTAACAGTATTCTAACTATTGTACCTTAATTTCACATCCTGTCAAAATAATGATTAGGATTATCCATAGATTAGAACCCTAAGTGGAAAAGAAGATGTCAAATGTTCAAACTGGGTCTCAAAAAAGGCCAAGATATAAGAGACATTATTGTTGATACCTGCTCATTAACTGCAAAAGCCAAAGAATGCCAAAAAAATAAAGCAACATATATTTTAATTGATTATAGAAGGGTCTTCAATTGTGCTAACCATAGGAATCCCATACAAATGCATTGCAAATTCTTGTAATGAAAATCAAGGATCACAGTGGAAAAATTGTATAGGGAAGACCAAACTACAGGTCCACAACTGACAATAAAGTTAATGAGGTGATGGAAATTTCTGCTTTTTACGATCAACCATCAACAATAGAGGAACCAGTAATCAGGAACTACATCCCAGGATAGCACTTGGCAGAGAAGCAAGGCAGACTTTGGAAAATATATTTGTATGTTGTGATATATCTATACTGTAGAGATCAAAATTGTGCAGGCATTAATTTTTCTGTAATAGAAGCTAAAGTTCGACTTTAAAGAAACAGGATAGGAAGAGTATGGCTGTTTTTCAAATGATGTTGAAGAGAACTGCTGAGAACTCCTGAGAATAGATGATTCTCATCTATTCTCTAATAGATGATGACCAGCAGGAGCCTCCACCCACTGACCCAGACATTATCAGAAGTGATTTGCGCATGCACGCGTTAGCATAAGGTGAACCGGTAGTAAAGGTAAGTAGAACCAACTCATGATGATGATGATGATGATGATGATGATGATGATGGATCAAGTCAGTGCTTTTCATTATTGCTTCAAGTCTTCCAATAGCACATCCATTATCACTGTAACTGAGTCCATTTTGTGGCTGATCCATTAATTGGTTTTCTTGATTATCCATGTCACTATAAGTTTTATGATATTATGGAAGAAGATAGGTTAGATTAGGTTTTTTTCCCTCATTTATTCTGATTGGTGGGATTGGTTGCTTTATTTTGTTCAACAATTTTATTGTATAGGTACATTGGGCTAGATTCCATCCTCTATTTTCTAATTTATATTTGTTTATTTATACTAGAAGTTACATCTAGACTGATTTAATTCTTTTAGGTTTTCAGTACTTCGAATAATTTTTTTACTTATCTCTTATGTAGCTTCAAACTTTTAATGGATTAGACAAATAATGCATATAAGTCTTTTAATGGCTATTAGAATGGTAGCTAAATTAAACCTTCATGTTCAGACTCAATATCCTTGAGAAAGCCAGATGCAGGGATCAGGATGGTTCATCTGGTCAGCCATAGCAATAAATTTATTATGGTCTCATCCAGGCATTTCTTTTATTCTTATAATATTATAGTACTAATATTTAATCTTCAAGCTTTATCCAAATTTAAAATAAAAGCATTTTTCCATATTAAGTTAATTCAAAGGCATATTTAGCCAAGTATATTGTGCATGATGTAATCTAATTGATGTAACCACATGATGTAATTCTCATAGTAAGTGAAATATAATGGGAGCAGATGCTAAAGTGAAATTTGGAAATGTAAAAATGCAAACGTTTATGTATATGACTTTAGAAAACATTGCTCTGTCATCATTGCAATTAAGACAGTTCCATTTCAAAGACTTATGTTGTTGACAAGTGCCTCCATATCAACATTTTGTAACCTAACTGATGACAAAAGCTGCCTGAAATTAATTTAACTTGCACTTTGGGACTGCTTCAGATGCCCCTGCAGGAATTCACTCTAGTTCAGCTAAGCCTGAAATGCAATTCTTTATGGGTATGTTTTAATTCGCAGACTATTAATTGCCCACCGTGTACATTTATTAGAGCTAATGTCCATTTGCATCATGAGATTGTTTTAAAATAAATATTATTATTTGCTGTACATAATTTTAGCAGATATTCACATTCTTAACAATGTTAGAATTTGGGATATTACAAGACAGGGTTTGGCAAAAAGCCATTCTTTTCATTCCATCTGGACATGATAAGAACTGCTAAAATTGATGTCTGAATTTGCATTTTTCTCTTCCGTCAATATCCTTTTCCTTTCTGTGATATGCAAGCCTGTGAATGGGAGTTGTCAGATTTCCATTTGTCACAGTTCATACATTGTTGTTTTTTTAAGCTAGGGATGGGCTTAATGCCATCAACACACAAACAAAAATAACAAAGTTCATATAGAAGAGTTAGATTTTCTAAGTTTATTATAATGTTTACTAATGTAAAGAATTAAGACACCGTGAGAAGAGATGATGCTCAATGTAGCTAGAAAACAAACAAACAAAAAATAAAACAAAAAGAAACACCTGCTACTTGCTGTTTCAATAAAAAGATGAGAGATTTCAATATAATCATCAGAGCAAAATTCTTCCTTGCCGTAATAGTTCCAGTGTTAAACCTGGTTTAGCTTCTAGTTTTAGTTAAACAAAGCTCTGGTTACTCTGCCATAGCTATAACATATAACTGCTGTAAGTTCTTAATTGTGGTATAGGAAATAATGCACAATCTATTTCTTTCTTAAACAGGGTGGGGAGTAAATTGTGAAGGCAGACTCAGATATTTAAGCAAACCAAAGGACTGACAATGTAACACAAAAATGTCTCTTTCAGTGAATTCACTGAAAATTAAACAGGCAGAATGTGACATATAAAACAACACTTAAACCAACCATCCCTGTTGTTATATATTCCAAGGGAATACTTGATACTTGAATTTGTCTTTAAAAATATCTGGGGGTTTTGGGGGTGTGTGGAAGCAACAAATTAAGACAAATGTTAGAAGATGTAATTAAATTCTGTAAATCTGGTATTTCAGAATGATATTTTCCTTTTCTGACTGTCCCTGTAAAATGCAGTGAATAGCACAGCCAAGCATGAGGCATTCAGCACCAAATGAATGCATCACTCTCTGACCAGCCCCGAAACAGACAAGTCCATACAGTTTTCCTCAAGTGGGTAAATGTTAAGAGAGAATAATCCAAGTTTCATGATGCAGCAGGACAAAGCTGGGTAGTGAAAATTATGTTGCAGTAGAGTCTTGAAAATATGACTGTAAAAGTTAATCAATAAAATGTCTATTCCTGTCTATTCACTAGAGGCCCCAGCTGCATAGCTTCACACAATCAATACTACAAATTATTACGATTTCCAGGTTCCCACTGGACATTCTGAACAAATCTTTCAAGTGTAACAGGCTTACATCGTGGGGTTGTTGTAGCCTGGCTTCCTTCCTCTGCACTCCCCGCACTTCAAATTTTCGATGTAGTTCATCAGAAAAAGTAGCAAATTAAATATCTTAAAGCCTCTGAACTTTGTGCAGCTGCTAAATTCTGGATTATTCTTGCTTTCTTTTGTGTTTCCTTGACTTTTCCTTCCAATACTATTTGTACTCATATTAGACAGTCATAATGAGATAATCATGGAAGAGATAACTTCACATTTTATTTTGTACATGTGCGAACATGTTCCAGTTTTGAAATCCTATGCAACTGAAAAAAAGGCCATAGAGCTGTCTGATTATCAACCTACATTTTTCATTCCCTTATTTCCTGAAGTTTTAGTTTCCCCACATCTGCACATTTTTTTCAACATTTTAACAATGTTTACCATGCTGACAAACTGCTCTTTGTGTTCTCCTGCCTTAGGAGAATGATTGCTTCAATATTGCTACTACAGCCCCAAACCTACTGTATCATTGTGGGGTCTCATACAGACACACACAAGGAACATCTCTATCTTCTCTCTTACCTCCTAGCTTCTCTATGATGATAGCCTATCTTTGAATTTTGCTCCTCAAAAGTGAGAAACTGTCTCCACTCTCAATCCTTTATTATGGAATTGTTTCCCATTTAAGAGTTCCAATCTTGCTAGAAATATTATCACTGTCCATTTGGTAGCTGCATCCTTTTATAATCTCACTGCGTTAATGTGGTCAGCTGCTCCTCTTTAAGAGATAGAGGGCCCAGCCTATTTGCAGTCTCTGTCATTTCCCCCTGTTTATTCATAAACCTGCTCCATCCTGTTTCAACACTCAGCTGTGTTGTTGTTGGTTTTTTAAAAATATACTTTCACAATATTTGCATTTAAACTTGATATGCAATTTTATCTGGAAGTGCAGGCAAATGTTCTATTCTGAATATCTCTTTTTATGCACATTTTGCTGTTTGTTTTACCTCAGTAGCATATCAGAATCTTTGAAAAAAATGTAAAAATCCAAGGAGAACAACATCCTAATCTTTGTATTAGTCTCAGAAATGTAAACCAGGTTGGTTTGCTTCGAAGTTCAGATCAAACAAAATTCTTGTGCATTTCTATTTGGTAGCAATCAATCAAGTAGTGAAGCCAATGTTATCACAGCCATTGCAATTGCACATAAACATGGGATAGGAGATACGATAGTATGCATTTTTGCTTTGTGGCCAGGTGAAATAGAGAAAAGATTTTCCATCTGGGTAGAAGTATAGTACCCTGTCAATTCAAATGAAATTTAACATGGATCAGCATCTAACCAAAATGTGTGGAAAGTTTAAAATTTCTTTTAAAAGAAATGTTTCTTTTCAACTTTTAGGAAAATAGTTTTAGTGGCCAGCTTATCAGCACCTTGGAAACTTTCTGTATTTTCACCATCTCTAACAAGTGGAGCTCTTGGTAATCTGCCACATTAACATTTCTAGTAAAAGGCAGCCACTTATCAAGTCTTTGAAGAGTTAAAATGTTACATTAATACAGTGGTACCTTTATACTCAATTGCTTTCAAACTCATTGAATTTGGTACTCAATGTATTTTGACATGAAATTTTTGTCCCAGTACTTATCATTTGTTTGGTACTTCCTTATGACTCACTACATTATTCCTTATGGGGAAAAACTGGTTTGGTACTCATCATTTTTGGTACTCATTGCATCTCCCAGAACCAATTAATGATAAATACTGAGGTGCCACCGCAATTATACCTGAAGAGAATGTTTGCAAATTTATAAAATAAATATGTAACATGCTAGCAAAGGTTTAATAAGAATCTTTTATATATTTTATTTCAAAATAATTTTGACTATCATGGTTCAATATTAAAAGCACCTTCTTAACTACAGATGGTTTTTGACTATATTTCTACCTTACATAACACAATTATCCATAGTTCTTAAGAATCTAAAAATCATTTTTACTGTTTGCTCATTATACTAACCTGGATTATTGCAGCATTAGTTGTCATGTTTAAGAAGTCTTGCTCTCCTCTTAACTTCTGTTCCACAAATAAAGCACAATCCTTATAAAGGAACTGAAATTTAGGGATAGTTGCATATTACTGGAGAAGTATCCAGCAGTTTTTCACACCATTTTGCATAAACATTTCAATTTGGTTCTGCTATACAAGTTGTGTTATAGTTCCTTTATTCTCTACAATGAAGATAATAGATCTGTTTCATGACTGTCAAAAACAGCACTATTTTCCAAATTATGACATTATGAAGATATGATGCCTTAATTTCATTTTGTATTATCTCCTCTCATTCAAGATCTAGTGCAACAAAGACCTTTGTTAGGGATACTTTTAGGACACAAAATAACTCAACCAGCTCCCAGTAACTGAAAACTTGATCATGCATAATCTGTATCTACCAGCATTGTGAAGTTAACTAGATAGAGCTTTTTATGTAGTGGCTTGCACCCTCTGAAATATCTTGCCAAATGATTTTTCCCAGAAAGCTCATAGCAACAGGTGATGTTCATGTGAATGCTGTCCCAACTTTTTTTGCTATTGCCTGAAATTATTGTTTGCACATGAAATGGGGGTGAAAGGACACAAAATGATAATATTTGTGACTATTTGTGTCTATGAGAGAGAATTTAACAGTTTTTGTCTATTTTCTACAATTGATATATGGCATTACAACATACTTAGTCCTTTCTCACAGTCATCTTGGGAGAATCCTAGGCACAGCCTGTCCTCATCCTTGTATCTCATAGGTTCTAGTTTATATAACTGCAATCTTACCACTATATTTACAATTTTAAGTGATGGAGGTATGATTAAATAATTTATTTTCCTTTTTTAAAAATTTGTTTATGTTTTATTTTATGCTTTTTTTTTTTTTTTTTTTTTTGCCTGACAGATTCTTGCTTATATGCCAGTACTATTTAAATTACTATCAAAATGTCCTGCTGGGGAACCCATTTTGCTATGATTAGCTTGTTCCTTGAGATTCCAGGTAAATGATGAAACAGTTTGCTTCACATTTTATATCATAATTTCAATGAATGAAACTGTTTCAGTCAAATATGGAGACTATAACTGGAAATATGGATCCTAAGGATATCAGTCAAATATGGATCCTAAGGATATTTGATGGCCTTACCTGATAGATTCTGCGCAATAACTTTAATACCATTGTGATTTGATCCAGTGTAATCAGAAGTGTTTATCTTAGGGAAAAATTTCACTTCTTACCACAAGTTTTAGATTAGTAAACTTTTTGTCATCAAAGTGTCGGTGATATCTTAGAACTTTTGCAGATCACATTTACTTTATAAGAATGCAAACAATCCTTGCGCTGCTTAAACTGGAAGCACAATATAACAGGCTTGACCAAAAGAATGCATTATTCAGGGTATTTAATGTTAGAACGTAGAAGAGAGAAGCACATTCTGCTGAAATGCATACCTTTCATAAGTCACATAAAAACTGCATCCTAAATCACAAACATAGCTTTTTTCATAAACATTAACAAATGTTTAAGAGTCTAAAAGTTTAAAGTTTTCTTAAAGAAAAAAAAAGAAGACGTAGAAATCGAGTTCATTTTAGCAACTTCATATGTTACTCGTTACTCTGACTAGAAGCTCGAACTCTTAAGTTTGCTTTAATTTGGGAGCGTCTTGCTTTGAGGCAGCTTCTTGAACGAAAAAAGACAGAGAATAGGAGCCATATGTAACCTCCAGACCCCAAAAGAAAGATGATGAAAATGCCATTGGCACAGAGACAATAAAAAACACTATTTCCCTTCCACACCAGATTTTCACATTTTCTAGAGGTGGGGAGAAATATCAAAGGGCTGCTAGTTAATATCACTTGGGTAGGAAAAAAATGGAAAGTTATTTTTGAATGGAGTATCAGTTACTTACATTTAATCAATATATTAGTCAATTACATTAACAAAACACATCACCTGATCAAAACAAAACCTAAACACAGAACTAAAAGAATTAATGCTGACTTCTGGCAAGTCTTCAAATCTTTCTGAAACATCAAAACAAACAGCAACTCACTTGTAATCACTAATTCTTCATGAGAATCTATAATGCATTTTCTCAGAGGCTTCAGCATTCTCTCTCTGCCATTTCCTACTGCTCTGGGAAACTGTCTCTGCTCTCTGCTTGCTTAGCTGCCCTTGACTTGCTTTCAAGCTGGATTCCATTAGAAGTTTTTCATCCAGGCTGGCAAATTCTTGGGCTGGAAGATAATAAAAACCAAGGCAGTTTCCAAAGAAGCCAATGATAGGCTTTTTTTTTGTCTGTTTATTTCTTTGCTTAATCACACAGTTAATTCAATGAAACCTGATACAAATTTGTATTTTATAGGTTTAAGTAAACCCATTATGTTTCCCAGTTATAGGCATAAAATATTTTAAAATGATTTTTAGAGGCCCAAATTTTTATTTTAAAATTATTGATACACCAGTCATATTCTTGTTTGAATCAAGAAAATTCAATTAAATTCAGGGAGATTAATTATCAGGTAAATATTTGTAGGGTTTTAGCTTTAATAGTTTAAAAGTGACTGACTGCTTCCAAATTCATTATCAATGCAAACATACAATTTCTCGATTCATATTTCTTTATAGTAGACATGATTTGTTTTATTTCAAAAATACCTTCCTACTAATAACTGTCTCTCCCTTTTCATTTTCCTGTTTGCATTCTATGCCTTGTAAATAATTAAAACAGAAACTGGAAACTTCTGGGTCACTATTCCCCCCCCCCCCCCCATTATGTAGAGTACCCCATACTGTAAACAAATTCTCTTCCAAGGTCATCCAATAGATGGCACTCTTTCATTAGAGCAAAGAATCTGGAGCGGTGTGTTTCAAGCTATCTCAGAAAAAATAAGCAATTTAAGACAAAGACATTTTTCCTTTGTTCTTTTGTTGACCACATTCTAAGAAATATATACATATATATGTGTATATTTAAATATTTGTCCCTTAGCAGAGATCTGCAGTTGACTGATTTGGTGTTGATGCTATTGGTTTTACAAAAAAAGCTTTTTAAAAAATACAGCTTCAGATATACAAATGTTTATTGAGTTATGTAGTTCAAGTTTAATGAGGTACAGAATTACATTTCAGAATAAACATGTATCAATGAAGAATGGTTAATTTTCAAAAGTGAAGCCTATTAGTAAAGGTTGTGCAAATAATACAAATCTTAAAAAGGAAGAAAATGCTGAGGCACCTTGTTGAAAAAGCATCAAAACCAAAATTAAGAACGTCACATTTTATATATGGTAAAGTTTATCAAATATTACCTTTTTAATAATCCTATTATTCTGGCAGAATAATGTGTAAATTAGGATTCAATTAATTCTGAAAAAAGGCATAGGAATCATAAAACCAGTATTGTCATAGCAAAAAATTGGCTACTTTTTATAAATATCTTACATATTTCAAAACAATTGTAATTATCTGATGAGCTGACTATAAATTAAAGTATTTAGTCAACAATTAGGAATATTTGGAACAATCAAACCTGGCTTTCCTCTTCAATAAAAATACAGTGCTAAAAGCATTCTATGCTGTAACAATTGTATAAAAGAAATATCGAAAAATGAATATATACATTTAGAGATGAGATTATATTAAACGCAGCATTAGAGAGCCTTCCTAATAAAAACATCAATGTATTTAGTTAAGAAAGCTGATGTTTTCCAGGCTGCAATAGAAAATTGAGAAGAAAGATTCACTGCAATTATTAAATTTTTAAAAATGCAATACAAATATCAAGAAGGAAGGAAGAGGGGAGAAAACTATTTTAGCATCACAAAAATAGAAGCAAATCAGCTGGTAGATGCCTATCCTCATACAAAGAAAGCTATATGCTTGAATAAAACTAAATGATTTCTTGTTTATTCTGAAACTCTGGGCTTGGCATTAGGAATATTCCATGCCATAAAATATTGTATCTATATATTTCAGGCTAGTTTGAAGATTGCCTTTTGGGAAGGTGGGGTGGATGGCAAAATGTAACCGTTCAAGTAATTAAAATTATAAATGCAGGAACACTGCTGCTAATCTTTATAACTCCCAAATGCAGGTGGCTTTACAAACAATTCCATTTCTTGAAAGTAGCTGTTATTCCTGAAAATTCTGCCTTCTGACTTGCTGGTCTGAGATAAAGCTAATTTGAAGTACTGCCTGCTATTTTTTTTCCTTTACAGAACAAACCCATGGATATAAATATCAAGGTTTGTACATTTTCTAGGGAACTTGCCCTTTCCTACCGATAAAGCCTATTTATGTTCCCAATTCTCTGAAGAATGTCTTCTAATTCATAGTGTGCTGGTTGAAAAGGGTTAAATTATTTTAAGTTTACCTATGCCTTGGACTTGAGCCTCTGCTGATCCCAAGCCAGAGGCACGAGCAGCTGCATGCTTTATTTACAATCCCTTTGTCAGACTTACAACTGCCTCAGGCTATAACATAGTGTACCTAATGTTCAAACTGGCAGGTAATCTTATGTCAAACATACTTCTTTGATTTAAAGTGATCAATAGATTCTTGTAAAGAGGTAATTTCTCTGATGTTTCCACCTTGCCTTTCTTACAGGTGATTCACACAAAAGCCTGCTTATATGATGTACAAACAATAAACAGAAAGCTATAATCATGTTTTTTCAGATGTTTCCGGTGCACAACGATTTTGGATCAATACCCTGTGTAATACAATTATCTGCAATGATCTGGTTGTATTGAAAAAGAATTTGCAGCAAACCTCTAGGGGGTTTTATCCAGAAACATGTGTCTAGCAATGTTGTGAATAGTGGAAGAGAAAATTAAGGGTTTGACACAGGCTGTCCATTACGTTCCAAATGACTTCATTAATATTTTATTTGCTAAAAATCATATCTTTCAAAACTTTACTATAGGGGAGGATCTGTTATGCTAAAGGATGATAATGAGGCCATGTCCTTTCAATATTGACTATTTCCTGAAAAACACTTCTTAACATAGAAGCCAGATGCCGGGCCTTTACATCTCAGGCAAAACCTATCGGAAGGAAATTATTGGCTGTGCCTGAGTGACTCTTTGAATGCTTGACAAAACAAAATGGGAAATTCTGTTTGTCCTCTGAATCTGCGTGGTTACTATGCATGTGAGAACAGCTCTTTGTCTTCAAAAGGACTCAAGCCATCAGTTTCTGAGCTACCACCTTTCGATACTGACAGTTGAGTAACATAAAGGCAATTTTAACCATCACACATGCTAAACATCCTGTGTTTGATAAGTATGTGTCTGCACACATTTTATTTGATTTATAAATTCTGTAATAAGCAAATGTGCAAAACTCGGTAAGCTGAAATATCTTCCCCTCTCAATATATATTTTTTCACACTATCCAATGGCGTGCAGAAACAAAGGAACACAGTTGTGTTTATTTCTATTTGATAAAGCTGCTTTCTCCAGCTCTAAATTCCCCCTAAAGCCAGACAGGGAACCTTTTGTGTTCATTTGATTACAGCAATCTTTTGTCCATATGATTGATATTTCTATTCTATTACGCAGTGCCAAATTCACAGTGCAGTAATATTACTATTTTCATATGTTATTACCTTGTCTTTTTGCATTGCTCTCCTGTACATCTTGCAGTTCAGTTTTACCTGCTGAATCTCAGTTCCAAATCGGACGGCATTTTGTCCTCTCTCTCTCTCTCTCTCTCTCTCTCTCTCTCTCTCTCTCTCTCTCTCTCTCTCTCTCTCTCTCTCTCTCTCTCTCTCTCTCTCTCTCTCTCTCTCTCTCTCTCTCAATATTTTCAGTTTCTTATCCATATTGTCAAAGACCTCCACCTCAGACATTTTAGCTTTGATATTGTCTATTGCCTGCAAAAGAGCTGGGGCGCTCGGAAGCTCAATTCGATTGCATATTGCCTGTGAAAACAAAAACATTCCAAGAATATCTATACTATTTATAAGGAAATTTTTCTTTCAATTTGCAGCCTGCTTTTTCCATCAACAGGATAAAAAATGTATACCTTTTCTCATTAGCAAAAAGGTCATGTTCTGACTTGTTCTATATGATCAAAAGTTCTACATACTTTATATTAGCCCCCACCTCAAAATTTGTGAAGGGGAAATTTTGCAATGAATGATTAATGCACTTTCTGTAACCTTCTGCAACACATATCCAGCTATTAAGAAAGTAACTGAATTTGTAAAAAGAGACTCCCAGGAGCTGAAAGTAACACAAACTTCTATCATACTATTTTCTCCCTAATTAAAATGTTTTAATTATAAAGAAATATCCCTGCATTGTAATTGTTAGATGCAACAATTACAAGATGCAAACAATTACAAGATGCAACAATTACAAGATGCAAAGTATAGGATTTAAGACTTTTGTTGTTCTTTAACCGGCAATGTTCTTATTATGCTTATATATCAGCACTGCCATTTTAAAGCATCTTTAACTTCTGAATATTCAGCTTATTTGAGAATATTGAAATGCAAATGAATAATCAGTTCTGAGGGATTGAAAAGTTCATGAAAAAAATAATTTTCATATTACCCAGAAGAGAAAATTCACCAGCATCTGGGCTACGTTGGCTTAGTGCCACACCTTGATTCTCTATCATGCTCCATCATGCTTCTTTTAATCTGAATATTTAGTACTCTTTCATGTCTTAATTACAGCAAATTGCACACAGTTGGCACCATTTCTTGAAATTAATCCCAGAGTACTTTGTTTCTGTCAAGCACACTGAAAGCCTTGGAGAATAATAGTAAATGTTATTGCAGATCTAAATTTAAATGACTGTCTATGTATTTAACTTAAGCCTTTAATTATTCGTGCTGTACTGTTTTTGGTTCATATATTAAACATTTTTCATTGAGAAGGTAAAATTGCAAGAGACAGTTTAAAACCTGCAGATACGTTTAGATGTAAAGTTAACTTGACAATAATTATTTGTGCTAACATATTTTTTCAGGTGTGTAAAAATTGGACAGCTTATAACATGCTGACAAGATTTCATTTCCCTTTTCATCATCAGTGATTATTTTTTTTAAAAAACAAATAGGTCAATATTATTTTTAGAAATATAACTGTTTTGTACTTGGATGTGTGTATGTGTATGTGTGTGTATGTACGTGCATTCTTACATGGGGATGTAAAAATGTATTTCTGCATAAGCATTCTTCTGTAAAATAGGAAGGTCTGCCTGCAGACAGTCAGAAAATTTTTTATCATGGTAGCCTTTAGATTTAGCTTGTTTAACCACTGTTAGAAGAGCTGCTTTAACAAAATGGAAATGTATAGAATGGCTCCTAAGCTTCTACCACCTTCTTCACATAATATATATATATATATATATATATATATTTGCAATTTTTCTTTGGAAGAAGGAAAGATAGATACCTGATTGTAAACGCATACATCCTGAGTTACCTTTTTTGTTTTCTTTTTGCTTTTGGAATTCACACTCATGCATGCATACGAACAGAGAGAATATTGATACATTAAATGGCGCAAATCCTGGCTTCTTATACATTTGCTTGCACTTTAAAAGTGATTTCTGTTTTGTGCATTTTTCTCATTTCAGGACATGCCTTCTTCCTTACTACAAAGTTTCTTGGTACCTGCAAAGTCCATTTCCAGCTGTGGCATCTGCCATTCTAGATGAGGACATCCCACGTTCTGTTTCTGACAGAAGTTCCTGAATTAGATTCAGTGCTTGCAAAGAGCTTCCCTAGATATTTTCTATCTCAGTAAGTTGTTTGCTTTCATGATCATGTATTTCAGATGTCAGGATTTCAAACCTGTCATTTCTGGTTCTCAGACTCCGCTCGAGAAGCATTATAATGCCTTTTTACATTCCCCACCCCCAAAATAATTTTTTAGCATCTATAATGAGAATGCAATTAATTTCTATTATATCCTCAGAGAAGAATGTTAATACAATTTCAGAAGTTGAACTCTCCTGGAGTAGATTCTACAAAAAGATCAAATATACGCTCCTCTGCAAGTTTCACTTTAGGAAAGTACAGCTTTAGTTTAGAGTAGAAAATGTAGAGTAGAATAGAAAATGACCCTGAAGAATTGCCTTTAACAGTGTATTGTCCTCCCCCGCCCCCACAAAGGCAGGAGTTAAAGCACATGTGATACACAATATTTGTAATTGCAAGGGGCTCCCCCCCCCCCCCATGACTTTAAAACAATTACAGGATCTAGTAAATCAAAAGTATTAGTGAAGAAAGTGCTTAACTTTTTTCCCAGCATTATTTCTTCAGACTAAATGTGGATACAGATGAAAGACAAGCTTCTATTTGATTGAGGATTCTTCCAGAGAAGATTATTACAGCACAAGCGCTCTAGGTACTCTGCAGATATTTTGGCAGATGAAGAGTCAGATAATATCTACTCCATGTAATTCACCTTTGTTTTTTTACACCAGTTAAGAAAGAATGCTGCACCATGGGTACTGATTAATATTGCTAATAGTTGTCAGTCTGAAAAAGTTTTTCCCACTGTAAATCTAGTGGCGGCATCAATAGCTAATTTATGTTTTGGTAGCTGCAGAAAGATTGGACTAAAGACTCATCTTCCAATACTGTTGCTAGATCACAGTCTTAAAAATTATTAATGACAAGGGGAAAGAAGCCCTATCTTGTGAGAGTCAGGTACAAATCACCTCTGTCCTATAAGTTCATCTAATGCCCAACAATTTATTCTGTGCATGTGGATTCCTGCAATTTCAGTATTGAGGCTCTAATATCATTATATAAATAGATAATGATTTGCACTAAGAAAAGGTTTCTTGTAGAAATAGTGTCCTTGTCATACATTAATGTTATTCTTGTTTCTTTCAGTTCATCTTATCAGCTATCTGAATTTGGGCAACAGCCAGATAGGTCCTTTTCACCAACTGAATTATCAGCTAACAGAGCCTGGGTGTCTGAATCCACATTTACAAAAGTGAGACACATATGGTGAATGTTAAACCACTAATTTACCAGGGTGCATTTCTTATGTTCATTTTTCACTTGCATACAGTGAAATCCCACACAGGGAGACTAAGAACATATTATACTTTAGATATCATAAATGAGACACAAGGAAAGAAGCAGCTGTATTTAAGAAGGAAAAAAAAACCCTACCTTTGGCTTCGATGAAAAAATACACCAGAATTTTTTTTTCCATTCTCACAGTGGCCATGCCAGTCAGAAGCAGTAGTTTACCCTAGTAGATTCTGATAGCCAAATAGTCCAAACATTTGTCTAACCATTATTTAAATCTAAGATAGTTATTTTCATTGCATCCTTAGTTGTTGTTATAGAATGGACGTTGGTCCTACCTGATACGTCCGTTCTCTTGGAAGAAGGAATGCCATTCAGTGAAGGGAAACGACTCCCTGTGCTGCTGCAATGACCGAGTCTGCAATTTGCATATCTCCGCCTCTCTTGCTGGATAGCCTCCAGTGTTTCGTCGAGGATGCAAAAAGCAGACTGGAGTGTCTTCCTGAAACCAAAACAGACAAATTAAAGAACCAAACCCCCCTCCCCCCGCAGAAGGGACAGGAACTCCCAAGGGTGGGCCTGAATGGCGTTCCTTCTTCCAAGAGAATGGACATATCAGGTAGGACCAACGTCCATTCTCCTTGTCTGAAGGAATGCCATTCAGTGAAGGGACATATCAAAGCTTCCTGGCCAAAGGGAGGGAAACAGGAGTTCCTGGCCGTCTCAAGGGCGACGAATAGCCTGAAGAACACGACAGCCGAAAGCCGCATCCACGGAAGCAAAGTCGTCGACTTTGTAGTGACGGATGAACGGAGAGACACTGATCCAGGTGGCTGCCCAGCAAATTTCCTCCAGCGGGGCCTGGGTGGCCCAGGCGGCTGATGTCGAGGCTCTCCTCGTCGAATGAGCGGTGATGTTCCGCGGGACAGGTAAGGCCTGACGAAGGTAAGCCGTCGAAATCGTGGCATGGATCCATCTCCCCAACATAGGTCCGTAACCTTGGCCCCTATTGTGGCTGGCTGATATGAAACAAAGAGGGCCTCCATTTTGTGAAAGGGGGCCGTGCGAGAGAGGTAAATCTTAAGCGCCCGCCGGACATCAAGCGTATGCCAAGAACGCTCTAAAGGATGCATAGGAGAAGGACAAAAGTTCGGTAGGATGATTTCCTGCGCCCGATGGAATGGAGAATTAATTTTCGGAACGAAGGAGGGATCAAGCCGTAAGATGACCCTGTCATTGTGAAAAACACACAAGTCCTGTCGTGTAGATAGGGCGGCGAGTTTCGAAATCCTCCGAGCCGAGGTGATCGCTATTAAGAATGCGGTCTTAAAGGACAGAAAGCGAAGAGAAACAATCCGTAATGGCTCAAACGGAAACACAGTCAAAGCAGACAGGACCTTGTTCAGGTCCCACGTAGGATAACAATGAATTGTCGGGGGGCGCAAATTCAAACCTCCACGGAGAAACTGCCGTATGATGGGATGCGAAGAAAGCGGAGGGTCAGAGCCGCAAGATAGCACCGATGCAAGGCGGCTATTTGGCGCCTGAGAGTATTGGGAGACAATCCTGAGTTAAAGCCGTGATGTAGGCTGATAGTGGAGGACATCCACTATCGAAGCAGATAAGGGGGAAACCCCAATGCGGTGACACCAGGACACAAAGGTAACCCAGGTAGAATTATAGATATGAATAGTAGACTGCCGCCGTGCCGCCTGGATGATGGATACAATGGGATCAGGGACGTTAGCTGTCAACAACAAGCCCCACTCAATCTCCAGAAGGTTAAGTGCATCCAAGTTGGGTCCAGATGCAGCAGAGGTCCTTGGCACAGACTCAGACGGTTGTTGGGAATGGTCCATGGGGGGGACACAGATAGGGACATTAAGTCCACAAACCAGTGCCTCCGGGGCCAATGCGGCGCGACCAAGATGATTTCTGCCCATTCGTCGAGCACTTTCCGCAGAACCCTAGGGAGCAAGGGAAGGGGAGGGAAAGCATATAAGAGGCCGGGAGGCCAAGGGGATCGCAAGGCGTCCGAGGCCTCTGCCCCTGGGTCCTGATAACGAGAAAAATACCTCGGCACTCGATGGTTCGCAGCCAAGGCGAATAGGTCCAGGACTGGGGTGCCGAATCGCAGGATGATGTCCCGGAAGAGAAGGTCCGGAATGCTCCACTCCGAATGATCCAGACGATGCCGGCTGAGCGCATCTGCCTGGGAATTGTCCTCCCCTGATATATGCTCTGAGCGGATGGAACGAAGCTGGGATTCAGCCCAAAACCCAAGGAGAAAGGCCTCAACCATCAGTGCTCTAGAATGAGTGCCCCCCATACAATTAATGTGTGTTTTAGCGGATACATTGTCCATAAGCACTAGCACGTCCCAATCCAAAATCAACTGCTGGAAGGATAGAAGAGACAAACAAATGGCCCGCAACTCGAGGATGTTGATACTGAGACAGCGCTCAGTAGGAGACCACTGACCTTGAGCAAGATGATGATCCAGATGCGCTCCCCAGCTGGAGAGGCTGGCATCGGTCGTAATGGTCACCCGCACCGGTTCCTGGAACGGGCTGGGCTTGGCTAGGGCCGGAGAGCACCACCAGTGTAGAGAAGATATCAGCACCGGAGGAAGGGAAACCCTGCGAAGGGATGTACTGGATTGCTCTCTTTGGTAGGGGAGCAGGAACCATTGTAGCGCCCTACTGTGGAGGCGCGCCCAGGGAACAATGCCAAATGTAGAAACCATCTTGCCAAGAAGGCAAGATAGACGAAGCAAAGAAGAAAAGCGGTCTGAAATACAACTACTAGCTAGAGAGCGCAGGCTAGCCTGGCACTCAGAGGAGAGTGCAATGGTGGAGGATTCAGTGTCAATAACAGCCCCCAAATGTTGCAACTTAGTAGAGGGGAGCAGATGACATTTGGGCCAATTAATAGAAAAACCATGGTCCTGAAGAATTTGAAGGGAAACAGCCAAATCGGTTTGGGCAGAGCTAAGGGAAGGGGATTGAATAAGAATGTCATCCAAATAAAATTGGATACGGATGGGCATGGACCGAATATGGGCCACAAGGGCTGCCATAATTTTGGTAAAAACCCGAGGGGCCGAGGAGAGACCGAAGGGAAGGGAGGTATATTGGTAATGACCCCCGAGATAATGAAACGTAAAAACTTACGGAAGGAAGGGTGAATTGGCACGTGGAGGTAGCCCTCCATCAAATCAATAGAAGCAAGATAATCCCCAGGCCTGAGAGTCTCCAAAATAGACTGAAGGGTATGCATTTTAAACCTCAGATCTAAAATAGGACGCCACCCTCCCGAATAGTATTGAGCACCCAGGTATTGGAAACGGAGGCTCACCAAAGAGAGACAAAGAAGGCAAGTTGCCCTCTGATAGGGATATCAGGAGTAGGATTACTTGGACCTGCGGAAGGGGTGACCCCTACCTGCCCCGAAAGGAACGTTTAGGTGGGAACCTGTTGCTTTGCCTAACCTTGTGGAGGTCGAGATTGAAAGGGACGTTGAAAGTGAGATTGGTAGGAGAAGGCATCCGAGGGACGAAAGGATTGCGGACGGTTATAAGGGAAGAAACGGGATTCAGAACGCCGGGAAACTGATGGAAGAATCTTTCGACGATCCCTGGTTTCTACTAACAAGGGCTCCAGTGGAGATCCAAACAATGCTTCAGCAGAATATGGGGAGGAGGCCAACTGACGCTTGCTATAAATGTCCGCTTGCCAGTGGCGAAGCCAGAGAAGGCATCTGGAAATAACGGTCGTTCCAATAGACTTGGCCGCAAAGCGAGCGGAGTTTAATGTAGCATCAGCCGAATATTCCAAAGAAGCCGCGATTTTATTCAAGTCCTGGTGAGTGCGGGTGTCCGACAGAGGCAATCGTTCCTGCAGTTGCTTGATCCAAAGCAGGGCTGCGCGATTAAAGAAAGAAGCCGAGGTGGCCGTGCGCACGGCCCAGGCTGAGGACAAATGAGATTTTATCAAGGTTTTCTCCGCCCGCTTGTCTTCCGGTCGAAGGTATTCTTCCAGGGGCCCTGTGACGCGGGAAGGGGATGCCAAGGAGGCGACAGGCCCATCCACTTGAGGCACTTGTAGAAGATCTGCAAGAGCCGGAGCCAACTGATAGAGGCATTTATCTAGCCCATTAGGAGTGGGGGCTGCCCCCGGGAGGACCCATTGTCTTTGCACAATGTCTGTGAACAACTTAGGTGCCGGAATTAAGTCTGGTTCTACTGCTGGTTCACTGAATAAAGAAGAAGCTGGATCAGAAGAGGATGGTTGTGCAGGAACAGAAGATGTAGAGGATCCCAGGTGAGTTACCGCTAAGGCTTTATGCAGTAAGGAACGGAAAAGATGAGGCCGAAAGAGGCCAATAAAGGCAGGCTGATCCGGGGACAAGTCTTCATCATCAGAGAGGGCTAATTCCCTAGAATCGTCCTCCTCCATCTCAGCAGTGATAGCTTGCTGGTCATACCGCTCATGGACATAGCTGGACATAGCATAAATTCATCCTCAGAGTGTGATGGTTGGGCAGCTAGAGATGGAGGTTGCTGAAAAAGGCCCTGTGAGAGGCCCTGTGCCAAGCCCTGTTGAATGGCCCTTGCGATTATGGCCTCCATGGAGGATGAAAGTTGGAAGATTGGGGATGGTTGCCCAGGAATCTGGGGAGCCTGAGAAAATGGAGCCTGGGGCCTCGGGTCAGGAGGCTGAAGTGCCTGATCCTGGGGCCTAGGATTAAGCTGCTGAGGGGAGGCCAGGATAGGGGAGGCCGACTCTGCCATTGTTTGGAATAAGGGCTCATGTCCAGGTGGAGGAGGAGGCCCTTGAGGAGAGTCGTGGTCAGGGGATAAATCCCTGCCATGCTGAGGCGTTGTGGCCCTAGAGGAAGATAGCGCCGGGGAAGGGCCCAAAATGGCCGCCGGGCGTTGGGCCTTCAGAACTGCTTTCTCCAGGGCCTTATGGTGGCACAGCTCTTCTCTAGACAGTTTGGGATCCCCAGGTGGCTTTTTAGAGTGGCGCTTAGGCGGTGGTGGTACAGCAGAAGAGCCCTCCCCTGGCCGAGACATCTCCGCGAGCGGGCCGCATGGCATCCGCTATTACAAAATGGCCACCGATCGACAAAAAGAAAGCTGAGACACTTAGCTTGAGGTCGGAGCTGCCGGAGAATGTCGCTGAAAGTCAGGAAAGGGCGCAGGCGAGAAAAAAAGCCGCCGGCTGACGATCCGCCAAGCCGCTAGCAATAGCTTATAAGGCGGCACATTCAAGCGCCCAGGAGGCTGAGGAGGAGGCGGTGACAAAGCTGCTCAGCAAAGGCCGTTAATGCAGCAATCAAGCACTCCCGATGCTCGGGGAAGCTGAGGGCTAGCGAAAAACACAGAAGGCGCCCCTTTGAGGGAACTGCCAAAGGCAGCCCCGCGCTGCAACGCAGCGACCAGTGGAATCAGGTAATGACCCTTCACGCCGGGAATAAGACAAGGCAGAGTCCAAAAAAACAGTCCAGAAGTCAAGCCAAAAAAATCAGTCCTGAAGCAATAAAAAAGGCTCAAAAAGGATTCAGTGAAGGAAGACACGACTGTCTGCAGCGAGACCGAGTCGAAACACTGGAGGCTATCCAAGAAGAGAGGCGGAGATATGCACATTGCAGACTCAGTCATTGCAGCACAGAGAG
This sequence comes from Masticophis lateralis, assembly GCA_030761175.1. NCBI lineage: Eukaryota > Metazoa > Chordata > Lepidosauria > Squamata > Colubridae > Masticophis > Masticophis lateralis. Next base: position 34,430,394 of record JAUDYJ010000003.1, read on the forward strand.
TCGTTTCCCTTCACTGAATGGCGTTCCTTCAGACAAGGAGAATGCAAGGACAAGTAGTTATTCTTATACCGTGAAAATTCAACCCATGACATAGTTGCTCAGTAGAAACCACAATAATGCTGTGTGTCATGTAATTGCATCAATGATAGAAATTAAATAATTTGTGTACTTTCCATGACTCACGTGACATCTTTTCCCTTCCTTTCGCCTCCTGTAGAGATCTGGAGAAGAGCAATTAACTTTGCCCATCTTTATCCTTCTTCTAGACATCACCTATAGAAGATGAACAACGGAATGTTCTAATTTGTCATGGTGCTCAGAGGATTGAATAGATCCACAGAATGCGCCTTCACTACCAGCTTTATTTTGTTTGTTTTTTAAGGAAAACATAATTTTTGCCTTATCCTGTTTTAATTAGTCCACTTAATGTAATTCACCCACACTAGCTTTTATAAAATAAAAAAAAATGGATGCTACAATTGCATGATTAATGATTAATAACAACAATCTGGAATTGTTTCAAACCAAATTCACTGGAAAAAAAGTTTGTTGTATTTTTTATTTATTTTTTATTTATTTATTTATTGAGATTTATATGCCTCCCTATCTCCAGCCGGACTCAGGGCGGCTCACAACAGTAAAAAATATCTAATGAAAAAGTTAAAAGAAATTAATTCCAAATCTCATAATTTAACAGTTGAAAGTGCAATTAAGACTAACAAGTTAAAAAATTAAAACCCTATCAGTCCAGGCCTTTTTGAAAAGGAAAGATGGAAACAAAGATTATGCCTTCTTCATTCCACATATGATGGCTTATATAATAATATCTAAGAAAAGTAAATAATACAAAATATAGCAAATAAAATATTGGCTGGGCCAAGTGCTAAAACCATATTATAGCAATATTATACTATTTTCCATTTTATCTCTAAGCCCATTCCAAAGTGAGGGTATTAATAAAGTTCTAAATGGTTATCTATCTTACTAGACTCAATTCTGTTTAGTTTCTAAGATCAGTTAATGTTGGCCAGGTCCTGCCATCTATACACACGTATATACTCACATATATATATATATACACACACACATACATGTACATTTATTAAGTTAAAAGAATACAAATCAAGCAAACAATTTATTTATTTGTTTTGTTTTGTTTTCCTACACCAAAAGTTGAGCTGGTGATAAATGGTAATAACAGCAGTGCTCTTTCACAGTGAAAGCAAAACAGACTATAGAAAGGGGGAAAAAATGCTCTTACTTTGTGTGCAAAGATTAATGGATTTTCTGCCCTCTGACAAGGTTTGTTAACAAGCCAAAGACATGTGTATGGGGAAGACTTCAAGACACTGTAAATAAAAAGATCAATGTGGAAATCAAGTTCCTTTCCAAAGATGTTAAGTTCTCTCTAAGGGCATTCTGCAAGGACCACCAATATAGCTAATTTCAGAATTTTGTTATGCCTGGCTCCTTCACCCTTCTTATCTGTTCCATAATGTACAAGTGGTGTTGCTTTTTTCCCCCTCTTAAAATGAACATTGAATAATAATATGCTTGCATATACCTAACTTTTGTGAGGGAAAACATGAACACAATGATTCTGAGTTTGCTTTTTCTTACTCTTCTGTATCTTTGAGCATGTCTTTGTACATCTGCAATCCATGTGTACAAATAGGAAGGAGCCTAGTAATAATTTGAGAATAAGTATCCCAACTGGGACACTTGCTCAGAAACAGATCTATGGTTGCCGCATGGTGTTTCTTTCAGTAGAAACAAATGTAACTGTATTACAAGGAATCAGAGAAAAGAATGAATAGCATACTACCCTCACTATCGCCACAGGGCAATGGGCTTGTTGGAGCATTCCAGCTGAGGGACAGAACTACTTAGTAAGACAATATAGGATCACCCAATAAGACAATTAAAGTCAGTACATATTCAGAAATATAACTACATTTGTGAATAGTGTATGACCTCTTTCCTGAGGTTTTCCTATTTGTTTCTGGACTGGATCTAAGCAAATATATGGAGTCTCATCTCCTCAACTTGATCTTCTGTACAATTGTGGTAGCCCAAGCATTAATCTCTCTCTTTGCACACTATTAGGGAATGGCTATTGCCATAATGGTTATGAGGGAATGGCTATTCCCTAATGGTTATGAGTCTAACCACAGATCATTTAGATTTTGAGTGCCAGATACCACTAGTGTCTATTGTAGTGCTAATGCTAAATTCCTGGAGCATGTTGGTTGTAATAAGCTTGAGCAAGAAGGTTACAAAAAAGAGGATAGTATTATTATTGACACACAAATATTCAATGACATCCCTGAGGATGAAACAGCTGATGTAGAAGCTATTACTGTAAAGGAAGAAGAAGTTTTAGGGGAGGAAGGAGATGAGGGACCAGATACGAGTTCAGAGTTACCCAGATGATCAACTTGGGTTAGACATCCACCTGACAGATATCAAATTAGTGTGGTATGTCAGGTTAATATAGAGCCTTCTAACTACAATGACATTAAATTATATCCTGCAAAGGATCAAGTAGCTTGGAAGGCAGCTATGGATAAAGAACTTAAATCATTGACTGAGTTAGATGTGTATGAGGATGTTAAGTTACCACCAGGAGAGTCTTCAATTGGTTGTAAGTTGGTTTATAAACTAAAAACTAGTGTAGATGGAACTGTTACACATAAGGCAAAGTTAGTTGCTCAAGGTTTTTCTCAGTCTAATAAAGACTATGATGAAGTTTTTGCACCTAGTTTAAGAGCGACCACATTGCGAACAGACTATAGAATTAATCATATAGATGTAGAAACTGCATATTTACGTGCACTTTTACAGCACATTATCGATATGAAAAAGTCACTAGGTTTAAGAACTGATGAGAAGACTGATTGCTTTATGTCTTTATGGCTTAAAGCAGTCAGGTTATCAATGGAATAGATGTATAGTAAATGAATTAAATGCAATGGTTTCTGTTGCTGGTATAGCATATTGATGATTATTTAAATGAGAGAAAGATGGTTTGGTATCTCTTTTACTCTTGTTTACTGATGACATAGCAATTGTTACAAAAACTGAACAGGAAGCAACAGAACTTATTTCTTTGTTGCAGAATAAGTTCAGAATTAGAAATTTAGGGGAAATCAAGCACTATTTGAGTCTTGATATTGTAAAAACTCAAAGAGGATACAAACTGTCACAAGCTACGAAAGTTAGCCAATTGCTTAAACATTACAATATGAAACTACGTAAGCCTGCTAAGACACCAATGAGTCAGGATTTTAAACATGGTAATATTCAAAGTCCTGTATTTGACAAGGAAATATCTGACAAGGAAATATCCTTGATTGATAGTCTATCTTATATTAGTAATTGGTCTAAGCCAGATATTGCCTATAGTGTAAATCAACTGGCTAGGTATAATGCTGAACCAACTGAAAGGCATTGACAAGCTACTAAGTGAATACTTAGGTATTTGAAACAAACAATGCATTATGCATTGTTATATTTGGAGCCTATTAATGATCTTGTATTAACTGCATACGCTGATGCAAGTTTTGCAACTGATTTAACTACACAGAAATCAACATCAGGTATTGCAATACTGTTGGGTAATGCTTTAATAGGCTGGAAATCCATCAGGAAAAAGCACATTAGTTTATCACCTATGGAAGTTTTCCTGTTTATCTTTGATGTGCACAGAACTAGCATATTATAAACAACTGTTATTAGATATAGGCTTAACCCGATCCATTTGTAGTTTATGAAGATAATCAAGCTGCAATTAAAATGGCAACTAATTTAGCTGTAAGGACACGATCTAAGCACACTGATATAAGATACTTGAATGTGAGACAATATGCACAGAGTAAAATGATTCAATTAGAATATTGCATGACTGAAAATAATATCGCAGACCATTTTACAAAATCTCAGGGTGCAATTAAGCATAAAGCGTGTTGTGAGTGTTACGGTTTAAGAATGTAAGCTATTATATCTTGTCCTACCCAAAGGGCAAAATGTTAGGGAATGACTATTGCCCAACTGGGTTGGGTTGGCAATATATATAAACCATCAAGGCATATTTGCAGTCAAAATGTAATGTATAGCTTTAAGACTGTATTGCATCATACTGTATTCTAATTGGCTAGCTCTGTAGCCAACGTATTTAAGAAGAAGCTTGAATCATAGCTTACTTTTTCTTATTACATTATTATTGCTACCTCTGCTCTTCTCTGCCTGTTCTCTCTGCATGATCACTGCTTGATCATTGCTACTTCTTGTTTTCTACTGTTTTACTGATTGTTTTACTGCTGTACTTGTTCCTGTTTACAACTCCAAAAAGAACTGTTTTATTGCATATGATACAACAACTGGTAAGAAGACTTTGTTCTTGGAATCCCTGGATTGACAATATTAACTATCTTTATCTGTATATTACCTGGATTGTTTATTAGACTTTGCTTTGCTTTTTCCTAAAAGTAAAAGAATATCACAACTCAGTGTGTCTGTGTATTGACACTGCTTATTCACAATCACTCTCAGCCGTTTCTCATGTGCACAACCTTGCTACTCAAAGATTACTCTGTGCATATTCCTTAAGACCCACCTTTTAGAATAATTAATGACCAAGAAGGAGTCATGTCTGGTTTCTGCTCTGCATCTTCCTTGTAATTAATCCTACTTTATTTTCAGCATCAGCAGGAATTCTGGTTTTTTATATCAGTCTTCTCAACTGGCCTTTCTCAGATATGCATTCTTCAACTTGTGGAATCTTGAGCAATGTTTCTGAGGGCTAAACTTCATACATTGAGAAAGGCTATTTTAAATTTTTGTCTAATATGGTTTCTCTATTTAACTTACTTTTTCTTCATCTCTTAGATTATTTTTTATCATAAGCCTCCTTGGAACTCCTTGCAAGTTATGGGGCATGGTAAAATATTGCTAATGTTATCTAATTTATCCTTTGATCAATTTTGGAAGACCATCCTGCACATGTAGAGGGAGGTTGGCAAACATGCAGTGGGTGTGTAGGTATATAGATACCAATGGAGAAAAAGGCCTGAACAATAAAAGTTTCATTTTTGGGGCTTGAGAATCAAGCAAAAGATGGACTGCTCGTCCTTAATCACCAAGATGTTACAAGCCTTATATTTTATCACTTTCTGCTTCCTACAAATCATCAGATACTGATTGTCTAAGCTTTTCAGGTATATTCTGACATTTTCAGATGAGTTTTTACAATCCTATCAAAATGAGCAACCTCTGCCTTAGCTTTTATGGATCTGAATTTTTTTTCTTGCCTTTTTTCTTGATCATGTTTGATACCCTGACCACCCACCACCTAAAATAAACAAAAACAAAAAACTTATCATCTTCATCCAGGCTTTCCAACATATACTAAGCACAAAAGAGCCAGATCAAGCAACATGAGTTAAGAAGCAACATGAATTAAAGCAAACATCCAAAAATCATAAACTCTTAAAGAATCAAAATAAAAAAGAAACAGAGGACATAATGAATTTCTCACCTGCATGAGAGCAATTTCAAATTTCCTGTTGTGAGAACCTGAGACATTTGTTCGCTATAATACAGCTTGCCTTTTCAGAAACAAACATTTAAAAAGAACTTGTTTACATTCTTTTTCTCTTTTCCCATTTGATTTTTTTTCCTGGGGCTTGTTTTGATTGTCTTGCCTTGCAAGTCATCACGTAATCCACTGATTCTTTCCAAGGCCAAAGGAGGCATGACATGCCAGACCTACAAAGGAAGATTTCAACAGACATTGAATATAAACCATAGATGTTCAGATTGTGTTATGATGCTTGATAAAAGTACATATCTTGAGCTCAACTCTCAAGATTGTTATACTGAACCTTTTACTGTTATAGAATAGCTAAGTAAACTGTTCCATGGTGACAAAATTTGCCATTCATTATGACAGCACCCATCCAAGCACACAATATGTATTTAGCTACAATTTTTTACAGGGTAATGGCCTTTAAAAAAAAAAAAGCTCTAGATGAGTATTATGGGAAACTTTGATATATTACAATCAACTATATCATCAATTTTCAAGGTTAATAAGGACTGGTTTAAAAGGTCTCTTCCAGAAACTATCCTTGGAAATTGAAAATTGATGATAGTAAGATATCAAATATTATTAGTATGAAAAGCTTGCAGTGATTATTGAACAAGAAGATGTTTAACGTGACTATTGGGATGATAATGGTTTAATAGTTTCCTATGTTGTCCCTTTTGGAAATCTGCTATGTTGCTTGAGGTCCTGGGTTCAGAATTGTTTGCATAAACTTTGCCATGACTTGCTAATAACTCAGCCAACAACACTTCAGAGGACCAGCCATAATCTCAGTCAATAACTAAAGTGTTAGTCCATATTTAAGCCTCTCTATAATCATTTTTCCTTCTATGAGCAGTCCAGATTAAGGATGCACTGAGCAAGCTGAGGAAGTCTTTTTAGGAATTTTGACTAACTGTTTCAAATTTAGAAGAATCAATGCATGGGCTTAGCTGTATCCCATAGTGCAAGAAGATATTCTGCATTTCTGAAGGAGAAGAAGGAAGTGATAACTAATTATCTCTTATGAAAGAAGTAAACAGCCAATTTACTTCCTTCTAAATTCTAATATAAAACCACCATCCCCTAGAAGAGTGGAAGACTTAAGTTCTCTTTGCTGAAGAGAGAATTGCGGGTTTCAACTGGCCTCCAGTTGTTTTTTCTATTCTTATGCTATTGTATCTTTCAATCTTTCCAGTCATGATGCCCTCCGCCTGTATCTGGAAATTGTAATTCCAACAAATCTGGAGATATGGTTGGATGAAATCTGGTATATGCATTTTTAACTATGGTCTTATGGAATGGACTAAAGAAGGGAAAATAACAGTTCCCTGATAATTGATAGTCTCAGAGTCTCTGGAACTGCCTGTCCAAAGCCGGGTAATGCATGACACACACACACAATGGATCAGCTAATACAACCCAGTTTAATCTCGGATATGCGGCAGTTTACAGGAAACGCTGGTGCCGTGACTTCAGCTCAAAGACAGAGTCAGTCTCTTCATTTTTATTGGCATTGGAACGAGTTGCAGCTGTAGCATATTTAAATTTACTGCTCGCTCTCTGCCTCCCACACAGGGAGCCTAAGATGCTGGTATATGATGTCATTGCCGTTGCTCTTTTGACCGCTTGTTTCCCCCGATTCCCCTTTTCCCACACCGCCAGTCATCCATCGCCATCAATGTGTTTCCTATTCCTGGATGTTTGCCTGAACAACCCTCCCCTTCATGGGCAAGGTTCTGTGTCGTCATGTTTATCATAACGGTTCTGTGTCAAGGAGTATTTGATTCTCGACAGATAGGGCTTTCTTCTTTTACATCTCTATTATAATTTATATTTTTAAAATTGTTGGAGGCAGGAAAAAAAGTCACCCACTCTAATTCTATCATGAGAAATAAAACAGTACGGTTGCATTAAAGCAAGCATTAAAACAGATCAGAAAAATATTTTAGGATAAAAAATTGGTACAAAACAAAATTTAAGAATCAACACATAGATTTGTTTACCCAAAACACTTAACTCAGTTGCTATCTTAACTCATTTTGAGATTTTTTTTCACAATTTTGTGAATCATAAATTAGCCCAATGGTTTGGCTAATAATATATTCAACTATAAATATAATATTAAACTATAAAAAGTAAATACAAGATTAACATTAACCAAGTTTAATACATTGTTTGGATGTTGACAGTAGATCTTCGATCAACATGTTGCACAATTCAATTCATATATTGAAGTTTGGACTCTGAACAGTCATAAGCAAAAATATGATATAGTAAGGACGCAAACAGCTGACCTGAAGCAGGAACATTAAGAGTAACAATACTTTGGGTGAAGGTCTGTACTGAGATGCCTTCTTAGATAGTCAGACATAACATCAGATTCTGCATTTTGAACTTGTTAAAGTATAAATATCCACTTTATTTTCTTCATCCACATAACTTATTTTCCTTTTATACAGGCAAAAAATGACTGCCTTGGTTATACTGATTGTATGTGAACCATTCTGAAAATATTTCAGGTAGGCACAAAGTAAAAAAACAGCAATGTGCTGAAGAATTCACTTACATTATTTCCAACAATTGCTATAAATTGGATAAAAGAGTAACTGTGTTTTATTTTATTCCCAATGAGAATATTTCAAAGACTTGCCAGAAAAGAATCTTCTGGGAAAGACCAAAGTATAGGATTTCTTAGAGGATGTTTCATTCACCGGGGACAAAGCTACTTGATATTATTTACAATATTAAAATAAATTAATACATCATTTAAAATATACAGTGCTACTACTAGGACTTTTTTTTTAAAGTTTCTACAAGTGATATAATGAAGCTGCTTTTTATTACTTTGTTGAAGTGAGTTATGTACTTTCAGAATAAATTAATACCCAAGAAGTGTATGTTGCATTTGGAAAGAATGGGCTTCAATTGGCTGCTTAATTTTCCAATTCTGCTTTATAACTCAACATGCAAAAAACCTAGCTCCTTCTCAAATGTCATCTTCTTTTAATACTTTTGTAGGATTCCACGATGCACCCAAACTGCAATTTCTTAGACTTGTCTTTTTTGACAGTTCCATTGTACAATCTACAATGTATTCAATCTACAGGAAAATGGCCATATTAATATAGCTTAATTAGTAGAACTTCAAAATAAGAAAGACTACATCTAACTAGAAAAATCTGTGGAACTAATAAGTATGATTTTGAAAGGGGGGAGGGTGATGCCAATTAAACAATTTACTGTACTAATACATATGTTTTCCTACTGTATTACCAGAGACTGGTCATGGATATTTATTGCAATAGAGATATATATCATATGAATACATTAAGTATTTGGATATAGAAATTGTAATCTATCAGTGCTGAAGTATTATCAGGATGTTATATAAAGGGATAAGAAGTTCAGTGTATTAAATATTAGTATCTGTGGATCTTTTAACTAATTCTAGCGCCTTTGAAGAATGTCAGCTTTTATACTCAACTAGACCAGGGGTCTCCAACCTTGGCAACTTTATGACTTGTGGACTTCAAAGTTGGTTGAGGAATTCTGGAAGTTGAAGTCCACAAGTCTTAAAGTTGCCACGATTGGAAACCTTTGAACTAGACAACCTATGCCGTGTTTAGTCATCATTTCAGAGATATTTCTTTACTTAAACAGAGAAACAGAATGATCATAGGTGGGCAAAAAGCATTAGAAACTGGCAGAGTATCAGAAATCTTCTTTCCTTCCTTCCTTCCCTAATTCCTGCAACCTTCCCCATTTATTTAGTTTGTGGAAACCTTGCAGAGAGAAAGTCAGTAAGGAAGCCAGCAAGGAGCTGCAGGTCCAAGGGGGGAAGCTACTCTTGGGTGGAAGAGTGAATGAGTGTGTGCGTGCATCAGAAATGGTATGTGGATGACAACAGAGATACTGAGTAGATTGGGAAGGACCTCCAGAGTCAATAAGAATGCACAAGGATCACAGAGGTGTAGGAGAGGAATTGCACCAGTCAGTGATGATGCATGAAGACTCGCATGAGTTGGAAAAGGTTCCTAGGAGTGCTTGCAAGTATGCAAGAGGTGCCATGGAGGTCTGGGATGGCATAAGGGGAAACAGCACATGGAATAATTTTTGGAATGTATGTGTGCGTGTGTATTTTATATGACTAAAACCTAACATCCACAATCAATATTTCTGTTTGGAATGATAATTGTACCAAGAAAGATAATTGCTTAGGAAAGCACAGCTAATGCAAGATTACTAGATTTAAATAAATATAATCTTCATGTAGTAGGATTTTCAAAACTCTTTTTTGTAGTGTTAGTTTTTTAACCAAAGCTATCTACCGTGCATTTAAATTCTACTGATCCAGTGAAAAAGTTATTTTAGATTTCTGCTGTTTTGCAAAACCAGGTTTATTGGTTTACAACAGGTATCAAATCAATTTCTTATACCATATATTCCTTGACTGAAAGGTAAATAGTTCTAGATTCAGTATATGAATATCAAATATTATATTTTATAATATTGATCCCATTTTACAATGGGATTTTAATCGAGTTTATATATTATATCAAAATTAACCACTTTCAATTTAATATACCAAACATATTTATTTAATGACGTGGACAGGATCCTGGGTAGACTGAACGCTACCACATGTTTATTGGACCCGTGTCCCTCCTGGTTGGTGCTGGCCTCCCGGGAGGTTACACGAGGCTGGCTCCAGGAGATTATAAATGCTTCTTTGAGTGAGGGTGTCCTTCCGCTTGCCTTGAAGGAGGCAGTGGTGAGGCCCCTCCTCAAGAAGCCCTCCCTGGACCCGGCTGCTTTGGTAAATTATCGTCCTGTCTCCAACCTTCCCTTTCTAGCGAAGGTTGTTGAGAGTGTGGTGGCGCGGCAGCTCCCCCGGTACCTGGATGAAGCTGTCTATTTAGACCCGCTCCAGTCCGGCTTCAGGTCTGGTTACAGCACCGAAACGGCATTGGTCGCGTTGGTGGATGATCCCTGGAGGGCCCGGGGTAGGGGGTACTCCTCTATCCTGGTGCTGTTAGACCTCTCAGCGGCTTTTGATACCATCGACCATGGTATCATGTTGCGCCGGTTGGAGGGACTGGGGGTGGGGGGCACCGTTCTACGGTGGTTCTCCTCCTACCTCTCCGACCGGTCGCAATCGGTGTTGACAGGGGGGCAGCGGTCGACCCCGAGGCGCCTAGTATGTGGGGTGCCACAAGGGTCGGTCCTCTCGCCCCTTCTGTTCAACATCTATGTAAAGCCGCTGGGTGAGATCATCCGTGGTTTTGGGGTGGAATTCCATCAGTACGCTGATGACACTCAGCTGTACATTTCCACCCCGGACCACCCCAACGATGCCGTGGAAGTGATGTCCCAGTGCCTTGAAGCTGTGCGGGTCTGGATGGGGAGAAACAGGCTTCGACTCAACCCCTCCAAGACCGAGTGGCTGTGGCTGCCGGCGTCCCGATATAGCCAGCTGACTCCATCGCTGGTTATTGGGGGCGAATCATTGGCCCCCACGGAAAGGGTGCGCAACTTGGGCGTCCTCCTGGATCCACGGCTGTCATTAGAGGATCATACGACAGCTGTGGCCAGGGGGGCTTTCTATCAGGTCCGCCTGATACGCCAGTTGCGCCCCTTTCTAGATCGGGACTCCCTGCGCACAGTCACTCAGGCGCTCGTCACGTCTCGCTTGGACTACTGTAATGCTCTCTACATGGGGCTCCCCTTGGGATGCATCCGGAGGCTTCAGCTGGTACAGAATGCGGCCGCGCGGGGGATTATGGGAGCGACAGGGCGCTCCCATGTGACACCCCTCCTGCGTGAGCTGCATTGGTTGCCGGTTGATTTCCGGGTGCGTTTCAAGGTGTTGGTAATCACCTTTAAAGCGCTCCATGGCTTAGGGCCAGGGTACTTACGGGACCGCCTTCTGCCACCTATTGCCTCCCACCGGCCGGTTCGCTCCCACAGAGAGGGCCTCCTCAGGGTGCCGTCAGCCAGACAGTGCCGGCTGGCGACCCCCAGGGGGAGAGCATTCTCTGTGGTAGCCCCCACCCTCTGGAACGATCTCCCTCCAGATCTGAGAACTATTGCTGACCTCCGGACCTTTCGTCGGGCGTTGAAGACTCATTTCTTCCAACTTGCCGGACTTGCCTGATCCCTCCTATTTTTAAATATTTTAAATTTTAAATTATTTTAAATTATTTAAATTTTTAGAGTTTTAAATGTTTTATTCGATATATTTTCAGCCTAAATTTATATGGACTTTTAGTACATTTTAACTCACTGTATTGTTATTGGTTTTAAATTGGCTGTTCACCGCCCTGAGTCCGGAAGGAGAAGGGCGGTATAGAAATTCGATTAATAAATAAATAAATAAATAAATGAGCAGATGAAGTTATAGCAATAACAATAGCACTTAGACTTATATACTGCCCAATAGTGGTTTACAGGACTTTCTGAGCGGTTTAGGAAGTTAGCATATTGCCCTCAACAATCTGGGCTTATATTTTACTGACCTTGGAAGGATGGAAGGCTGAATCAACCTTGAGCCCGTAGGATTGAACTTCAGGCTGTGGGCAGAGTTAGCCTGCATTATTGCATTCTAACCTCTGCAGTGCCAGGGCTCTTATACAAAGTACATTTTAATTGTCTTAATTAAGTCATTTTAGTTTGGCTTAGGGTTGTTTAAATGTTTTCTTTTGTTTTATTGGGAATTTGAGAAAGGAAGGAAGGAAGGAAGGAAGGAAGGAAGGAAGGAAGGAAGGAAGTAGAGAGGGAGGGAGGAGGGAAGGAAGAAGGCAGAGAGAGAGAGAGAGAGAGAGAAAGAAAGAAAGAAAGAAAGAAAGAAAGAAAGAAAGAAAGAAAGAAAGAAAGAAAGAAAGAAAGAAAAAGAAAGAGAAAGAGAAAGAAGGAAGATACTTATGTTTTCCAGACTTCAAAATCTTTGGATTATTTTACAACTCCAGAAATCCTTGGAGAGCATTGGTTATGATAATGCAAAACAGATGTATACTAAGTTCTAATTTTGACTGTGGAATAGAACTTACTAACCATACATGTGAAATTCACAGTACAAAATATCTTCCCATGAATTGTTACAGGGCCTCTAGCAACTCTAATCAAAAGGTGTTGAACTATCAGCACATTATTATTAAGGTAAAAGTAAAGGTTCCTCTCCCACATATGTGCTAGTTTACTATGTATAGGGCCATGATGGCAAATCTACGGCACTGTGCCAGATGTGGCACGCAGAGCCCTCTCTTTGGGCACGTGTGCCGTTGCCAGCTGCTCTTTTGGTTTCTGGCATGTGCATGTGCATCTGCCAGCTGATCTTTGGGTTTCCGGCACTCCAATTTGCATGCATATTCCGGTTTGGGCACTCGGTGCCGAAAAGGTGCGCCAACACTGGTATAGGGTAAAGTCTATAGGCTACTTAGAGTGGCCATTAAGCAATCCTGCAGAAATCAAGTTTCAGAATACCCAACAGTTAGAGTAGGTGTGTAGTCTGGTTAAAGAAATGCAAGGAAGTCAAAGGTATAATAGTGAAAGAGTCCTGCAAGAAGGAGAGGTCTTTCCAGGGGAATACAATATTTAGTAAACCCATCCAAATGTTCTAACAAGGAATCCACAGGGAAGGCAGCTAGTTTTGAATTATATGCATAGGAAGTGATTGTAACTACTATGATAGTATAGTCTTCAAAGCATTTGGAAAAAATCTACTTCCAAGGGATCAAATGCAAGCTACATCAAATGGGGATTTAGGATGTATTAGCTGAGCGAGTCAGGTGAAGCTCACTAAAGCAGATTATGAAGTTGTAAAATAGCAAGATATCACAATCTTCTACAATAGCATAAATTAGTCAAGTACACTAGTACTGTCAGAGTGTGACTGCATCCATTCCACCCAAGTTCATTTTTAAAGTTAATTTCACACTAAGGCTGATGTTTGCAACTATGTATATCTGGCAAGATTAATATGGCTATCCTAGTCTATGTTAGCAACTTTTGCTCTCTGATCATAATTGCTCTTTGATCTGAAATTCAAACTTTATTTCAGCTTTCAGCCCAGAAGCAAGTTCTTATAGAGACTGACAAACTAATTCTTTTTATTTTATTAGACTATGATGAACTGAAGTTACTGCGGCCTTTATCTAGGGCAGGGATATCAAACTGCAGCCTGTGGGCAGGATGCGTCACACGCAGGCCATGCCCACCCCAGCTCCGTGAAGGGGGAAAACATCACTGTTGTGGCCCATTAGCTTCCAGCAGAGCTGGCGGCAGACTTGGACAATGAGGAGGTTGGGGAGGTCCAGTTCTGGAGTCTTGGGAAGGCTCTGATGGATGCTCTGCGTTGGATGCAGAGATAGAGCCAGGGACATCTGACATTTCCCAGCCACTGTAGAGGCAATTGCCTTTGGAGGCGAAGGTAAGCAAGGAGAAAGAACAGATGGGGTCTGTATGCACAGAGCAGTTAGGAGAGGAGAACAACAGAGGACAAGGAGTTGACTCGGAAAGCAAAGCACACATGGATGCTGAATGACCCCCTCCCTGGCTGGGGAATAAATAGAAGGAAAGAGTGGTTGTCATAGGAGACAACAATTCATAGATCTGAAGATTTTGGCTCATTGTGTTTCGTGCCACAAAAACTGCTTGCCAGAACTTAAAAGGGAGTAAAAATGTGGGTGCATCTTATACACTGAATGTAGCCCTGCCCACCCACTGGCCCCCACATCCTTTGGCCTGTGCCTTGCAGCAGTTACCTCCTTGCAAGCAAACAGCAAGAAAAAACAGCTCCTTTCAGCAAAGCCTATATAGCACAAGTTGATTGGATCGGCCTCCCAATTCTCAGCTGATTTGCTTGCAGCTGATTTGTGCAGGGCTCTGCTGCTTGCTGCAAAGGGATAAATTGCTGGAGCAGATTTTTTTTCCCCTTGTGCTAATCAAGCTATGCTGAAAACAAAAATGAAAGTAAAGCAGGCTGTTGGCTGTTTGCTGCAAAGTCGCAAAATTAGGCAGAGACAGGGGGAGATTTCTTTTTCTTCTTTTTCCTCACCAAAAAAGGTAGGTGCAAACAATGGGAAATTTATGAGGAGAGTTCAAGATTTTAAAACACAAAAGAAAAAAAGCAGAAAGAAAAAGGCAAAAATAAAAATGGGAAGAGAGAAAAAGAAATGAAAGAGAAAGATGTTATACATATTTAGAATTGAAATATGAATAGTACTAAGAAATAAATGGGAAATCATGATTGTAAAAATGAAATGAATAATAATTGGAATATTGTTGAATTTTGTATTTTTGAAATCTAGACAATGGTAAGTTTTTTTCTTTTTTCTTTTTTTTAGAAATATGAATAAGTATAAACTGTAACAATTGAAATACCTTTAATGGTATATGATGGTGAAAGTAAAAAGAATTAATTTGTAGTTTGGATAACAGCTAGAACATTTTTAAATTTAATTAGGGAAATTGTAACGATTGAAATATTTTTAATTATATATTGTTATGTAAGTAGAAATGATTAAGCTGTGATTTGGAGGATTATATGGGAAAAACTATTTGGGTTATTGGGAGAGTTTAAGATGTGAAAATGAGTGACATAAGGGGAACACTCTATTTAACTAGGGAATTGTAATAATTGAGATACTATTAATTGTATATTGTATTGAAGGCAGAAATGGCTAAGTTGTGGTTTGGAGGACTATATGAGGGAAATTATTTGGTTTATTATTATTGGTAAATATAATAAATTGATTTGTAAGAAATTGGATTGCATGGAAATGATTGGAATATTCATGTTCATATTGATTAATATACAAAAAAGATAGTTATATAACTAATTGATTTATATTAAAATGTTGAATTTGTATTAATTGTAATATTACATAGTTAACCGATGTAAGGATGGGTATAAAAATAGATGACAATGGTAAGGGGTATAATACAGAATAGAAGGGAAAAATTGAATTTGATTAAGTTAGAGATGAGGATGAAGGGTAATATTATTATTTTTAAAAAAATAGATGAGGAATAAATATGGCAAAAAGGAAATATAGAAATTATAAATTTAATTTAAATGACTAAACACTGTTTAAATTTGTAAACCCGGCCAAATACTCTGTTCAAAGAAAATACATTGTATGTTTGTATGTGTGTTTGTCTAAAAAAAAAAAACTTAAAAAAAAAACAAAACAAAAAAGGTAGGTGCATCTCCAGTGTGTCTTATACTCCGAAAAATATGGTGATTTGCAGTCTTTCATCTGGGAACTCACAGCCTTGAAATTATCACAAGGAACTGATAAGGTCTGTTACTGGAGTTAACTCCTTGAAGGACTAATGCCTGGACTTTTCGGTGGGTGAATGCAATTAATTCACAAGAGAAAAATAAAGAGGGGTTTTTCGTGACAAGGAATCTGGTTCTTGTTTCTGCTAAGATGGCTCAGAACAGTCATGAAACATCACGTGATGCTGCAAGTTTGATACCTGTGTTCAGGGCAGTGGTTCCCAACATTTTTGTAATACAGGGCATTCCATCATCATGGAAATTTTTTTTGGAACACTGAGTATGCTGAGACTGGTGATGCAATGCCCATGGGAGTCGATGAGGATTATTGAATCACATATTCAATTCTTGCCTGAAATCATATGAAAATTTGAGCAAAACTGTCCTTTCGCATTATATTTTGACTGAAAATGCCAAAAGTATGAAAATTGAAGCCAGAATACCAACATTTCAGGAAGCTTGGTAATTTAGCAAGATCTCATCTATTTTCTTAAAATATATTTTTATTTTGGTACTTTCAAGGCAGACCACTAACAATACTATTGTGGGCATTAGTAGTCCTCTAACAACCAATGACTTAAGGCTTTCCTTGAAAGCCACAATCAGGTCATCCTGCTAGGCAATTTTTGAAACATCATGGTATCTATATATTTTATTACACTCATACCTCACTGATCCACCATGAAAGCCAAAGCAAACTCATCTAACATGGTTGTTGTCATGGGGAAGGCAGAAGTATTAAGTATACAGTAGTCCTCGTAGATTTAGAATCACTGCTGAGCCCAAAATTTCTCTTTCTAGTGAAACATTTGTTAAGTAAGTTTTGTCCTATTTTACAATATTTCTTGTCCCAGTTGTTAAGTGATTCACTGTAGTTGTTAAGTTAGTAACACAGTTGTTAAGTGAATTTGGCTTTTCCATTAACTTTGTTTGTCAGACGTTTGCAAAAGAGGACCCCAGGATACTGCAACCTTCATAAATATGAATCAGTTGCCAAGCATCTGAATATTGATCATGTGACCTTGGGCATGCTACAACAGTTGTAAGTGTGAAAAATGATCATAAATTCCTTTTTTCAATACCATTGTAACTTTGAACAGTAACTAAATGAATTTTGTAAATCAAGGGCAATGTATTTGCCACCTTGAATTGATATATACAGTATATTCTTTTATTATTTTATTTTATCCTTTTATTCAACCAACATGGATAGGGGACAATATTTAATAGCCAGGAGCTGCATCTCAGTTTAATAATATGAAATAAGCAGATATACATCACATACATAGGATGGGGCTAAGATTTTACCCCTTTTTTCCTTTTGATTTTGAATTATTAAGCTTCATAGGCTTTACACTACAACTTTCATGTACAGTATTCTATAAAATAGTAAGAAGCCAAATGTGGTTTTTTTTAAACATGGCATTAATGCAATCAAGAACTTAGAGTTGCTTTATATAGTTGCCTAAATATTAAAATAAAGCCTACGTTGGCACTATTAAAAGTATTCTGGCTCCTTATAATTCTGAAGATAACTATATACATAAGGAGCAAAATAATCCAAAATAATTGGATTTATGGAATTGTGCTGGTAAGTGTGTGATGAGATTGAAATAGCACCAGATTAATTTTAAATTAATTAAGTTAAATTAATGATTTAAACAATTCTGTTTAATTTGTTAAAGTTTGGTTCAATTGAATTAATATTTTATTAGTTGGGGAGAAAAAAATTATAGTTGAAATAACAATTTCCTTCTTATTAACATTTTGAGATCTTTTAGATTTAAAAAATAAATAAAACTATCTTTTGCTCTGATAAATAACCAGAGCAGAAAGTATTACAATAATCTCTTTGAGTTCTCACTGAATTATATAATACCTGTTTTATATGAATCTTCTGTTCATGCTCTAGTTGATGATTCATTTCTCAGCATGATTTCATCAATCTCTGTGCTTTTTTCCTATTTTTTCATCATTATCATCATCATTACTATTTTGCCTACTGTTCACATAGTTCGCTCTGTAGACATTTATATTACACTGTATGCTTCCTTCATTTTCTTGAATTTTTAACAATTAAAACTTTCATTTGATATGCAGTGCATACCAAGAGAAATGTAGTATATTTCAGGCACTAATGAAAAAATGTAGTATCACCTCATTCCAATATATTCATATTTTGATAAATTTACAAAATGCCATTTACATCTATGAACCCGGACATTTAACAAATTTCTCTTTATTTAATTTTTTAAAGTAATACTGATATTATTGCTAGTAATATTTCTACCAATACGTACAGCTAATGTTAGCTACCAATAATTTATTGGTAATATTATGAATTAATATGTTATTAATACAGTAATATTATTGCTAAGATTGATGTAGTTCAGACATTATTCAAACTGTTTTGCATGCTATGACATTTGATTCAATCATTTCCTTTTTGCCTTCTTGACATTCATGTCAGCTGAGAACGACACTTCCAGAGTCAGCCCATACAGAATTGCCCACAATTATTTTATGCCACAATAAAGGTATGGGGTGATGTTATAGAGTCCTTTTGATTTTGGGCTGCAAAAGATTATTGTTTGTGAACTTAGGTTTTATAACACATAGAGTTGAGGTTTTATTTAAATAAGAACGTTTATTATTTTAAATTTTATTACTTATCCCAAGAAAAGTATCAGATTGTTGTATGAAAATCAGTTTGCTTTTCTTCTCTGTGCTTATCTATGTATTCTTTATTTATTTATTTTTACTTACAATAACACTTTCTTTAATGGTCAGAATTGAACTAATGTAATGGAATGTATGGATAACCTTGAGGAAAGGGGAGAGGAGATGCTGCCTAGGAAACCATCAGACAAGAGAAGCAGCAACCCAAGGTTGGGATGGGGGTGGGGAACCCTTAGGAAGGACCTACTCTAATGGATCTAGTAGTTAAAAGTAGAAAGTGGGACATTTGTTCTTTCAAACTTGCAGTATTCTATTAATGTATGCTTACAATAATATAAATATAGTCCATCTAGTTGTTTTCTGTCTGGTTTATTTGAGAAAGCTGACACTGAGCATCATACATAACTTCAATCATTCCAAAGTGGACTATGTCAGAATCTTTTCTCCCTGGCAAAATGGAAGATGCCAAAATCACTGCTTTCTTTAATTACCTCTAGTTAAAATTATACTGAAAAGCTTATTGTTCCAAACTCCAGAGGCAATCTTTGAAGTTTGCTGCATTGAATGTGCAATAAATTTGTCTTGAAAACTTTTATTTCTATGAAACAAACATACAGTGGTGAAATTCAAATTTTTTTACTACCGGTTCTGTGGGCGTGGCTTGGTGGGCTTGGTGGGTGTGGCAAGGGAAGGATACAGCAAAATCTCCATTCCCTCCCCACTCCAGGGGAAGGATACTGCAAAATCTTCATTCCCACCCTTCTCTGGGACCAGCCAGAGGTGGTATTTGCCGGTTCTCCAAATTACTCAAAATTTCTGCTATCAGTTTTCCAGAATCTATCAGAACTTGCTGGATTTCACCCCTGCAAACATAGCTACAGACTGCAAAAACTCTTCAGAAATCAAAAGTTATAAGCAATATGTTGCATGGACCTACTTAAAAATCCATTTAATTACAAAAGTTTCAATTTCCCCCGTTTTGTTAACATTGAAGACAGCATTCAGGAAATAACATACTTAGAACTTTCTGCTCTAAGTATAGCAAAAAAATGAATGAGGATAACATTTTTAGATGTTAAACAGTAAAAGTTTTTTTTAAAATATTTAATTTCAGTCATTTCCCACTGTGCTATTCCTTAAAGTAAGTGGATACTGTTCTCCATCAGAAAATCTCTTTTTAGAGAGATGAAGGAAGAGGAAAATAATTTCACCCCAAATACCTGGTGAGTTGAATTGCCCTATGTCTGCCACTGATTGTAAGAGGAGGGAGGGATACCAGCCTGGCTGCCATTGCACTCAATTTTATTGCTCTTTTCCCATTATCATATTATTCTTCCAAGTTGAAATGGAGCACAGATCTGAAGAATTAGGGGCGTAGATCATGGAGAAATAATCTCTAAGCAATGATGCACTGCTATGATGCAGTGTTTCTAGGAATGAAATTGTCTGAAAAAGGTGCATGGGCCTAAACAGCAAAAACCAATGATCCCACAAGCTAAATGGTGACTATCACATAGCATCAAGAGGGGGAAAATATATGGATTAGATGTGGAAACAGCACTACAACCAAAGCATTTTTAAAAAATAGAACAGAAACCTTATTGATAATAGTCATTTGACCATATCAAAAGCTAAAAACCAATACAAACATACAAATAGGTACAAAGAAAACAATAGGACATATTTATAGTAAATTGTCATTTCTGTAGTAAACCCTAATCTGGTCTAAATATTTTATCTTATTTGACATGGCCTTTTATATAAAAAGCACAGTCTTACTATTTTGTTTTATTATTGGGACAATAGGAATAAAATGTACAAGAGATACAATTCAAATACTGAAATATAAAGATATCCTAATCATGAAATATAAATATGTAAAAGCATGAAGAAGGCTTTGGAATTGTGTCAGCAGTCACAACTCTCCTTCATTTTGTCATTATAATCTCATGTATTTTACTTCAGAGGATACAATCTTATTATTAAAAAAAATAGTCAATGACCAAAATTATAATAATTGGAGTTCTGTTTTTCTTTTCCTTTTCCACAATGTTATCTGGTGTATTGATGTGATTCTGTGTCCTAAAACTTTCATTAAATTATATTTTCACTACTCTTTTTGTATGTGTCTATTCAAAGTAATGAGAAAGAGACTTTTTAGACTGTGTTACAATTCCCTTGTTTATCTTGGCAGAACAATTCCCAGGAAACTTTATCAGTAGCAAATTTGAACGTATCCTGTTTTGATACAAATGAAAGAAGATCTTGACAGATGGTACAGAATTCCTTGGAGTATTCAGAATAAGATAAATGCAATTAAGATTAATATAACTCCATGGTTGATTTACATTTTGAGAGGTCCTTGCATGTTTATTTCATCACAGTGTTTTAAATGAATTGTGTAGGATATTGAATATGTTTCTCTGGCAGGGGCATCTTGAGACTTTCTTATTATACAACTCACAATTATCTGTTATGAAAGGTGAATTTAACTTCCCACAATTTCAGGCTCATCATTAGGGATTTATTCTAGCTTTCATTATTGGCTGGAGCCTGGAACTTCAGAATTCCGCTCCTTTTCCAACTCATTTTGAGATTTATCTAACTCTATTGAAATTATGGTAAATATTGTTTGTACAGAGAATGGTTTCCATATTGTAATAATATCACTTATTATGAACGAGCTAATATGGTATAGTAGTTTAGCTGCCAATGCTCATTGGCTGATATACTGGCTGATAGCAAAAAGGTTAGCCATCACTGCTGTAAGGTTACAGCAGTGATGGCTAACCTTTTTGCTATAGTGTGCCAGGAGTGGTGGGTGGGGGAGGTTCATGCATGTGTGTGCCCACACCCATAATTCTATGCACCCTGCCCTACACATGCACATCAACTCCCCCTACCCCCCCTGCTCCTGGATAGCCTGTTTTTCTTTCACACCTGACTCTAGAAAACAGCCTTTTCTACTCCCTCAGCGGCCCTCCCAAGGCCTGAAATGGCCCATTTCCCAATTTCCGGTAGGACAGGAAGTGAAGTTTTTTGCTGTCCCCAGCCTCCAGAGCCTCTCTAGGAATCTCTGGAGGCTGGGACAGCAAAAAAAACATCACTTTCTGTCTCACCGGGAGTTGAGGCCTCGGGCCGTTTCAGGTCTCTGGAGGGCTTCCGAGGAAGTAGGAAAAGCTGTTTTCACCTTTCCCAGATGCATAGAGAGGATCTGGAGCCAGGTGAGAAAGAAAAACAGGCCTTCCCACCCCCTCCAGGCCCTCTGGAGGCAGGAAACAGCCTGTTTCCCTACTTTTGGTGGGCCCAGGAGGCCCAAAAATTAGCACGCATGTGCACCAGAGCTGAGCTGCCATGCCCACTAATATGGCTATGCATGGCATAGGTTTGTCATCATGGCCTTAGAGGCTTGGGGGAGCGGGGGTTGGGGGGAGGAACAGAAGAGTATTATGTATGCCACCTTGAGATCCTCTATGAAAAGCCAGAATACACAAACAGAGAAACAAATTTAACATCAGTGGGTAAACTGAAACTTACAAATATTGTATCACATTCATTCTGAAAAGACTGTCTTTAGACTGTCTGTAGAATTAAGACGCACTGTGATTTATCTTGGAATGCTTCTTGACAACTTATGCAACTCAAGTACTTGCTACTCAAATGATGGAACGTTGATTCTGTAACTTCTTCTGAAGTTGCATCCAGCTTGGATATTTTTGGAGAGACCATTTGAGGCTCCAAAGCCAGTAGTACAGGGCTGGGTTTCAAAATCCGTCGCTACTGGTTCACTCATGACACTTCTGCACATGCATAGAAAAGGGTGGGTGGAGCATCCTATTGCCACAGTTCATCCTATCCGGGACAAACCGGTAGCAACCCACCACTGCAGTAGTGCATTTTTAGAAAGTATAAACACACACAGTCTACACTTTCTAACCTGGTGTCTTAACCATTAGACCATACATGGGCTGGGGAATTCTAGGAGTTCACCTTCACACAAATTGCTGAAATTGAAAAACATTGACACAGAAGGTTGTTTTAAATAATATGAAATTAGTTCCCTTTGATGTTAGACTGAGGTTAATTGGTAACAAGTGTTTTTGTTCAAACACAAAAGTATGTGCAAACTGGAGAGCCTTCTAGACTCCTGCTTGCTTATCAACTCCTGGTTTATAAACAAGTGGCAGTCATGGCTAAGAAAGATTTTGCATGGCGTCATCTAGTGTGTTAACTACATCTGTTCCTGGATTTGTCAGGCCTGCTTATAGTCACTCACACTTTTGTCACTTCCAGACTGGACTACTGCAATGCCTCTACATAGGGCTGCTCCTAAAGACTAACGAGATATTTCAGCAGGTGTAGAATGTGGCAATGCAAGCAGTTATATGCAGTCCTAGGCCACTGCATTTTACATCTCTGCTCTACGGACTGTATTGAGCTACGGTGGCACAGTGGTTAAAGTGCAGTACTGCAGGCTACTTCTACTGCCTACCGGCTGCCTGCAATTTGGCAGTTCAAATCTCACCAGGCTCAATGTTGACTCAGCCTTCCATCCTTCAAAGATGGGTAAAACGAGGACCCAAATTGTTGGCGACAATATGCTGACGCTGTAAACTGCTTAGAGAGGGCTGTAAAGCACTGTAAAGTGCTATTGCTATTGGTTGCCAGTTTGTTTCTGGGTCCAGTTCAAGGTGTTGGTTTTAATCTTTTAAGTCTGTAATAGCATTAGACTGAATTATCTGAGGGGCCATCTTTCCATGGTACCCCATAATATCTTGCAGGGAAGACATGCTATCAGCTAGAGAGTTACATCCGATGGGTCCTAGGAGATGTGCTTTTTCTGCTGTGTGGCACCTGCCTTACAGAACTTTATTCCCCCTGAAATAAGATTGAAAATTAGTTCCATCCCTTTTCACTTTTAGTAAGTCCTCAAGACCTGGTTACGCTTCCAGGCCTGGGGCTCTAAGAAGATTGGAGATCTGTCCTGATCGCTCTGTTGCTGAGGGAGCCATTTTTAATCTTACCCTTGCCTAGGGTTAGTATTTTTGTTTTGATGTTATGTACTATGTGACTTTTTATATTTTTACCAGTTTTATATTGACTGTTTTATTTATTGTTGTATCCTGTTCAGAGTTCCCTTTGGGGAATGGAAGACTATATCAATTTGATTAAATAAATAACTAAATGACAATTTTCTTATTATAGGAATATAATTCAAGAATTAAAACAATAATTCATATAGTTTCAGTTGGTCATACCATTGCCACATTATGGATTCAACATTTCTTGTCTGGATGGTTGGCAGCAGACTTTCAATGAATCTGGTCATTTCTTTTAAAAATTCTTTTTAGTATATAACAAGTATATCTTTTTAATATAAGATTAAAATCATCACCATTAATATAATTTCCTTTTTTATTGATGGTGATGATTTTAATCTTACATTATGTTAAAATTACCATGAATGTATTTCCTGTTAATTATATAAAGATAGATTTCAATCAAAATAGAGCTGGAAGAGACTTTAGATTTCTTCTAGTCCAACCCTCTGCTCAAGCAGGAGACCCTATACAATTTGAGACAAGTGGTTGTGTCCAGTCTCTTTTTAAAAACCTCCAATGATGAAGCACCCACAACTTCTGAAGGCAAGCTGTTCCACTGGTTAATTATTCTCAATGTTAAGAAGTTTCTCCTTAAGTCCAGGTTGCTTCCCTCCTTGCTTAGTTTCCATCCATTATTTCTTGTCTTGCTTTCCTGTGCTTTGGAAAATAAGTTGACCCCCTCTTCTATGTGGCAGTCCCTCAAATACTGGAATACTACTATCATGTCACTCCTAGTCCTTCTTTTCTCTAGACTAGGCATACCCAGTTCTAACATCCTTCTTCATATGTTTTAATTTCCAGACCTTTAATCATCTTAATTGCTCTTCTCTGCACTTTTTTCAAAGTCTCAACATCTTTTTTTGTAATGTGGTGACCAAAACTGGATGATAGCTAGATAGCTAGACAGACAGACAGATGCTGCATAAGAATTTATTTATTTATTTATTTATTTATTTATTTATTTATTTATTTATTTATTTATTTATTTATTTATTTATTTATTTATTTATTTCAACTTATATACCACCCCAAGGGGACTCAGAGTGGTGAACAGCCAAATTTAAAACAAATATAATACAAAAGTTAAGAAAAACTAAAATAGATTAAATATTGGCATTGACAATTTAAAATCCAAAACTGCACAATCAAAAGATCCCAATTTAAAAACCCAACATTGATTAAATTTAAAAATTTAAAAACCCCATTAGAACCGTTTATGCTAGGCCGGCTTCCTGGAAAAGCTAGGTCTTCAGGGCCTTTTGGAAAGCATGGAGGTCTGGAATCAATCATATCCCAGGAGGTAGCTCATTCCACAGGTTGGGTGCTCTCACAGAGAAGGCTCTCCCCCGGGGGCCACCAGCCGACATTGTTTGGCTGATGGCACCCTGAGGAGGCCCTCTCTGAATAAAGGCCCTCTAATTCTTGCTGAATAAAATATTTTTCAATCTTATAATGTAGCTGAACTATCTAAAGGTTTCATGTAAATACAGGACAATCCTATGAGTGTGATGAGCAACGACAGGAACAAGTAGTTGCCAGAGATAAGGGAATAATGAAGAATATATACATATTCTATTCCAATGCTTCCTTATACTATAAAGTATATATTTAGCCTCATTAAGATGAAACAGTAATAATGGACCGAATAATGCTTAATTGACAATTGTCAAAGATGCTTAATCAAGTCTTCAAAAGAATGGATATGTTGGGACTTCTGGTTTGGCATCGGGGCGAAACAGTCGGGGAAATAGCTGGCTCTGATTAAAACCCCAACTGATGAACCGCCACTGATGGGTCTTCGGACCACACCCATCTTACAGGGACGGGGGAAGAAGAGGTGCGCCTTGGATGGCCAAGAGGAACAGGCAAGTTCCTCGCAGGCCAGAGGCAACCCTCTGAGTTGGTGGCAGGGAGAGGCAGCCATGGCGGCTGCCATCAAGCTGCGACAAACCGGGAAAAGAACTGTGCAGGAGGAAAGAAGAAAGGACAACGTACTTTGAAGTCGGGTGAGTGACACGAACCCTGGTGGGAAGCAACACTTGAGTATTGATTTTTATCAATAAGACCCCCAGCTTTAAATAGCAGCTGTAGTTTTGTGGGGCATGAAGATCTGACAAAGTAATAAAAGGAGACAAAGACCCATTAAGAAATTTGCCTTGGTTCAAGCTGACTTGCTAGAACTGATTATTAATATACTAGAAAATTAGGTTTTTCTTTAAATTGGAATTGATTTAATCCTTAGAAAAAGAAAAAAGTGATAACTATGGATTCAACACCTTTAAAAGTTAAAAGAAGACAGTCAAATGGATGGTTACATAATGGATACAAAATGGAGATTGCTGTGACTAAGCAAAAGTGTGGATTGTAGAGATTCACCTTCTATTTGAAAAAGAAATATTCTGACTTGCTATTTGGTATGGATTACATTGAAAATAATTATGGACTTTTGGATTTTGGAGATTGCTATTCTGGCTATGGATGATTTGATAAAGAAAGAAGAAACATAATAGAACTATTAAAATTGAAACTAACTGGTGCAGGAACAAAAGATGTGGTGCAGGAAAAAAAGATGTGGCACAGGAACAAAAGAAAGGAAGCTGATGGATTTTATATGGAACAGATGTTACAAAAGAATTAAAGTGACTTATAGAGTTTCAAACCTGGAAACACAAATTTTGAAATGGAATGCTTATGGACAGATAGGGAAATGAAGAAATAAAATAGATAAAATTAAAAAGTAATGTTTAAATGTTTAAATGACTTTTAAATATAAACAGGAGGTGTTTATAGAATAATAAAGATGGAGAATAAAAGAAGGTAATTAAAATAGAAAATTGATGCAAAGTTGGTTAAAAATGAGGTTTTTATAACAATACAAGAGTATATGCTAATATGAGATAAACCTAAGAGAATTTATTAGATTATGAGAGAATAAGAAGAGAATATGCCTGATATAATACGTTTTAATTTTAAATTGTAAATAAAGTTGAGAATGGTAAATATAATTAAATTTGAATGATTAATGTATTATTGGATGAGAAAACAAGATATACAATTGTGATTGAATTTAATGTATGCTAGAAATGATTAATATTAAGAAATGTGTTGGGAGTCACCCTGGAAGAGTATGTTAGGAAAAAGTTAAATAACAGAGTAAATATATTGAAAAGAAAACAGTTAAAATAAAATATACTGTATATTAGCCAAATAAGAGTTGGAGAGGTTGAGGACAATATGCTCAACCTCCAACGGTTGGAGGTATGGAGAAGAATATGCTAGAAATCAGCCAAAATAAAACATGCTGGAAATCAGCCAAAAAGTAGGTGGAGATATGGAGGAGATTATGCTGGAATTCAGCTAAAATAAAATGTGCTGAAAGTCAGCCAAACAAATATTTGGAGATATAGACGAGGATATTTTGGAAAATACTTAAAAAATATGGGGTGAAAAAGAATATGTTGGAAGACAACTAAAATGAAGTGAAATAAGTATGAGATGAATCTGTATAAATTGAAATGTTTAAGACTTAGAGATTTGATGAAATGGATATAGAGGTTAAGGAATATAGATAAAATTTTGATTTATAAGTTGATATAAAAAGAGAGTTTGTACATATTTGGGAACTAAGATTTGTGATGATAAAATAGTAAGGTAAACATTTAGATCAAGATGTTAGAATATTTTTTAAAATCTGTGTTTTTGATTTTCATGTTAAAAGATGTAAGGGAGGGAAATAGGCTAGATAGAATTTTGATTGATAATTGGATATAAAAAATGAGTAGAGTTTATTTGGAAATTAAGATTTTGGTGATACAATAGACTGGTTTAGAATAAGATGTTAGAATTTGTGTTAAAAAATTTTGTTTTGATTTTTAATTTTAAAAGATGTAATGGGGAAATTGGGAACAGAGCTTGTTAAAGGAATGTAAGCGATTGTACCTATCTATGACCGGATGAAGAATAAAAGAATTTGGAAAAAAAAATATTTTTCAAAAAAAAAAAAGAATGGATATGTTATATGCCTGGGATCTCCAAACTGAAACATGGGATACCAGTGTGCCCAAAAAAACCTCTTTTGATGCCATCCCTACCTTACCAATTTTAAATTGTTTAGAAAGACAAATTTCAAAATATCACCTCTATGTTATTTTAGAAAATAAAATAGTATATTTTGACAATTAAATGATTTTCTTTTCTTGAATATTCATAACATATTTTCAAAACACCAGATGTCCCATTTGTCTCCTCCCATCAAACTGGGAGCCCCTTGCAATTGCTATAGGATTATATATGTTTTATTCTATGCCGAATTAAGTTTTAAATCTGATAAAAGCAGATAATTGAGGTATCTGTTTCCATATGGGCTGGGTTTAGATTTTTTCCTCACATTTACATAGATGTTCAGAGCATCCAATTTTATAGGATTTTCATCAGGATAAAATGCAAGGGCATCAGATCAAGCGTTCTTAATTCAATGAAGAAGGGACAGCAGAAAGGACAAAAGCAAAACATAAATGTCACAAGACATAGCTACAATTCTATTCTCATTTGACTATTTAAAATATTTTCCCTACATAAACTTTGCCTATGTGTGCATGTGTGTTCACATGCGTGTCCATATACAGTATGTATGCAAATTCTTTTAATTTGGATAAAGTATTTATTATTAGAAGCAAATTTCCACATGACCATGTTATTATAATAACAACTGCCATGTCGATCAGAAAGGAGATGCGCCAACATAAATGTTCTGTGATCAGTTAAATAAGCCATCTTGGCCTGGCTCCTGTTGATTTTGCATACTGGCATGGGTCCCACATTAACACATGTAACTTCATTAAAATGCCACTTTTCATTTGAATGCCTTGCTTTATAAGCTAGATAGCAAAACTGGCACTCAGAGAATGAAACATTAATTAGCACTTCATAAATTTGCATGTCTTACTTCTATGCTATTCGGTGTGGTGTTGTACAGCTTTTATGTAGATAAGAAAGTGAAGTCAATGTGTACATTTAATATGCACAATTTTTATCAATGTTAGTTGATATTAAACAATGTAATTTTTTTTTTTAGATCCATTCCTTCCCATGCACACACAAGCATCCTGAGATGTGAGACCTCATGAATTCAGGTCAATGTCTGAAAAGGACTACTGAAGTGCATTCCACTCTCCTACATGCTCTAAGCACATATGATAGCCAGAATAGCACTATTCATAGGCAAAGGAATATGAGAGAAACCACTCAAAACGGTGAGCTATAGAACTGAGAGCACAGGGCAGAAGTACATATGTAGGACATAAGAATGGAGTTTATTAAACAAATTATATGGCTGCCCAACTCACACATTTTGATAATGGGCAAGTGATAGCATTAAAAATTCCACTACATGAAACACCAAGAACAATAATCCTATCACCATTGCCATGGTGGCAACAGATACAATCACATCAGCTTAGTTAATTGGCTCTCTATCAGCTTGGTTAATATGTTGCTTAAGGTTTCATGAAAATACTCAAAGAAGCCTATCCTTCAGGTACATCGTTGATCTCTCATTCTGCTTTCCAAAGGAAGTCCCCCCACAATCCAAAAAACTAATTACCAGGCACAAAATAACATTTGTGTGGTTTGAAATACCCATAGAGGGGATTATCCCTCCCATCTCAGTTTCTCCTATCACAAAAATTGCAGAGGCTGCCAGGAAATAAGTGTAGTACATTGTTTGTTGTAGAAGCAGCTCATTTTTTCCCCATGCTGCATGATGAAGGCTATGGCAGGGAAGTGAAGTGAAGCAGCAGGCAGAAAGGCCCTAATAGGATATAAGTAACTAGTTTCTGATTCATGCTTTAGTTTTCTTAATGTTCCTTTTTTGAAAATGAAATATGAACAAATAGCAATTCTACTTCCTTTTTCAGGAACGCTACATTTGGCTTTCTGTGGATTTTTTCTTGTCTTTAAATATGACCCAGATGAAGGATATGCAGCAGTTTAGTCCTTAAAGCCAATATTATTGTCACTCTATTTTGTTTAAACATATCTACAACTCTTTATTTAAAACAGCCAACAAATCTTACCATTAGTTATTTGTTGGTTTTAGAAATCAATCTGAGAAGCTATGTAACTATTCACAGTAGCCTGGTGAGATCAAACCAAAGAAAGGCTCACAACGGCATTCCTTTAACTTGACATTATTATCTCTCTATTCGCTAAATGTTTTTAAAACCTTATTTTGCAGAATCTGAACTACAGAGCAGTTCTTTGTTGCCTACCTGATGATTCACAGAAAGAAAGAAAGAAAGAAAGAAAGAAAGAAAGAAAGAAAGAAAGAAAGAAAGAAAGAAAGAAAGAAAGAAAGAAAGATACAGCATTTTGAGAAGTAATAAAATAATAAAGACTGAGACAACACCGCACATCAATATTTCTGCCATATTTTTCTGTTATAAAGGCTACCAACATCATAGTTTCCAGAACTGATAAGAACTTGGGAAGCTGCTTGGAATATGCATAATGTTTTGGATTTGATTCCAAAAACACTATTAGTTTGAAACATCTTATTATAAATGTAGAACATTTGGTTTAAATGTAACATAGACTGTTTTGATTATTTGGGACATGCTGTGAACTCAAAGCATAAATACTATGCTATGTGCATCTTTCTAATTTTGTGAATTTATGTTTGCCAATTTAAAGTTTAAATTAATTTCAGAAATTTCTTTCTGTGATAGATATGCGAATGAATGTGTATGAATATGTGTATTTGTGTGTGCATATATATCTACCAGAAGAGAAAGGGAAGAGAGAAACTAGAGAGAAATGAAAAGATGCGAGAAAAAAAGAGAGAAGTTCTATAGGTAATCCTTGATTTATGACCACAACTGAGCCAAAGATTTCTGTTGCTAAGTGAGACATTTGTTAAGTGAATTTTGCGCCATTTTACAATCCTTCTTGCCACAGTTGTTAATTGAATTACTGCAGTTGTTAATAACCAGTATTAAGTGAACCTGGTTTCCCCATTGACTTTGCATGTCAGAAGGTTACAAAAGGTGATCACATGATCTGGGACACTGCACCCATCATAAATATTAGTCAGTTGTCAAGGGTCTGAATTTTGATCACATGATCATGGGAGTGCTACAATGGTTGTAAGTGTGAAAAATAGTCACTTTTTTCCAGTGCTGTTGTACCTTTGAACTTTTACTAAATAAACTGTTGTAAGTTGAGGACTGCCTGTCATTTAAATATTATAAAAAGGGTTAACGTTTACCAGGCAAGCAGCATCTTCTTAATAATGCAGTAATTAAAAGTGTTCATGCTTTTCAGCCACCAAAGATTCCAGCCCTTTATATTTACCCTTCTCAGAGGACATAATATTACTTTCCTTGGAGAAGGGGTTTCTCTTTCTATGAAGAGTTCTAGATCTAACTGAAGATCTTGATTACTCTATCTAAAATTTTCACCATGCAAAGTATGTATTATAACACTGAGTTATAGTTTCTTCCCAAAAGAAGAATTTCTTAGCATACCGTATTCTTCGGAGTATAAGATACACTTTCTACCCCTAAAAGAGGCTGAAAATTTGGGTGCGTCTTATACTCTGAATGTAGCTTTTTTGAAGCTTTTTTTCAGCCCTAACGAGGCGCTAGTGAGTGAAGCGATCTTCCCTGCACTTTGCCTGCTCCCTCCGACTCTCAGCTGTGCTTTAGAAGCTTTTTTTCAGCCATAACAAGGCACTAATGAGTGAAGCAATCTTTGTGCTTTGCCTGCTTTTCTCATTGCTGCTCCCTCTCAGCTGTGCTTTAGAAGCCGTTTTTTATCCCCAAGCAGGGGATAAAAAGTGCGCGGGCACTAAAAACCAGCAAAATAATGTGCTGAAGTTGACCAGACTAAGGATGCTAGCCAGATGAATACCTGGTAGGCAGATTTTTTTTTCCTATTTTCATCCCCAAAAACTAAGCTGTATCTTATACTCCGGTGCATCTTATACTTATAAAAATACAGTACATACAAAAATAAATATTTTAAATCATACGCATATTAAGCATGTACAGTATATCATTTCAGTTTTGGGAACTGAAATGAATTCTACTTGGTAAGGAGAATGCAGCCCAAGGAACATTCATTATCCTATTCCCTTAATTCAAACACAAGCAATTTTTTTGCAGCTGGCCACTCTTGACTTCCAGGTAGTATGCCACCATTTTCAATTGCCAAAGTAGGCAATGTAGAATGGACTGGACTAGGCAAAGAGAAAAACTACATAGGATTTAATTTAATTTAAAATTAACTAAATGCATTTAAATATAATAACAGATTATTATTCAGTAATAAAACTATTGGACATTGCATGTAGTCTCAAAGCCTGTTTGTATAACTTTGTTCAAATTCATGTTATGTTTATTCACATTTCCTACATATCTACAATCAACCTGCATAAGTACTTCTAAATTTATCTGCTAATTGTAACTTCAATTCTAACCCTAATTTACCATGGAGTAAACATCTTTGAACTGAGTGGGACATTATTTTCAATTCAAGTTGCTTAGATTATGCCACATGAGTATGCAAAATAAATCATTCTTAGTTTGTATGTTTACATCCATTGTAATATCTTACAAATGATAGGACTCCTGCAAATTCCATACAATAAATGCCATAATGGGAAAAATTGAACTTTATCTGTATTTGTTTCTTCTGTTCATATAATAAGGAGAAGCCACTTGAATATTGGATCCATAAATTGTACCCATATATTTATCTCTAATTCAGTTAAACATTGATCTAAAGTAACAGTTTGGCAAAGTAACATTATTCTACTGCAAGAATTCACTTACTACAGTATAAGAACTGGATTCTAAAACCATACAATTTTCTAAAAAATAAGCTGTTAGAACTAAGTATTTGAGCATCTATTTGTAAATTCTAGCTACTAAGAATGAAGTAATAGCAAATTGACTATGTAGTTAATGTTATTTTTATATAGAAAAAAAACCTTGTGTTTTGAAATAAATGCATGCATATATTTTTGAACAAATGTAGGGTTTTTTTTTCCTGCCTGACCATAAATTACAATCTCAGATGGGAGTTGTCTATGATGCACTCGCTGTGTTCTATTTAGTAAAAAGATTATAAAATGGTGCATTAAGAGACTCAGAACTACTAAGAAGCAAATAATTGTTGACCTTCCATATAAAATTAAGCTATTAATAACAAATCTATTAAGATACATATAAGTATCATTTAGTAAAAAAATCATTTAGACAGTTTCTCTTTTCACAAACATGGAGTTAGCTTAAAATGTTGTTTGATGTACAGAGTTAACAGAAACAAAGTCAGATGAGAGAAGGCACATCCTTAGAGAATACAATATCAGCATATGTAGCATATGCTATTTGTGTGCTATTTTATGACCAATGCCACTATGGTTATTTTTTTATGAATATTTCATAAGATGAAATGATAATTTGATCACCAAAATTACTGTCAAAATCTGATGAGGTGCAGGAGAAATTGCACACTGAGCAGTGATTTGGGCACTTGGTGGGGAGTTCATCAGATCATTCTAACATGTGACTAGTGTAATGTATATTCATAGTTCCTGAGGATATAAACTATTGGGAGATCACATGGGTGGGAAGGGGGAGTCTGTCTGTCTCTGAGCAAAACAAGATTAATCTACAGTTTGATTGTATCACTGCAGAAATGCAGGAAACAAGTCTCCTTCAAACAAAACTCCAAGCATGATCCACAGAGGATTGTAGCTACCAGGTCTGACTTGTAAGCATCTGAATGAACACCAGATAGCAGAAATGAGTTTGTGTTCATCTAGTTTTTGCAGCCCAGAACTGGCCAGCTTGTTTTCTTCCCAGTATGATACATATTCAACACTTAACAGGTTAAAACAAATATTAATAAATCATTCCAAACAGCTTGCTTTTCTGAAGTGCAACGAAACCCAGGATAGTAGCATAGGCATCCTAGAAGTTTGAAAGCCTGAGATACACAGTCATGTTACTTACAAGGCTGAAGTGGTGACATCAGGAAGGTGCTTTTGCCTTTTCCTCAGCAGCTCATTCTTCCACAAGGAAAGCCATAATGTGACCGAGAAACTTGAGTTTAAATATGTAAAGATCCTTCCTTGGTTGAAAAGATGGAAAAAAGAAAAGAACATCCTGTTACTTTATGGAAAATTATATATACACAGAAATATGCACAGCATTTATTATTTATGGATTCATAAAAAATAAACAGAAAATAATCTCAAAGAAATTTGGTATCACTATGTGTGATATAGGACAGTATATTCTAATACCTATCAGGAATGAATGAGCGGCTGAGAAGATTTAGATGTAAAGATACCTTATGCAGCCTGAAAGGTTTCATTTTTGCCATTTTCTAAACACAGAAAAATGCATCCCTCCAATTCAGAATATTGAATGTCTTATGGAAAGTGAAAGGTCATTTGTAACTGTCCAAAGGATTGATGGAGTTGAGATACCTCCTTGACCTTCACCCTGCACTCATAAAGAACGGTCTCAGATGACAGAGCATCAGGCAAATTTTCAGAAAATGTCTTTTCTTATTTTTATACTGTGTAGTGGACTTGTTACCTGATATTTTTCATAATTGTATGTCAGGATTTAATTATTGTATGGCGTCTCTCATTAAAAGTACCCTATCAAGTAATACTGTTAAGCTACAATTGTCAACTATTTCTTTTCTTATTTCTTGCTACTGTATTCCATCTTAGTGTTCTGGAATAATTGCTTGGATACCCACAAAAGCAACGTCAAGGTCAAATCTTACAAACACAGAAAATTCTTTTCCAATTAATTACTCTCTGTTAAGAATACATGTTTTATAAATCAGTGAGATGCTTCAAAAATCTGTGGTGTAATTGTCATGTAGAAC
This sequence comes from Masticophis lateralis, assembly GCA_030761175.1. Taxonomy (NCBI): domain Eukaryota; kingdom Metazoa; phylum Chordata; class Lepidosauria; order Squamata; family Colubridae; genus Masticophis; species Masticophis lateralis. Next base: position 34,464,949 of record JAUDYJ010000003.1, read on the forward strand.
AACTAGAAAGAACTTCAGTTGAGATGTTAAAAAAACGTTAAACTTTCACAAGGCTTGTGAGAAGCAAGCTGTGTATTATATATTGATCGTTGTCCCATTTTTCAATTATGTAACAGTTCAGTGGAAAGAAATGCAATACATATTGCCAACCATATAAGTTGAAAGTAAGGAAAAATTACTCTCCAAAAATTCCTTCTGTCACAATCCCACTTCTTTCTCTTGGTGGGAGCAAAACTGTAACAAATAATTGCAGTACTTGGTTATAAACAATTTTTTTTAATATATAACAGAGAAAGGTAAACATCCAAATAATAATAGTACATACAATAAATACAACTCAACAGGCAAAATTCAAACTAATTTCTTTTCCAAAAATATATCATTTACTTTTTCTTTACAGAGTAGATTCTATTATTTCAGGAAGACAGATCAGAAACCCTTCCCACATTTAAAAACAGAGCTGTGACTGATTTTAGATCTCCTTTTCTACCTTCAGAGAAAGTTCTAAAACCTTCAACTCTCTAAGATTGAAGTACCAATGTTGGAAAGGTGGGGGGGAGGCAGCTTGGAGACCATGAGATGGACAAATAAGTGGAGAAAGTGGATTCACATGATCATAAGATTTTTCATACATGTGACTTTCTTGAGAATGCTCTGCAAATGCAACACAGTCTAAGTCTTCCTTATAATTGTTAATGATTTCTCCGAATAAAGGTGTGATAGAGGAAAAAAATAATGTTCCTTATTAATAGCATTTAGACTTATATCATGCCCTCTCTAAGCAGTTTACAGAGTCAGCATATTGCACCCAACAGTCTGGGTCCTCATTTTACCCACGGAAGGATGGAAGGCTGAGCCGATGAGATTTGAACTGCCAAACTGCAGCCAGCAGTTTGAAATAGCCTGCAGTACTGCACTCTAACCACTGTGCCACCTTGGCTCCTTGTACCCTTCTGTCTTGTTGGAACTAATCCAGATGTCTTCCAACCTTCCCAAGTTGACATTTAGGTGTAGCAGATGACTCCTCACCTCAGCAACTCTCTTCCCTCCTAGGGCTCTTAGACCCTACACACCTCTCCACTTTGCTCAGCTGAGGTAGCCTATCAGCCTCACACTCTTTCCTACCTTCTCTTGATGTCCAACCTAGAATGATGTTACATTCTAGATTGGAGCTGGGGGCAGGTTTCTTCATATTGGTGAAAGTTTGCAATTTGAAAATTACTAAGTAATCTCTGTATAAATAAGATCTTGGAAATCACGGCTATTATTTCCTCAGTTAAGGACATATTTCTTTGTCTGTGAAGCACACAATCACCCGCTGGAGATGGCCTATAAAAAAAGTAAAGGACTCCAGCCTGAAGGAGCATTAGAAACAGCTCTTGTTTCAAACTGCAGCAGGAAAACAGAGTGATTGAATTTGTGGTGGAAGTGATGTGGGAAAAAGTCATAATTTATGTCTTCAGAAAGTGGTTGCTACTTCATTTTGACAATAGGACCATTAGAATGGATAAGCACAAGTCTTGTATTGTCCAACTCCAGACATTAGGCAAAGACCTAGTTCTCTGGAGAAGGCTGTAATTCTGGGAAAGGTAGAAGGAAAAAAACAAGAGGATGACCAGGACTGTTAGAAGTCCTGAAAGACCAGGTTATGAGTAAGTTGTTATTTAGAAAAATCTAGCCATGTGGTTGATAGGGATCAAACAATGTCTTGATGGCATGTAATCAATCAATCTTATATGCAGCACATTTTTGTTTTGGTTTGTGCCTTTGAGTCAGTCTTGATTCCTGGTAACTGCATTGCCAAGTCCCTGAAGTTTTGTTGCCAAGATTTTCAGAATAGGTTTGCCACTGCTTTTTCCTAGGGGGCTATGAGAAGTGACCATAACAAGATTACCCAGCTGGCTTTGTGCCAAAGGTGGGAGTAGAATTGTTGGTAACCACTACTTCAAACTTGCTCCACTCAGAACAATACATAAACTTTATTGTAATTTCTTTTCCAGATCAGATTAAATTTGTAAATCATTCAGTTTCCTGAAATATTCATAAAAAATTGACATAAAATAATTTTATTCTTAACCAAAGGTCAACAGGGTAGAATACAAAGATTATCTGAATCCTTTTTGTAAGAATTAAAATAGACTGTAAAAATATGAACCAATAACCAATTTATTATTGATACCAGTTACTGTTATGGCATCATTTTGCCGATGCCATTAATATCAGCCTTTAGGGAAAACAAAACAGCAACAAAAAAGTGGAACACTATACTGAATATAGTGCTTTGGTGTGCATTACAGTGGGTGAGTGGATTTGATTGCAAGGTTTTAATGTACAGTTTTTCAGCAACGGTGGGCAAGTGTTTTGATTTAAAGAATACTTGAAATGTTTTGCCACTGGCAATGACATCAGTTAATAACTTTCACACACAGGAATAAACTCCTGAAAGGTCTGAATGCTATCAAATTTATGATTTTGAGCACTGATGTTAGAAATGCTTGTGCCTGTATATAATCAAAGTCAAATTTATTTCTACTGTTTGTGATATATATATATTTAAATATTTCAATCAACAGGCATGCCAACCCTACGCCACAACTATTTTAAGGACCTTTTCAGTAGGTTCCATTATCAAACAGAGACACGATTCCCCATTTTATGCATTGACAGCAACAAAATTGAACTTTCCTATATAGCAGATGTTACCAATGCTTGTCCACTTTCTTTTTCCCAAACATATCTTCAGCCATTGTTAATAGGAAGTTTCCATAATGTTAAAGCCAACAAGATTCACCTGCTCCCCATCCAATTGAAAGTCAAAGGGCATAGACCTTCAGACTTCTTCCATGCTTTCTTCTTGGCACTCCCAGTCACAAAAGGCAGATTCTTACTGGATTATATTTCAGCAATACAGATTGATTTAACTTACTAACAAAAATGTGGTATACAGTATTCTAAAAACTAATCAATAATTAACTCTAGGTGATTTCCAGTTACTAAAAGTCTCCAACTTGTTGACTACCAGCATAAACCACAAGATATGTTCTACAGTTAACAGTAGAACAAATTAGTGGACTATTGAAGTTAGCATAGTAGACTGCATTGTTTGATACTATTTTAAGGCAATATTGATATTTGTTTAAAAAGTATAATACCAGTACAGTTGCCAAACTTTGGGATAAAACCCCCTTTCTATATTGCTTTTTTATTTGGAAAGTGGATCATCTATAAATTGCAACAAAGAACACAACTTTGCTTTGGTTTCAGATAGGCCAGTAGTAGAAAAGAGCCTATTCAACTCTTCAAACAAGGCAGCAGCCTCTGAATAAAAACAGTTCAGAGAACTGCAAAGTCTCATGTGAAAGCATTCTTAAGTGAATAAAAATAAAAAAATAAAAAAAAACCAAATCCCATTGTAATTGTCTCATTTATTGAATACTAGCACGAAGTGAATTGTCTATTCCAATTGATTTTAGGATTCCAATCTTACTATTGGTATCATTGGCTTCATAACAAGATCAATAGTAGTGAATCCAGTTAGTGCTACTACTAATGCCAGTATTAATAATTACTTCTCCTCTTCCTCCTCCTCCTTATCCTCCTCCTCCTCCTCTTCTTCCTCTTCCTCTTCCTCCATTTCTTTTTTTGATTAATGATAAACTAAGGTTTCACATTTAATGTTTATTTGTTCTCTTTCTGAATGTTAGATACCTATGGGTGCTCACTATTTATACGGATCTACACATTCATCTAAAGGGACACGGTGTCTCAGTAACTTAGATGCTGAGCTGGTCGATCGAAAGGTCGGCAGTTCAGCGGTTCAAATCCCTAGTGCCACAAAACGAAAACATGTTAAAAATGCAAGTAAAAAAATAGGGACCACCTTTGGTGGGAAGGTAACAGCATTCCATGCGCCTTTGGCATTTAGTCATGCCGGCCATATATAACCACGGAGACATCTTTGGACAGCGCTGGCGCTTTGACTTTGAAACGGAGATGAGCACCGCCCCCTAGAGTCAGGAATGACTAGCACATATGTGTGAGGGGAACCTTTACCTTTACCTATACATTCATACAGAATATTTGTATCAATGTTTTACTGCATATTTATATATTGATGGATGAAGATGATGAAACTAAAAAATTATTCATTCTACAGTTTTTCCAATCAGAGTTAACCCTATCCATGACTCTTACTGGATACCTATTATAAAGCTTCATGTGACATTTGGCATACAACATCCTTCTGAAGGTTACTGTTTTGGCAAATTTCATTCTGTTCTGCCAAATAAAGGAGAAAAAAAATAAGTTCCAGCAATTTTTAATGTGTAATGGCTATGAAGGAGGGAAATATTTTATTGTAATTTGATTGTTGTGAGCTGCTCAGTGTGGTTGAGAGTTGGACAGCATGCAAGTTTAATAAATTATTATTTGGACATTTGAATTTCTTGGTGAAGATTTAGATTTGGATCCAGATTCAAAAGTGGGCTTTTTTTCAGAATGTAAAATCACAGTGCAAATTCAACTATGCAATTCTGTGTAGAGAAACAAGGATCTGTGTAAGAATTTGATAGCTGGACAAATAAGAACTATGGTGAATAGATGGACCTTTTGCAGATCTCCACAATGAATTTATTTCCTATATGACTGATCTTCTGGAACAGGCTATCTGGTCACTGATTAAGTCCATCTTTAAAAACAAGAATCCTTCCAAAAGAAAAGGGCATTCAGTTAACAAAAAAATAGAAGAAGATTAATACTTCTTGGTTCTTAACGCTCACAAGTATTAATGCCCTACATTTTTATCATCAGCTAATATCTGTTCATGATGGAAGGATACATGCTGCACTTTAATCAGCAAATCACCACTAAAAGGGCTGTTTCTTATGATTTCATGCAAACTGTCTTAGCCTATCAACAATTTTGTCTGTAGACAAATCTAGACAGAGAGAAAAGTTAATGGGTTCTTTTTCTCATTTCATCCCATTTTGCTTTGGAAATCATCTAATTTCCAAATCTCCATAATAACTGAGCTGAGGGTTAGACCAAGAATGTTTAGCAGTTATATCACTAACTCTACTTAATTTGCTCTTTTTTATTAAGAATAGGTAGCCTGTGGACCATTCCTTACAAAATGACCAGGCAGGGAAAGTACAGAGTGAAAGAGATACCTATAATGGAGGATAGTGATAGTTTCATCATAACGTATGTCTAAGCATCATTTTTTTAAAAAAATACAAACCATCCTGACAATTAGATATAAGCATTTTTCCACATAGAGAAATTTTTCCACATAGAGATTCTGTTCTTGATAACAGATTTTCTTTGATTAATTTATTAGATATCTTATTAGCTGCAAAATTTACTGCAATATCTGATACAGATGGTTACTACAATCCTTCTTCCTGAGATCTAGTATGCATATAAAAGTCTATTTGCACATAGTCTACACAAAACAGAAGCACTCATTGTGTGAAATATTTTTTTAAATTATTTAAAAATATTTTTAAAAGATATTTATAGTTTTTGTTTGCCAAAGAACAAATATGATTACAAACTGGTTTCCAGATAAGAGTATGGTTCATCAATAAAACTAAAAAAAAAAAATACAATTCAGCTCACATTAAACTGTGTGTAGCTGAATATATTTCATGGAAAGAGAAATGGCTTCTTTGGGGATAGTAAAGCTGTAATTCTGTATTTTCTGACTTAGGAGTAAGTCTTCATGACCTCTATCAGATTAACTTTTCACTAAACTTGTACAGGCTTGTATTGTAGGCTAACTTTCATGTGAACCGCTCTCTATATTTGATATTGTATTAAGTAAAATAGTCAGGCTCTACAGCACAAATATTTTGACTTGAATGAGTTAATGTTCTCATAGCTTTTCTAACCCGTTGTCTTTTTCTTAAACAGGTACACGACTCTTGGTAAACTTTCTCTGCTTTCAAAGACAAACATAACCAATAATTTCTGTAAAGGTCTTGAGCCCTTGGAACATCTGTTTTTAGTTTACTATAAAAACGGTGTCTCTGATCTCATGTGTTGAACTACTGTATGTTTGCCACTGTCTATTTCCTGTGAAAAAATACACTGAACAATAATAGCTTTTGTTCCTAACCTTGCAGCCACAAAAGCAGCTGAACAAATATCTTTCCTGCTTTCATTTGGAATAATTTATGCCATGTATGTGTTTGCCCAGGGTCATTTGGCTTATTGGATGTTTCATCATTTAAAAATCAAATCTTTGGACTAAGAACTACTGAAACCTTCAGTCTAATAGGTTCCTCATGCTAATAGCCAGTCTATTAATATAAGTTCTTTCTAAGTACTACTTCCCATTATATTTAACAATGAATTAGCATTATAGAGAAAGTGCAATGCTAATTACAATGGTAACAATTATATGTGTGAGAAAGTGTATATATTGCTTACATACAACAGCCCCTCCTTCTAGTTATAGTTTCCATGAAAATTCCTTCTCTTTTCTATGCTTATTTATGTGAACAATTTTGTCTGCTCAAAGCTGTAAGAAAACTTGCACAGGAATGTTTTGAATTTTACATAAGCTTCAAAGGGAAAATTATTTTATGTGTCTTTAATATATTAAAAATAGAAATACATATCCTTTCTTTTAAAAAATCTACAAATCATCATTTAATAAAAACTACTACGAAATCACTATTATAACTTGTATCCATATCTTTTTGTTAGAAATAAATTACATGGAGTTCATTGAGCTTACTCCCAGGAAAGTCCATTTGGAATTTCAGCTTTTTATAGACTAGACTAATAGACCAGAGAAATTAATGGAACTGTATGCATTTGAAGACCACACCATTACATGCAAATAAATAATTTAACAGCTCAATCTAATACAGGCTCATTAATTTAGTGTGTTGACCTAGTGTGTCCAGGGGAGGTGGGGACTAATAATAAGGATTTTTTCCCTCTTCCTTTATCTTTCTGACGGTGACTTAATTCAATGCATTTGGACCAGATGTGCATAACCTGAAACCTTAGGCCTGAATTCATTGTTCAAAAACTTGAGCATTGTTCTCCCAAGCACAATGGGTTAGTTACCATGTTGTCAAAAGGGAGTATTATTAAATTCATAATTGAAGTATAACAATACTTAATTTTAATTAATTAGAAATTAAAGCAAACAGTGTTGTCCTGAGTTCATTTAATATCTTTCCACAGAGTCCCGAGTGCACAAGTCAAAAAACATAATATCAGTGGTAGCAAGAGGAATCTGCAAGCTGAGTTAAAAAAAAAAAAGTCAAGATAGTGGCTTCAACTAAGTGATTGAAGCTCTGCCCATTTTTTATAAGCATTACACACAAGTTGCACATAAAAAACAGATGGAACATCAATTGCACCGTCATAGCTATCATATCAACCTTTTTGATTGCACCCTGCAGACATCCTTGTATGGTATGCAGCACAGAAAATATGGTGCATTTAGACAAAGTCTTAGCTGCATGGCAAACATCAGGCATTCTTGTCTTTTCTGTACTGTAATACTAGTCATCACTAGATAATAGTCTTGATTTGTTCTTATCACATTAATGTTAGAGATTAAGAATGAGTTTTGCTTCACAAATATTTTCATCAAAATAGAAGAAGGCAGAAATTATAAAACCAATTTGATTTAACTATGTGGTACCATTCAAAATCAATGGGTTTTGTTTGTTTATTTGTTTTTGTTTTGTTTCAAAGAGAGAGGACAAAAATACCAGATATTTGTTGCCAAAAAGAAGGATTTAGCATTACTCAGTCTTTTCTCTTCTTTGGGTGGAAAAAGCCACGAGCCTTTATGGTTTGATTTTTGGAGACTAGAGAATAATGTTGCACTAAAAACCTAATATAATGTTTGCAAACAATAACAAAGAATGCTTATAATTTAAAGAAGCAAAGAAAATGGAGAACATATTTTGGTGGAAAGCAACAGGGTTTTTTTTGGTTTGCAATTGCATGTGAAATGATAGGGATGAACCTGAAGAAAGTTGAGAGGAACATTTCTATATAAAACCATAGCGATACATTGAAGATTGGAATTTAAACGAACATTATAATTGTTATGTCCAAGGGACAAAAATGATGAAAAGAAAGTTAGAAATGTCATGAGAAAATTAAAAAATGGAAATGCTAAAGACTGTGTTCTACTATATAACTGTTAAAACGTTTAAATATGTATGTGGTTTGCTTATGGAGTGGGCATGAAATCTTAAGATGTGAAGATTGCATCAGTGCTTGATTATATGGTTATTATTGCTTCATACAAAGGGAAAGATATCGAGGCCGACTGCAAAAACGACAGGGGGTTAGTTTGTTCAATGTATTTGGAAGATTTTGATTGAAAGGAAATGAGAGGTTACACTGATAAAATACAGTGTGGTTTTATACCAGGCAGGGGATGTGCACACCAGATTTTTGCTCCTTAGCATAGCATTGAGAAAACTATACTGTGAGAAACATTATTGCATGTTTATTGATTTATAGAAAGCATATGAAGAAGTTGAATTATGGAATATTTTGCACGAATATGGGCTTGAAGGTTGATTGCTGATTGTGGTAATAGAAGAATGTGATGGAAGTAGAGCATGTGTGCAAATAAATGGAATGCTTAGCAAATGGTTCAGTACCGAACAGGAAATAAGACAAAACCACATTATGTTCTTTTGTTATTTAATGTATTTATGGCTAATTGTATAAGGAATGTTTGTGGTGACATTGGAGTTAAGTTGGTTGAGATATGAATCTCTATATATTTCTTTATGCTGATGGTGATGTATTGATGGCTAAGGCCTAAGAAATCTCCAGCAATGTTATACATAATGATGCAATAAAGAGTATAGATCAGAAAATTAATATATTCAAGACTAATATAGATGTGTTTGGATAGAGGAATATAGATATAGATATATATTCCTCTACACAAACACAACTATCTTAGTCTTTGATATATTGATACACACACACATGCACATACAGATAGTGTGTATGTGAGCAGTTTATCTATCTATCTATCTATCTATCTATCTATCTATCTATCTATCTATCTATCTATCACATATCTATATCTCATATAATTCTTATATAATTCAATGCAGTGAACGTATCTAACTATAATATTAATAAAAATATGTGGCAGTCATTACAAAAATGTACATACACATCCAGCAACTTTCCTCCTCCTATTTTCCTCATAACAACTCTGTGAGGTGAGTTGGCTGAGAGGGACTAACAAGTCCAAGTCACTCAGCCAGATTTCATGGCTAAGATTACAGATTAATAGAGCTGGAAGGGACCTTGGAGGTCTTTTAGTCCAACCTTCTGCTCAACAGGGGCCATACATAATTTTAGACAAGTAGCTATCCAGTCTCTTCTTAAAGGCCTCCAATGATGAAGCACACACAACTCCTGAAGGCAAGCCTTTCCACCATTTAATTTTTCTCACTGTTAGGAAGTTCATCCTTAGTTCTAGATTGCTTCTCTCCTTGATTAGTTCCCACCCATTGTTTCTTGTGTTGCCTTTTGGTGCTTTGGAAAATAGATTGGTCTGCTTTCTAGGCTGGTGTCTTAATCACTATATGAAACTGATTCTATTATTAATTCATGGCTTAGGCCCAGGGTACTTACAGGACCACCTCCTGCCTTCCTCCCACCGTCCAGTGCGCTCCCATAGAGTGGGCCTCCTCCAGGTGCCGTCAGCCAAACAATGTTGGCTGGTGGCCCCCAGGGGGACGGCTTTCTCTATCGGAGCCCCGACCCTCTGGAATAGTCTTCCCACTGACCTCAGGACGGCCCCCGACCTCCTCTCCTTTCGCCGGGGATTAAAGACATGGCTGTTTAAAGAACATTACGATCGTGGGGTTATATAGTCTTTTTTAGAATGATTTTAATGGATTTTAATGTGTTTTAATTGTGTTTATTGTGATTTGTATTTTTGATTGTTTTTGTAAGCCGCCCTGAGTCCTTGGGGAGAATGGCGGCATATAAATCACATAAATAAATAAATAAATAAATAAATAAATAAATAAATAAATAAATAAATAAATAAATAAATAAATAAATAAATAAATATCATTCTTAATTAAAAAATATTTAATTAAGTATTAAGTATTAACTAAATTGAAGGAACAATCTGACCATAATGTCCAGACTCATAAATGGGCAATTTGCAGAGGTTGTGCTACTGGTGCCTTATATGGTCACCCTTGATTATGTATTATTAAAGGTCAATAAATACACAATCAGTTTCCAAGGCAGGTATCTGTTCTAAAAGTATTATCACTCCTTGAGTAGACAATATTTCTTCAGTTAGTATCTCATCATTTATAAATGAAAACTGGAAGCTAATATAGACAGTCTGTACTGAAATTACATAGACTGCATTTGAGCTAAAAATTAAATAAATTTGGATATACTTTGTATATGGTGAACAATAGGGACAAAGTTTAATCAAAGAGCAAAGTGAATTTTCTAGCCAAGAAAGCTCTAAAATGTTGCCAATCTGAAAACATGCAATACCTACTTTTCCATTCCTAGCATCGTTAATTGCCCAGGAAGCATATATAATCCTGAATTCCCTTTCTCCTTTGCATCAATATATTGTGTAACTCATGCCCATAGTTTAACTATGGACAAATACCCATAGTTAAAGTTTTTAATTAATGGTATTAGAAGGACTGTTAGCAGAAGTAAGAGTAACATTTGGGAAATTGCCACAATTGGTCATCCCAAATAAATTTGAATTTAGGGTTCAAAAGGTGCAGAAAACAATTATTTTCACTGTAATTTATTCAACAAATTTTTAAAAAAATATTTGCAAAATCCCAAAAAGGAATAAAGGGATTGTGTTGTTGTGGGGAAAAAAAGAAGTGTGCCTATTGAGAAGAATCAATGTTTACTGCAAAAAGTGAAAATAGTTATGTACAAGAGTGAACTACTGACCACTTTGTTATAAGGAAATGGGAGATAGAAAAGTCAGGTGAAACATACAAATAAGTGGAATGCAGTGGGATATTTAGGAATGGTGAGTGTTAAAAACAAAAAGAGATAAGGTCAAGGATAAATGGATGCTGAATGAATGTGAAGTGAATACAGAAGTGAACAGATACTATGAAAAAGGTTACTGAGATAATGTGGTCAGCGAGAATGAAGATTGTATGGATTGAAGTGCTAAATAAATATATAAAGAAACGGAGAATGTGTTAAGAAGAAAGGGAAGACTGAGAAATTCATAATTGGAGAGAACTGATGAAAGTTGCAAAATGAGAGAACTAAAAAGTTTAAAGAAAAGGGCCAAGAGATATACATACTCTATGGAAGCAAGAAGAGCTTGCAAGGTTGGAACAATATGAAGAAACATAGTCCATAATTTTAACTTTTTTTTAACAAAAATAACTTTTTTGTCTTTTTAACGACCCTGTAATCCCTTTTATCGGGGTTGATGGAGCTGAGTGTACACTGGTTGGATGCCCTTCCTGACGCCTATGTGGAGTTCACAGCAGATATTTTCTCTTTGCTCCCTGCTAGAGAAACATCTGTTGCTGTCTAGGATCGAACACTCAACCTTCCAAGTGGAAGGCAAGCATCTTCATCTCTAGGCAACTACTGTAAGCTTCTCAGAAATTTTATTTTTATTACCTTATCTTAATTTCTTTGGCTTACTAATGCTTGCTCCTTTTCTTCCATTTCCTTATTACTTGTTACTCCTGAAAGAAAAAAAACATGAGGCTAATAATGCACAAATGAATTATTTAGTTGCTTGTTTTGCATATCATCCAACCACCAATGATTCTCTTATGATAAGAAATGCAAGTTAGTTTCTTACGTTTATACCAGTTTTGGTACAAAGCACATTAGGTAATTGTAGAAATAACATGTGTTATCCATTTACAATAGTCTCCAATCCCTGCTTTCTACATAATAGTCAATCAGATTTCTTCCTTTTTTAACTTCAGGACAAGAGTAACTTAGATTTAATTGAAAAATCATGGCCCTTCTCTTTGAATCATCTTAAATTTGGGAGTCCACAGCTCCATGACAGGGGTGAAATCTAAAATTTTTTGTTACCTGTTCTGTGGGTGTGGCTTAATTAGTGGGCGTGGCTTGGTGGTCAGGTGGGCGTGGCCCTTTTTTAACCTACAAAACACAACACAACACAACACAACACAACTGGCTCACCCACAATGTAAAAGCAGCTGTGCTAGACTCAAAATGGCTCCTGCAACAAGCAGGAACTTCACACAGCCATAAAAAGTCCAAAAAACCAACTTTCACACTTTACACACACAAAATTCCACATACAGTGTTGTGATATTTTGTGTGTTTGTGTAGTTAGAGTGAAACACTACAGAAACACACAAAATCTCAGAAAGCTGCACAAATATTATTTTATTTTATTTTAATTTTTATATAAAAGCAGCTAAATTTAAAACTTCCTAAACTTTAAATGGCTAGGTCTAAAAAAAGAACAACTAAAAAAAATCCCAATTAATTATTTTTTTAAAGCTCCCAAAGGGGAAAAAAACTTACCCAATTGAAGTGAACAAGGCAGGCAGGAAGGAAGGCAGATAGAGCTGCTCACCGATGAGCTTGATTGCAGGCAAGGAGATTCAGTTGCTTGCTAATGCAATGGATTGCAGGGATTACAGCAAGAGAAACAAGGCAGGCGTTGCAATCAGCAGCTCAGGATTCAGTTCGAAGAGTGAAGGTAAGCAAGCTGGAGGCTGGGGGGAAAGGGATTTTTGCTACTGGTTCTCCAAACTGCCCGCCCCCATTGCTACCTACTTGCCCGAGCCGGTCCGAACGGGGAGCATTTCACCCCTGCTCTGTGAATTAACATGGGTAGATCTTGTAATTTTATTTTTACTAACCTGATTAGTAAGTTTTTTGTTCAGTAATATGTGAAGGCAACGAAGTAATTTACAGCCTCTAGATTCCAAAGATGTATATTAACTTCAAGAAATCTCACCATCTAAAATTACTAAATTCTAAAAAAGATATTGTTACTGATTTGATGGATTAATAAAGAAGCCTATATAGTATCTTGTTACATAATTGCATTTGTTCAATATTTTATAATTATATTTGAGCATAATTATTTCCTTCAAAATGCAATCTAGTTCTTCGTATTTTATTTTATGGATTTAAATATATTTTTTCTGAGAAGGGATCCCTAGGTTTTGCTAAACTCTTAAAGGAAAGAGACAAAAAAATTAAGAAAATGGCTCCTCTTCATTGCTTTTCATAGAGCAATTGCATATATATTGAGAAATTATATATTTTAGGTGAGACATGGCACTGTTGAAGAAAAAGAAAAAGTTATCAACATCTACTTTGCTGTGTAGTGTGTTAAATATCTTGTCTTTTTTACATAATGTGTAAAAATGCGTCCAATTAATGTGAATAAAGCTAGTCAAAGATAAAAGCTTTAGCTATATGTGGTATAATTTGGAGATTGGAGAAGAACGGAAAATTTAGTTCATGGTTTGTTCCATCTTTGAAAGCCCATTCCTTAAAGGTGCAACTGAGATGCCAGATGGTTTACAGCAGGACTGTCATACTGGCAGCCTGTGGACCAGATGCATCACACACAGGCCATACCCACCCCAGCTCTGCAAAGGCAAAAAAATTGCAATACATCGTGATTCATCTCGTGACATGATCAAGTTTGACACCCGTGGTCTAGAGATTCCAGAGAAGTGATAGTACCTAAAGTTTTCAGGTAGAATAACCATAATTATTAGAAAATAACTTAGTTTTAGTTTACTTTTTTCTTGTCATTTGTTCAGAAATATTGCTGTAATTTTTTGTTGAATATTATAAATATTGAGTCTTTAAATATATATTTGTGTTTCTTTAAGAAATAGGAGAGAGGGAGAGAAGAAATATCCAGTATAGCCATATTCCCTGTCTTTTAGGAATTGAGACTCATACTTTCTGTGTTATTTAACAATAGTTCTATGTGCTATTGTGGCTATGAAAAGACAATTTTTGAATTCTAAATAAATATAAGATTTACTTCCAAATTTTTTTTGGAAACTAATTGCTTGTTGTGCTGCTATCTCTTATTGCTAAATTCTCTATTTTTAAATTGTGTAGCGTTCAGCTGGAAAAAAAAGATTTAAAAAAAAATATCATTACAATTCAGAGATTAGAGAGATTCATAAAGGTGAAGTAACTATGGCAACCAGAAATGCTGGCAGTTTGCACTGGAAGAAAACTGATTCACTCACTCCAGGTTCTATATATAAAGCCTTACCTGCACACATGTAAGACCACATTATGTCTAAACGTGTGGTTGTGCACATACTGTAAATTTGACATCGAACTTTATCTTTAATTGGTCTCTAGTCATAGACAAAGCAATTACAATTATTCAACTATACTTTAGTTTCCATAGATCTGTATGCTCAATAGGCTGGCTCAAAAACACAGACCTATAGAAACAAGTCTTGCATGTATATTCGTCTCTTTGTGTACAGGAACAAGCAAACCCAGGCATTGAGTTTAAGTCTTTGAGAAAGATTGACAAAGATATTATGCAGAAGTGGGAAACTATTTATAACATGGATATCTGAGATTTGGAATTCCAACCTAAGGCATCTTACATGATGTAGTAGTTCAAACTAAGCCCTACCCAATTATATCCTGGTGGAGAAAAGTTAGAGGCAATGTGCAGGCTTCCCAAAGGAAAATCAAGATATAAATCTAACAAACAAGTAATGAGTTCTGCTACTCCAGGTAACATACTCAAATCCTACCCATACTGCTGAAAATCTATAGGGGGAACTAAGCTTTTTACAGAAAATAAAATGCAGATCTGTTGTAAGATAAAAGTCTCCTACACCTTCATATAAAGTGCGGTCCTACTCTACGAATCTGAATATTTACATAGACTTCTTCTTAAAAGAAGCTCAGTAGACGGGCTTAATAAAATATATTCGTTATTCCAGTGTTATATACCCAAGATTTTTGTGTATGTATATATGTATATGACAGAGTGGAATTTTGAATAATTTATCTGAGGCCAGGTATACAAAAATAAATAATGGAAAAGTAGCATGAGAAGTCGAGTAGCTTTATAAAAGCAACATTTTTTAACCCATCCTCATGATCTTTGAAAATTCAGTTCTATATCCTTTTACTTACATACTATACATGAGGAACCTATTAGACGTATACATACTATTGATGTATACAGGGTAACACCATGGTTGCAAATAGGATCATATTCTTTTTCTTGTACGTGTCAAAAAGATATATTGAGATGTCCTATTTTAATATTATCATTAACTTCCTTGGGTCAATTTTTAGCTGTTTTGTTAATGTATGGAAGTATCTAAACTTTTAATTGTTATGGCTTAAGATCTTTTGTGTCTGAAAAGATATGGTTATAAATGTACCCTTAGGATACCTTATATTACCGTGTTTTCCCGAAAATAAGGCAGGGTCTTATTTTCTTTTGACACTCCCCCCCCCCAAATAAGGGCTCAGCCTTATTATTTGGGGGTCTTATTATTTTGGGGGTGCAGGAGACAGCAAGCATGGGACTGATGTCCTGTTGCTGCCGTCGCCTCCCCTCCCTGTTCTTCACACCCACTGAGCAGCCCAACATGTTCCATCCCACCCCAATGGCAACATCTGCTTCCCTTCCCCACCATCTCTTTATTGAGAGGGGTGGCAGGTGGGGTAGGGTAGAAGCAAATTACGTGCAGCAAAACGTGGCTCTCCTTGCCATCTCTTCTCCTCCCCCCCCCCTCGCCAGGCTTGGCAGAGCTCCTGCCCCTTGCTTACCCACCTGTCCCCTTTTAGGGATGCAATTTGGGGGTGGTAGGTGGGGCGGATGAGAAGCGGGATGCAGGTCTTACCTTTCAAGCTCAGTTGCTTTCCTCGCTATTGTGTTCAGGGAAAGACGCTGTAAAAGAAAACTTTCCCACGAGTTCAATCAAACTTCTTGAACTTGAAAGGTAAGACCTGCATCCTGCTTCTTGCCCCCCCAACTGCCATCCTCAAATTGCATCCCTAAAGGGGGCGGGTGGCTAAGCAAGGGGCAGGAGCCCTGCCATGCCCGGCAAAGGGGGGAGAACAGACGGCAAGGGGAGCCACGTCTCGCTCCACACGTCTTTCTTCTCCCCTACCCCACCTGCCACCCTCTCGATAAAGAGATGGCAGGGAAGGGAAGCAGCCAGGCTGCTATTGCCATTGGGGTGGGGTGGGATGTGTTGGGCTGCTCAGCCGGCACAAAGAACAGGGAGGGGAGGGCATGTCCCCCCCCCCTTTCGCCCTTTGCCTCAACTCATTTTGGTTGTGTGGCAAGCAACCAAAAGAAATGGCAGGACCAGCCATTGGTAGGTGGCTTATTTTGCAAGGGTGGTTTATATTATCGCATGCGCTGAAAAGCCCGATTGGGCTTATTATCCGGACATGTCTTATTTTTGGGGGAAACAGTATTTTGGTTCCAAAAATCAGTTTTCTATACCATATTGAAATACCACACAAGTTTTCTAAATTCTTGAAATCAGTTTCAGTACCGCAAAACATTCTATGCCCAACAGAAGAGCATATGTGTAGTTCAGATTGAACTTTAGAATTATTGGTGATCTCTGAGCTTGGTTGTTTTTCACAGATACAGTGTGCGTGTTGTGTATTGAAATGTCAGTAAGCAAACAACCAAGCTGAGACAGCACCAAGATCTCTACATTCCATGCCATCATGTCCCTCTCTAAATAAGACAGAATTCTTCATCAATTAACATATAGTGATGGAATCCCAAAAATACATAGACTCTTTCAAAATTAGAAAGTATATTTGCTCAACTCCACCTGTGGAACTAGACACTGCAAATCCAAATATAAGTGAACAAAATTACAGGTAGTCCTCACTTAGTGTCCAGTTATTTAGCACCCATATGAAATTATGAAAGACCTTCCAAGAGCCACTAACAACCCATTTTCAAATTTCCAATGGCCACCCATACCCCTTACATTATTGCATTGGAGGCATTTGGCAACCAGTTCATATTTACAGATGTTTGCAGCATCCCAGTCACATGACCATGGTTTTCAGTGTTTTTTCCTAGATTCCTCTCCTTTGGAGAAAATACACTCATTTAATGTTTACAGTGGATGCTTAATAATTGCACCATTTGTTTTATCACTGCTGCAAAAAAATCATAAAATGTGGCATGGTCATGTGGTGACCTGCTTAATGACTGCCATGATTTTCAACTGTAATCCCATGCTCAATTATGGTCATATGCTGAGGACAACCTATACCGAAGAGCCTTCACAACTAAAGAAAGAAAATTATTTACTCATTGCTTCCAAGGGTTTCCCAAATAGGGGGCTTTTAGGGTAACTCTAAAAATTACTGCCCAATATTTTGCACAGATGAAACCTCCATGGGATCTCAGTCCATTATACAAAATGAATGAGCAGTTATATTTACAATGAGACACTTGAATTCAATCCAGGTGAAATCAGAATATGTAATGAAAAATATTGACTGAACGTTAAATCTAATTTTCATACATTATTGTTGTAATACTTCAACACCGACTTTAAAGGCATTTTCAAGTGAAAAGAAGTAACTTAAAGAGGTCAGCCAAGCATGGAAAGATAGAGATTGCAGCTTTTCATTCCCAGCTGATACACATCAATTAATTGGAATTAGCATTAAGTTCCCATTTAGTAGAATTTGCCATTCTGGGGTTTGAATTAATCCAATTTTGTACCTAAGGTTTAAGCACAGCCCGTAAAATGATTTGCAATGAATTTTGGTAGCATTTTTGTTACTTTTACCTGATATGCTCTCTTTTTACTATATTTCTTCCAGAACTTTAAAAAAAAAGTTTAGGGGAAAGAGTATAAAAACAAAAGGCCTGGAAGGCACAATCTCGTAAATTGGCATAAATGCATGTCAAAACCAGATAGAAATAGCAATAGATTTTGGTACTTGGACTACACTCTATATTAATTAAAGGAAATATTAAATTAAATTTTATTAGTACATTTTATTATTTTATAATATTAGCTATCCAGATCTGAGTTGATAGGCTGCCTAAAAATGGCCAACATCTGTGCTGCCAGGTGTCCAATCCTTTAAGTCCTCTCTTTAGTCAGCACATCAATTATTTTTATTTTATTTTATTGGTTCGATTTATATGCCGCCCTTCTCTGGAGACTCAGGGCGGCTTACAATGCGTTACGCAATAGCCTTCATACTTTTGTATATACCTGCTTAGTAGGGCTTTTGCTCCCCACAAGCGGTGTTCTTTTTTATACAAAATCAGCTTATTGCCCCCACAATCCAGGTTCTCACTTTACCTACCTCGGAAGGATGGAAGGCTGAGTCAACCTTGAGCCTGGTATGATTCGAACTCGCAGTAATTGCAGGCAGCTGGCAATAGCAGCTAAGTGCTATTTAACAGCACTTTAGTCCACTGCACCACCAAGGCTCTTTCCTGACTATAAAGGCTGAGGAGAGAGGCTACATGTGGTGGTGATGTGAGAATGTGGGTCATTCATGAAACAACCTAAAGCATAGAAAGATACCGATTTCCAGCAGTAGGTCTCACAAGGAGTGGTAACTGTAAGAGGAGATAGTAGAAGTGGGTATAGTATAGTAGTATACTAGAAGTAGGAAGGAGTGGAGTAGCGAACGGTGAGTATTAGCTTTTGAATGCTTTCAGGTATTTTACCTAAGAGCCTGTGTAGTTGTGTTGGCTCCCTTGGATTTTGGTGCCCACTGATTTAGGTATATGCAAAACAAAAAACAAAAAACAAAAAAACCCATGGCACCATAAAATAATTTTGCTGGACTGTGATCAAAGAAATTAAATAACCATACAGTTAAGTCAAGCAGGAGAATTTGAGGGAGATACATAAACATGGATATCATTTATTTATTTGGAAATTTATTTGAAACATGGATATCGTTTATTTATAAACATGGATGGTCATTTATTTATTTTATTTTATTTTATTTTAATTAGATTTATATGCCACCCTATCTCCATAGGACTCAGGGTGGCTGACAACAATTAAGATATACAATCTCAATCCAAGTAAGAAACATGTTAAAATACATATTAAACACATATTAAAATACATTAAAATCCAAACCCCATCAGTCCAGGCTGGGCAATTTAAACAGCCATGTTTAAATTGTCATAGATCCAATCTACTTGTTCCTCTGCTCCTAAACTAATTTGGATTAAGGTTTACATTTTAAAAATTAAGAATAAACTGTCTAAATTCAGTGTGTTAGAATCTTCACTCCATCCACTTCACTCCATCCATAAATTTAACAGCATACAATAGGCCAGAAAAATGCTTCCAATTACAGTGCTATCAAACTAAAGTTTTGCACATAAGAACTAGGACAGTTTCCTTCATTATTCCAACACATCCACCCCCGCCCATCAGCAAGCATGCATTTATTTCAACTCTAACATATTGTTTGTGAAATGTGCAAATGTGTTTGGATATCCTTTCCTGCCTTGAGCATTTTGGGGGGGAAAAATCAGCATGAAATAAAAACATACATAGACCAAAGAGGCACTGTTCTCATTGGGGAATACTTTAACTCCAAGCTTTGTTAATTTGTTCTCTTCTATACATTCACTGAATGCAGTGAGGGATAAAGGGAGACAGACCACACATCCTCACACTGGCATACACTCATTCGTGCATCTGTGTGCTTGACTAGGACAAGCACAGAGGCCCCTTTCATGAACTTTGCCACATGCATGGACATTGCAAGGCATTGCCCAAAGGAATGTCAAAAGCAGGAACATTTTTAATCTTATTCTCCCATCCATGCCTTCAAATAATGCGTGAGGAGAATGATCTGAATGAGAATGAGAATGAAGTCCCTGCAGTTTTCTTGGCAAGATTTTTCAGAAGTGGCTTGCCATTGCTGCCTTCCTAGGTATGAGAGAAAGTGACTGGTCCAAAATCACCCAGCTGCTTTGTGCTTAAGGTGTGACTAGAACTCTCAGCCTTTCAGTTTCTAGCCTGATGCCTAAACCACTAAACTAAACTGGCATGGTGTGACATAAATAACACTGTACTGTGTAAATAACACTGAACTGGCAAGCAGGAGAAAGACTGATACAAAACTTTTTTTTACATAATTGTGTAATTGTGGTGAGAATTCATAATAAAGTTAATCAATTCAAATAAACATTTATGGTTTGCATTACATTACATACCAAGATATACCAAGGTGTACACTGAAAGGCCCACTCTTTCAGTCCCGGTTGGCCCGGAACTGAAAATGAGACCGTACGCATATGCACGTGACATTGAAAAATCGGTGATGACATAGGAAGTGATAATGCCAGGGCAGGTGGGCAGAGTCAGCTGCTGGTTGGAACTACCGGTTCACTCAAACTGGTCCGAACCAACAACAGCCTACTACTGCTCTGAGTGATATCAAGTTTGAGTGCTTGAATTTCCAAGCACAATCCAACTAGTAATTTATCTAGCACGTTTTACATTTTCCTTTCTATATTTTCATGATAAAGAAATGGAAGTCTTGAACTAAAGTGACACTTGTATCATCCTGAGAGCTTACCAGAAAAGGGAAATGATAATGCTTTAAAGTAGTTATAATGCATGTAATAACACATACTAGTCACAGTGCCTGGGGCACATGGCATACCAGATTTTTTTAAAAAAATCCTGCAGTTTGTGGGAAAGTTTATAGTTTTTGATTACTATGTTATAATATGATAAAGTCTCTAATGTTTAGAGGTGGGCTGTGTGTGCATGTTTCTCCTCTAAAGTGACAGAAAACTATGTAAGTAATTATCAGTCAATTTAGTTAGAAGGAAATAAGGTAGTGTCACTGTAGTTTCTCCTATTTTTTCCAATAAGTATATTCCTGTGACTAGGTTAGATTGAATGGTCTAAAATCACCACCACAATTTCAATAATAGAAGGAAACTCTAACCCAAATTAATATTTGTGGCTGTCATCCTATCTAACCAATAGAATACAGGCTAGTTAAAACTATTATACTGTAAATGTGAACATTTTAGTGTTTACCCCTTTGCTGAACAAGTATGATGTTGCTTCTCTTAGTATATTAGTGAACAGAAGACTTTTCTATTTTTACTAACAAGAATACCATTCTTTAAAAGGATAAATCTGATACTAAATTAATAATATATGTTACAGTTGGATGGTCCATTGTTTCAGAGGATAAGCTGCCTTTCTATATGTCTTTCTTTTTTTAAAGAGCTACTACTCAGAAGCCAGAGATACAAAAAGATACTTCTGTAAAGATGGAGGAAACCTGCTTGGTCCACTGGGGACTCTGTTATCTAAGCTATTACTATGATCTGGCAAAGGAACATAGGAAGAGGCAGTGAACTGAGCAGGTCAGCAAGAGATTTTGATTTCAGGACCATGGAGAGCAATTCCAAGTTAGGAATGCAGATACGTTACTCCAACACAAATCTGGAGGGAGCAACTCATAGGATTTATAGCTATGCCAGATTAGATTTGCTGGAAACCTCTCTCTCCAAAAGTGCTGTAGTGGCTTTAAAAATGTCAATACTCCCTTTCTTTAAGCACTCCATGAACTATTCTCTTAGATAATGAGGACAGGAGAAATGATAAGGTTTGGAATCTGTTGCTTTCTATAAAGGTCTTTCCTCAGAGCCAGAGGGGAGTAGTGTATCTTGTTCGTTGTGTGATCCTGATGTGTAATCTAAGGGGAGTGCTTCAACTCAAAATGAGTAGGCTTTTCTGATATTTCTTCAGGATTCTAATCACTGGGGCTTTGCTTTATGACTAGTCTTGGCCCTTGAACATAACATAACCAAGTGTGGGTGGAGAATTTGGATGTAGTCTGCACATAAAGGCTGGTGGGAAAAGAAAAAAAATCCCTCTGGTGGTTATTCATTTTGCAATTCAATTATTTACACTTGCCAAATATAAAACAAAATCTGATTCAAAAGATGGAAACTTTTAGGCTTTCAGATCAGACATTTCCATTTTAATGTTTCTATTAGCCATGTGGGCTGTGGATAACATTGTATAAAATTGTAATTCAGCATATCAGTTGGTAAAGAGAGACTCACAGGAAGACATAGAAACCTAGAAAGCCAAAATTGAAATCAGTTTTCAATGCATATGCATATAGTGAGCACCTGGATAACATATTGGTCAGATGCTTCCTTAGATCTGGGATACTGGTGTTCAAATCCCAGTATCAAATTTTACTAGTAGGGATCCTTGGACAAAGACATCTTAATTTTTCACCTGTCCACTACAAATATGAGAGTGACATGAAATAAGAGTCACATCAACCTGGATGTTACCCAGATGAACAAGGTCCACATCAGATGTGGGGGAACCAGGACAATCTGACTATAAATGGGCTACTGGAACAAAGCATGCATGGATGACAGTGATCCTAATGGGGCTATATGAAACATATGAGTGAACTATGGATGGTCTGAACACCTGCATTACATTAACTGAGAAACAGCTAGTAACTTAACACTTCAACATAGTGAAGAGAAGAATGTTCTTACAACTTGAGAGAGATTAACCACACATTATATCCTGGATTCAAGACAACAGGAAAGAACAACTGAATGGGCAGCCAATACCTGATGTTGGAACATCACTACCACCTGTTCCATAATTGAGCACAGTAATTGATATGAGGCACAAAATCATGTATAAACTAGCTACAGTCAACTCTCAAGATCATTTACCAAGGTTCAATGGAGAACTACCATCATATAGTACAGGTATGCCTTGACCTATGACCATATTTAGGGCCAGAATGTCCATTGCTAAGCAAGGTGATTGTTAAGTGACTCTTTCCTGATTTTACTACTTTTTTTGACACAGTTGTTAAGTAAATCATTGCAGTGATAGGTGAATCACATGGTTTTAAGTTAATCCACCTTCTCCCATTAACTTTACTTGTCAGATCTGGTTCAGGTGGTTAAAAAGGTGATCGCATGACTCAAGATGCTTTCATTGTCTAAATACATGGCAGTTCCTAAGTGCCATTAGGAAAATATTGATCACATTACCATGAGACGTTGCATTCATCGTAAGTGTGAAGACTGGATGTAAGTCATTTCTTTTCAGTGCCATTGACACTTTGAACAGTTGTTAAACAAATGACAGGTCCTGAAAAGCCAGCTAAAAGGGAAGAACAAAACCCATGCCATCAACACATGTGTCCTATCAGTAATCAGATACCTTGCCAGTATAGTAAGTGGCCAAAAGAGGATATAGAAGCTACTGATGTGAAGTCCTGAAAGGTTTCCACCTGAAGTCCAACATCCAAGGATTGCACACAACCTGGAAAGAGGGCAGATGGGATCTGGTGAGTGTCCAAGCCACTGTAATGCACTAAACCCTGAGCATCTAGGAGTGTATCAGTAAGATGGCACCCAAAGATGAATTGCTAAGAGACTATCTGAAGCAGCAGCAAACATGCAAGGAAGATCAAACAGACAAAGTGCCATGCCAAGACAAGACCTTGTATAGAATGTACTATTGACAGATAGCTGAGATGACTGACATTCAGATATCCTATCAGGGGCTGAAAAGGCTTGACTAAAGAGGTCCCAAACATAGCAGCACAGGAAGAGACACTAAGCATAGATCCATAGAAGCAAAGGTTTATACACTAGACAGTATATGAATTGCAGGCTAGGCAGAGTGGCTTCAGAGATAATCTAACTAATAGTGGCAATATGTGAGATACTGGAAGGAACACCATCAGGACAAACAAGTAACTGACATTGTGTACAAGAACATCTGCACAGTGTATGAGCTAGACCCTCCCAAGTCCAGATGGGAGTTTCAAAGAAGAAAATAACTGGAGTAAGATCCTGTTCAGATCCATATGGACAGGCAAGCATGACCAATCAATCATCCACATCATGGTAATAAATAAAGATCAGAAAACAGCAGTGTTGATAGATGTAGTGGTGCCAAGTGACAGCTACATCAGGAAAAAGGAGTATGAGAAGCAGGAGAAGTATCAGGGGCTGAAAGAGGAACTAGAAGATGTGGAAAATAAAAGCCAAAGGCCAAAGTGGTGGTAGAATCATACAAGTCTGTGATTCCTAAACTGAAAGAGCGACTCCAACAGATCGCAGGAACAACATCAAAGCTCTGTGTCCATAAGAGTGAAATGCTAGGAAGATACATACATACACACACACTCACACATTAACAGATACCATATACAGATGCATCTAAAATAAAGGGCAGTAATGCATTTTTGCAACACAATGCATAAGGCATTCTAATTAATACTCTGCTGGGTTCTTTTAACCAGATACCTAATAAAGCTAATAAATTTCAGTAACGTAAATAAATTATTTATAGAAATATTTATACAAATAAATATTTATATAAACAAATAAAGAAAGAGAACAGTTGCAGAATACAGTCATTAAAATATTCTATAATATATATGCCTTAAGATCTGGAATGCTATTTTTAATGCATAGCTGTCGGCAATTCTAGAAGAACACAGCTCCACAGATAGATGGTTCAACCTCTATATGTTGCCCCTGCAAATGCAATAGAGTAGTTCATAAATATGAAGAGTGAACACACCATTATTCAATGTCTCTGAAGAAAATGAAAGCTTCTATTTTCCTTGCATTCATCCATTTTGCAGTATGATTTAATTTAATTTTAATGTATGTGTTTTTTCCTTTAGTAAGGGCTTCAGCAAACTGAAACAATGAAACCCTAAACTGAGATTCACTAACATACTTATAATTCATTCTATCTCAATTAAAAATATAAAAAGTACCTTTATGAAATGTAAGCATCAGATATTCCTAGCTAATAATTTCATTTTAAAAAACCCATATCTAGATATTTTAACAGAATGGATTAAACAAAATACAATTTCTATATTAATTAGTCTATAGAACAAATGTTAACAGAAACCAGAATAAAAATTAAACTCTATTTATTTTAAAATATATCATGTGCACAATAGGACACTCTGAAGTCAAAAGGTCATTATTTTCATGAAAATTACATATTCTATGCAAAAACTGATAGCATTTATTGATGGACAGTGTCATAAAGCCATCACTGTGTTTATAGACATTTAATTGAAGACAGCATAAAACGATAAACTAAGAAACATGCATGGTTGACTCCTCCAATTCAAACCATAAATCATACTGATGTTCAGACAAGTCTCCCAGACACAAATTCTGATGATAGATGAACCATTTAACTTTGATTTTTGAAAGCAATGAGCTTGCTAGCAATACCTCACACGGACTAATACCACATATGGTCATATAAGAACTCATCAAAAATCCATTTTTCTCTTGTGTGGATGCTAAAATTATCTTCTAAATGATCATTATTAAAAGTATGCAGTGTGTAACATCTTTCTAATGTGCATAGCTGGACTCATAGTTGTCCTGCTTCAGTAAGCAATGATTTTATCATTATTTCTAATCTTTCAAAAGGAACCCTTAAAAATAAATAAAAAATGAGATAATCTGGAAAATTAATTTATGAAGAGAAATAAAAGAAGCTTAGGGGATCAAATAAATGAAAGTGAACTCTGCTTTTCAAAACTGTTTCTGTTACAAAATGCTAAGCAATCATTTCTTTCTTAATTGATCACAGGTACTGTTTTTTCTACACATATTGCCTATAGAATCAACCACCAATGTAAAATTCACCAGTAACTACCTATTACACAACATTTTTTACAACATGAAAATGTGAAAAGGATTCTCTACATTATTTGGAGATTTCCTGTTATTATTATAGTGTATAATAGTGTAGATGTTTTATCCTTTAGCAGCAACTTTGTAGTGTAGATGCTATATACTGAAGTCTGCTTTTTAATGTTCTTTTGGATATGCTAAGTTTTATAGTTATCTTCAGACATATTCAGTGTTCATAAAAGAAATGATTTATGCCACTGCCTTAAAAATGTAACAAGGCTGAGGGAAGTAGAAGAAGAAGATAGTGGGTAAGATAGATGGGGAGGTGGAATATTATTGGAATGTTCCAGGAAGTGCAACAGGCTTGGTGGAGATTATTTGTTCATACTGTCACCAGAAGTCAAGCACAATTTGATTGTTGGATAACATACTTTGCTCACAGATGAATCTAAATACTCCCTCATCTTGATTCTTTATACAAACCTTATTTTTAGCATACACTTATTAGTCCATAATCTATTCCTTCAGGGAAGCTTGCATTTCTCCATATAAACAATAAACACTCAAAATAGTAAAAAGCTATAAATGCAATCCATAAGATATTAAACCAAGTTAAACTTTTACATACGTAGCTTGCTTTGAAAATTAACTGTCAAGACTTCCAATCATTCTGAGGGGAATAGATTTTGGCTTTTAGCCTGAGTATAAAGCGTATGCTGAATATTTTAAATAGCATTTTGCTATATTATTTTATGAATTTGGGCCCAAGAATATTTGTGAATTATATATTATATATATTGCAGTTATCTGAATCTATACAATGGAATACCTCTGCACAATTATGAGATACTTCTGAAGCTAAACAGAAACTTCCAGCTTTACAGGTTCCTGTTAAATAATAGAAAATCTTCATATTTATTTTATTTTTATTTTATTTAAATTTGTTATAACTGCCCTATTCCAGTGGGCTTCATACGTACGTATCTTTTTCCCTTTCTAATATTTTAGCTCCCAATTGGTTTTTTGTTTTTTTGTTTTTTGCTATTGGGGTGGGGAGGGAGAAAAAGGAAGACACATTTCTCCCTTATATATTTGAGATTCAAGGTGGTGGCTCTCTCCAGCTAGCCAGAGTAGCAAATGCCTGCAAAGGATTTTGAGCTTTAGCATTATAATTCATGGGGAAGTAGCCGGTTTTTTCCCCCCAGGGACTTGTTTAGCTGTGGAGCGTAATGTCAGACTTTGGGTCTTGTTAGTAAGCAGAATACATCCTAGCAGCAAGGCAGATAGTATTCAAGATTCATTAATATAACTTGATTTGTTAGGCTTACTAACAAAGCTCTCCTATTTCACCTCATTTTCCCATTCTTCTTCTTAAAAAGTGCATACACTATTTAATGCATACTTTTCCCCAAGGGGAAAAAGACTAGATTTAAGAGAAACAGATTTGAATAAATCTCAAACTTTCTCAGTATCTTTAAGGGTCACTCCCAATTACTCTAATAAATATGAATTTATTCTCTACGTTGTGCACATAATAAACTATATGGATTTGATTTTTTTTTTTAAAAGATGTTTGCAAACCGGCAATTCTGCCACTGTTCCGATGCTTCTGTCATCTTCTTCTTACCAAATCAAGTTTTAGAATTTCCAGCTCAATATTGGACCCCCTAAACTTCCTTTTTGGTATCATCCGGCTATAATAAATGAAAGTACAGTGATATTTAGATGGATGAGTTGTATAGCAGGAAGAGAAAATTACCAAACAAGGACCTAAAGCGATCCCCTGTCTTCTCATGCTTGATTTCATTCCTTAATTAGAGCCATTAATCAATAGGTATGAGATATGAGGCTTTAGAAGGGCTTGGCGACACGACACCTTGCCACCTGTCAAAATTACAGCTTTCTGTTCATGCACCATCCCTCAAACAGTTATTTTCTGCAAGCCTGGCTGCATTTCACAATCCATTATTTACTGTATAGTTCTATTTCACTGCAATGTCAAAAGATAACTCTGATGATAAGGAATGGTTTACATAGAATGGTTAAAACTCACAAACATAGACTTGGTGATCTTGAAGTCATTAAAGCTTTAAATGTTACACTCTTTGAGAATGATAGACTCTGTCTGTGAAAAAATATTCTTGATATATTCCATTTCCTGTAACAGGTTCTGCTAACAATTCATGCAAAATAAATTTTCCCTGAGAAGAAACGCTGCAATCATGAAAATGTTTGGGGTTTTTTTTAAAAGTAATAATACAGATTTGATAATGTCTTTATTGCATGCATTTTGGTATTCTTTCTACACATTTAACCCTTGAAAATAATTATTGGATGCATGCATAAATGGTACTAAGGAAGTAACATAGTAGTCATAACAGTCTGGCATGAAACAAGGAGGAGATTTCAGTCCAAGATATGCAGAAATTAAAAATAATTCTAAAATATACACCGCAAACCCAAAGAGGTAATTTATAGTTGCACACCAGCTCAGGGAGAATGGAGCATGTTTGATAGCCATAGAATGTTGAGGGTCAGCTGGAAAAGAAAAGTGAAAAGTGATGTGGAATGACTGTTGGATAAGGCTGCAGCTGATTGGTTTCAACTCTGGAAAGAATATTTATCCCAGGAGGGTATCTGTATGTTGCAGCAAACTGCTGATCACATTTACTGAATATGCATTATGCTTTGGAAGAGAAGCATCATCAAGTCTGATGTTTAGTTTCTAATGTGATATTTTATGACAAGAGAAGCTTCCTGAAGAATGCATTGCCACTGTCAGGAATCTCAAGTTTGAATGATTTTAAATAGGCAAAGTGGCAGGAATGTTGTGGCATGTGAAGTATCTCTTACTTTTCTATTCATCATTTTAGTTTTTGATACAGATAAAATTCTATATGGAAGCATTTCATGATTACTACATTTGCTCTATGTTTCTGTGTTTAAAATTCCAACAGCACCATTTTATACAAGACTAGTAGTTGGGTTCAATATATTAATCTGTATAGAAGCAGCTTTAAAAGAAAAAGAGTTTCCTCTGTAACTTAAATTAGGAATGACAGTTTAAATCCTGGGGTTCCTTTTGTGACAACTAGGAGCCCCCTGCCTAAATTTACTGACAGCAGTTAGCTACTTGCAATCTGAAGCTACTTGACAATATATTAAAATAAACATATTTAAAATATTTATTTTAAAGCTTCCAAATTCCCCCTAAAATCTTGATTTACCCAGAAATGTGCTATGACCATATCCACTGTGGCCCTGAATTCCTGTTAAATATGGCTTGTAATCACAGAAAAGGATCAAGATCAAATTTCTAAATAATTAATCAACAAGCCAAATAATAAAAAGTTATATCAAGAAATAGTAGGAAATTATACTGTAGATGGACCTTTTCAGGAAACACCAACTCCACATCAGTTTTCTCCTGTCCGAGCTCTTACAAATGCACTGGAAACATAACCCCAGCATACTTAGTCCCAGTTTATAAAATGTCTACTGTGAAATATCAGTATGAAAATCCAAGAATCCCTGTCAAATTGTTTTGTACCATCATGTTTCTGGAATAATGGAGCTGGAAAGGAAGGATTTGTCAAGAAGAAGCAGTGCTTAACTCCTCCCAATTTGGCAACTTTGGGTCACAAATGGTCGTCGGCCATTCTTTAATGAGATGTTTCCCAGCTTAGTCCTACAACGGAGCTAGCTGTTGAAAGAAGCCATTCAGGTGGAAGGAAAGTATGTGATAGGAAAATGTTAAGATTAAACATCTCCATTATATTTTTTTACTAATCTTTGATATTCCCACTTCCTAAGTATCCTCTAAAGCCCTGCTTAATGGAGTGTTCCTTGTGTATTGTCTAATAATATAGTTGTATTTTTTTCTTTTCTTTTTAAAGATCAAGAGACCTGATCTAGTTTAAGAAATTAGCAACTTGAATCACAGAATCATATCAGAAGGTACCTAGTTATACAATCTCCTTCCAGTCGCAGTAGTCTGCTATTAAAGGTTGCCATCTCAGTTTTTAATCTCAGTTTATAGTCTATTAAATTATAGTTAATAATTATGATAATTATGTACATAGTTTCCTATCATATTATGCAGTCCCAGCCCTGGTACCATCACCTATTAGCACTTAGTAATAGCACTTATCAATAACATTAAGAGTTATATATCACTTCATACAGCACTCTCTGGGTGGTTTACAATATCAGCATCAGTACCCAACAATCTGGGTACTCATTTTACCAATCTCATAAGGATAGAAGGTTAAGTCACTTCGAGCTGGTCAGGATTGAATTCCTGGCAGTGGGCAGAGTTAGTCTACAATATTGCATTCTAATCACTGCACCACCTACAACTTTCGGAATATCTCTAAGATTAAAGTGCTTTTAAACCTCCCTACATTAGAAAAAAAAAGTCCATACCCAAGGGGGCCAAATCTTTTGCTATCTACTGAAGGCCAACTCCTTCTTTAGTTCTCAGATGTTTCACAGTATCTTGTAATATTTTGCCACTTGTTCATTTTGTGATTAAATATATTCTCAGAGCATACATTAGAGCACATTTTGATACAAATGGCAATTTGTCATTGTTGAAAAATGGAAATCTGAATAATTTATAAAAGAGTTACCATTCATATCCCATTACTATGACACCTCACTAGTTCCATCCCCTTTCAAATATGTAAGAGAAGAATTATCATTTATACAACAGGTACTCTTTCCATTAATGCAAACAAAATGAAAATAAAGGAGAAATATCACTTTCATAACTTTTTCACACCATATTCAGAGCAGAGACTTGAAAGTTAAAAGGCCTGTTTCTTCCCCAACAATGTTAACTTTTCTGTCCTAAACTCTAACAAAATTATAGCTATTTTTGTTGCACACAAACTATAACTTGACCAATTACAAAGAGGAATACTTAGTTTATATTTAGTGTTTTAATTGTATGAAATAAGGCTACACTTTTAATATTTATCTCAGAATATTTCCCATTAAAATTCTGAACAATCCTGCATTAGATAAAGCAGGGAGAACGCGAAGAAGCATCATAACTCCATAACACAAACTCCACCCCTTACATATGCGTATGCACTAATGTGAAGTTAATATGAACAGATGGGGCTGGAAGCATGACATCATGATGTATCTTAGATCATTTTATCATTTAAGTTAAGAAATTCTATACATTAGTCAAAAGTACATTTACTTGTATGTAAATAAATGCATGCATTAGAGTTTCACATAATTCTATGTTTAAAAGTTCATAGAAAACTTGAAAAAGGAATGCAAGTGTTTTCTGTAAGAGCAGTCACATAAACACCAATTTAGCTCTATGAAGGAGGAATAGAAGAAAGTAAGTTAGGGCTGCTCTACCCAAAGTTTTCTTGATTATAAGAGATTTTCTTTGTTTTAAGAGACAGAAAAATTCCATCAGGCATTCAAGATTTTGTTATTAAAGTGTAATAATAGAGTTCCAATAATATAGAGGGAATAGGGAATGGCCTTGGAAGGCAGAAGAAAAGGGCCATTATCAAGACTCAACTTGTGGCGGGCTGAATGCTCATCATTTGCCTCTGCTTCTGCCCACCTAGCAGTTTGAAAGCATGCATAGCATATCTATGCTATGATAGTCATGATTTAGATGCTTAGTCCAACTGCTTAGTTCGCCCTTCATATTGCCATCTTATGAAATGGGAGTCTCTGCTGAAATGAAGGACAAATAAGATCATCACATTCTCCTGCAACTAAACTGCTTGTTCTATCAAAAAAGGACTGCTGTACCAATGTGGAAGGTTGAAAATAAGAATATATGGGGAGAGTATGTGAATGCATGCATGAGTTGGCAGTGGCAGCTCCCTAAGGCTTAATCTGGCACTGAGTGCTCAACCCGGATTTAACATGTCTAATTTGGCACTTACTCTTTCATGAAAAATAGTAGAGGAGACAATCTCTGACATTGTCAGATATGTTAGGAAATGTCATTTGGCTGTCAGCATAGACATTTCTCTGGACTAGTCACAATAAATTAGCAAAACCTTTAAGGCTATAATGATATCCATGCTTACCCAAAAATAAATGCCCAGGAGCTCAATGAGGCTTCCTTCAGAATAGAAGTATTTATTGAATTTATATTCTGCTTTTCCTACATAACTCAAACTTCCCCTTAGTTTATTTCAGTAAAATATACTGGGTTAAATTTAAATTTATAGAGGGGCGAAGCCATGACCTGGAGCATCCTGATACTGGTATAACAGAAAAGCACTACTAGCCACTACAGAGAACAGGACTGTGAAAGTTACTTATTTAGAAGAAACATTAAGAAATGTAAGTTTGCTAAGTCTACTCAAAACAAGAGGATTACCAGTGTTTGCCCACAACGTTTTCATTTAGTTTCAGAGTATCTGTATTACATTACTTGCTGCTGTATAAAATAATAGCTGTTGTCATATTGCATGTTGTCTTTAGCCACACCCAAAGAATTAAGGTAAGGGAAATGCCCCAAAGGTAAGAGAAAGCAAGTGAAGGCAATGAGGTAAAGGGAGAAAATGGACGACAATTTCTTTGTTGCATATACTTCTGTTCAGGTGAAGTAATCAACTAATGGAATAGCTTGCCTTCCGAAGTAGTGTCAATGGAGCATTCAAAGAAAGACGGAACAACCATTTGTCTGAAATCGTATTGGGTCTCCAACTCGAGCAAGAGGTTGGACTAGAAGACTTCCGAGAACTCTTCTAATCCTCTTATTTTATGTTCTATGTGTTTTCTGTCATCACTTTTAATCTGACTGGTAACTTTGCAAAATAAATCACAATGTTGCCAACATGACATTCTTACATCAAATAGGCAGATTCAACTTTATTGTTACAATAGGATTTATCTGAGTAATGGGGGTGACATCAACTATTTCTTTAAACTATAGAATTAGACAGAATTTGCTTTAATACTGGTAAGAAAAAACTATAACTAAATAAATATTTGTTATTGTCATTGTCATTGGTATTAAAAATTGAATAAATTCTATAACTTTAAAACATATTGTAAAATATTTTTGGCACTAGATAAAATCTTATTAGGAATGGATGAAAAGGCAATAAAGAAAATTTACCAATATCTATTGGAATATAAAATGGCGGAAGAACAAGTGAAGGAAACCATGGTAGTGTGGACCCAAAATTTTGGGTATAATATTGATCTGGACAAATCGCAAGACCTATGGGAGAGAAACAGGAAACTAATGTTAGCCACTGCATTCAAAGAAAATTTGTATAAAATGTTCTACAGGTGGCAGCTCCCGCCCAAATGGTTAACAAAAACAATGTTGGAAGTGCAATTTAGGGTGAGGATCTTTCTATCACATGTGGTGGTTGTGTACAAACGCCAGAGAATTTTGGCGTCAGATAAAGACATGGTTGGAAGAGATACTAGACCAAAACATAGATTTGAAACCAGAATTATTCCTTCTATGAATCACAAAAGAGAAACATAGCAAAGGATTGATATGTTTAATGCTGCATGATATAACAGCAGAAAGATTGGTTTATGCGCAATACTGGAAAAAGGAAGAAACTCCTCTGGATGAAGAAATAAGAAAGAAAATCTTCACATGTGCAGAGATGGATAGGCTGACACTAGAACTCAAAAACAAGGATGAGACAGAATACTATAAAATTTGGAACAAATTGTACCAATGTCTGGAAAGGAGAAAAGGAGTTGGAACAAAAAAGATTTAGGTTTCATAGAACTGACACTGGACAATATTTAGACAAATATGCAAATGAGAACAAGGATAAGTTTATAAGATCAAAGTAGCAATGTATGATAAGTAGTAATTATATTTGTTGTTATGTAAAAAATATGTATGGATATGACAAAACCAGGATGGTCACACTGTGTCCAATGTTTTTAATGTTTATTTAATAAAAAACTTTTTTAAAAAAAGAACATATTGTAAAATATTTTCATACTGCACTTTGATTTATGTAATTCAGAGACATATACCAATAAAGTATGCCAAAATAGCTTTAATATGGCAGCTTTAATATGAATGGCAAATTAAAATATATAAGATATATAACTGTGATGGCAAACCTATGGCACACATGCTACACGTGAGCCCTCACCCCAGCTGAGCTCTGCGTACACGCCTGCCACCAACCACCTGATTTTTGGGTCTCTGCAGCACTGTTGTTTAATAAAAATGCAGTTAAAACACTATACAGGCCATCGAGAATATAACGGTATACATCCAACAGGAACAGGGAGTGCCTCACAGGAGCAGATAGAGGTAAATCCTAGAGAGGCAGGAAATGCATCACTGATCAATGGAGATGAATATTAGAGAAGAATAAAGCTGCATACAAGGCAGACATAACACCTGTAAAAGCGTAGGCAGGCGGCGGGATGGGGGAGAGCTCAGGGTGTGTGTGGCATGCCCCCATGCCCCATTTTTGGTCCCAGGAAGCTTCAGGGAGGCCTGCCAGGCCTAAAACAGGGTGCGGGAGGGTCATGTGGACATGTGTGGGGGAGCATGGGAGTGGCATGCGCATGCACAGGGTGGTGTCATGCATGCATTGTATTATGGGTGTGGGCATGCATGCATGTGCTGTCATGCACATGCACGCTTTTGGCAACCAAGGACAAAAAGGTTAGCCATCACTGATATATAATGAAGATCTAAATGATTAAGAATTTCTCATGTATTTGCAAGGCAACAGCAAAATGCTATAAGTGTCTCTGTACAGAAGAAATATAAAATTATATACTGTAATACTATTATATGCCCTTTAAGATCTCTTAGAAAATATTGTGTGTATTATTGAATCAAATGACTGCAAATAAACCATAGTCCTATGCTGCAATAAAAATTCCGTAGATAGTAAGAAAACATAGAAAACATAGTTTTCCTTTTGCATTTTCTCCCTCCATACCAGATTTGATCCCATTGTGTTCAGAAAATGATTCCACAGAGAAGGACAGTGTTCCATTTTATTTCCAACATGCTGTTAGATTGGAAAAAATAACAAGTTAAGCTTTAGAGCTGACACACTTCTACTAAGTAAGCAGGTTCTAAAAAGTCTGCAAATCTGAGGGCACATGCTTTAAAACTGATAAAGGGTTTTGTATGTTTTTCTAAAAAAAATTAAAGTTAGCTATTCTAAGAGATTAACAAATGCCAAGTTGGAAAAGCAGCTTCCTTAACCTTCAGTTTATAAATTTAATTCTAATCATACATCCCCAATTTTTATTCTAAAGACATTTACTGTCCACTTTCTCCGTGTGTGTCCTAACATCATTCACAAGTCCAAAGACAGATCTTACATCAAAATGTGTAGGGATGACTGCACTAATGGAACATGGACCATTTACTGTCATCTTTCTGGCAGAAGAATGTTAATTTGCAATTGATTAATCATCTACTAAGTAAAGTTTCCCTTGACCTGAGTTTAATTCTTGCTAATTACAAGATTACCTCTTGGAAGACATTGTTTACTATTGCTGTTTTCTAGTGGGTTTTGTCTCCCAATCTACTGATCAAAATTATGGAGCTGGTACTTCCCGATAATTTTCTATGTGAGATCAACCTAATTTTCCATAAGTCCTGTCATCTGTTGAATAAATCTGTAATTAATTTTATAAATATATATGCTATTTATACTACAAAGCTTATAAAAATGTATGTTAAAATCTCTACCTTGCTTACATTTTACCATCTATATGTTTATGTCATATGTCATTTTGTTTTAAAATATGATATCAAAAATATGAAACAGAATATTCATAGAGAATTCATGCACATATTAATGAATTTGGGAAGTTAAAGTAAAACACTGCAGGACCTAGTAGTATAGAGTTAGGTAACAATCCTATTGCCTGAATCCTACCAATAAATCAAGAAGTAGATTGTTTAATTAAATCCAATTGCACTCAATCTGCTAGGCAGATTACTTTCCCATATAGAGATTCTTGTAATCCAACCCAATGGGACACATGGTAGACAGATTCACTAAACATCCAGTACATACTCAAACATTCAGTATTATTGTTTTGATAAATAAGACTGTAGCACTTGCTACATTTGCCCCATACAGGCTATAAAGTACGACAGAAATTGCCAAAATTACCTAGGTCCAAAACCCTCATGTTCTCCATGCTGTCTACCATCACATTAAGTGAGTAAAGCTATATGGAAGGGTTTCATCAAAATTACATGACCCCACAACACATACTCAAATGGGAAGATGCTGGCCCATAGCACTACACTGCTTTCATCATTTGCTGTTCACTGGGGCCTCTGAAGGAGGGTCATAGTATTACAAATCATATGACACTAATACTAATACTTGTGAGATCAAAAGAAATTGACCTATCTTCTTTTTGTAATGAACAACGTCTCGGTCTTGACAATTCAGGAACATTACAGATCTTGGATGCAATACAGCAATAAGAAAATGAGGACTCCAGAAAATTGGCAATCCATATTTGAAGAAGGCTGAGATGGTTTCGTAACAGTGGTGGGTTGCTACAGGTTCACCCTGGATTGAGCGAACTGGTAGCAGCCGTGACGGGAGGTTCTGCCCACCCACCCGGATGCTTCTGCGCATGTGCAGAAGTGTTGCATGTACGTGTGCCCACAAGCGAACCTGTAGCGACAGTTTGGAAACCTACCCCTGTGTCGTATGTGTCACTGAAGTCTTAGATTCCTGAAAAGAGATAAGGCAAAAGAAAAGCTATGAGGATTCTGCCTCAAAATTTGAGTTTTAAGTCCATCAGAAACTGAAACTGGTGATTTTTGAGTAGTTTTGTATAAAATTATTCCAGCCTAATTTTTTTTAATACAGTAAATTGACATTATGTGTAACAGTTCTGAAAATGTTCTAGTCCACAAGGAAAACAATTCTACAAAATAGAGAAGCAACGACATTAACAAATGTCTCATAAAATAGATTGCATAAAGAACATTTATTTTCATTGAAAACATGTGCTAATTTTTTATAGTGAGACATCCATTAAACATTGATACAGTCAACCTCTGACTGAACCTTCAACACTGTCACATATCAGGGCTGTTGAAGATTTATTATGCAGTATGAAATTGGGCGTATACAGTAAACCTGATAGTAAATGACCTTTGCAGACAGAGAAAAGTGACTTTTGTTGCTGAATGGAAATGGGTCTGAAAAATATATCAAACACATTCAACAATCAAGAAACAGGATGTTAAAATTTAAACAAAGCATATTTGAAACTATTGTTGGTAGAAAAATATTTGAATTTTCCTACTGTGCAGAAGTTATATAGCACTGTTTTCAATCTTAACGATAGCAAAATAATTTAATCATGAAATTATTAATAAATAATAATTTTGCAAAAAAATAATATTGCAAAAATGCAAAATCCATTTTTAACCGTGATGGTAAAATGTGGTAAGTCAATTAAACAGTTTAAAAGTTGCCTAATCAGTTAAAAATGTAATACATGATTTATCAAATCTGTTTTGCAGAAATTTATAAATTCATCAAAACATCCTGTGTATCATAAAAGACTATGAATCTTTGCAAGGTGTAATGTAGTATCTTTGCATCTGTGGCAGTTAATACAAATATAGAATTCCTGAAAAAGTCTATGACAGAGATAGATAGCTGCAGAAGAATTTTATCTGAGAACAATGTCTGAATAAGGCTAAAATTGTACCCTTATCTGCACATTTAATGCACACACTCATAACAGGTAAAATCAAAAGGTGGAGAAGTACAATTGAATTCACCATTAAACTTGTGGGAAATTAACAAAAGTGAGTGAATTATCTAAGTAGGGCAAGCAATTATTGCTTCTATATAGACTAGAACAAAATAATAAAATGTAGTTATTTCATTCCGAAATTCAGTTGTTTTATACTAGAAAATAAATGAAGCAATTATTT
This sequence comes from Masticophis lateralis, assembly GCA_030761175.1. NCBI lineage: Eukaryota > Metazoa > Chordata > Lepidosauria > Squamata > Colubridae > Masticophis > Masticophis lateralis. The sequence goes on from JAUDYJ010000003.1 coordinate 34,502,583, forward strand.
TTAATATATAAACATATACAAAAGCCGATTACAAGGTGTAATCATCTACATGGGTGACTATATACTGTATGATTATGTCTGGTACAGGGGTGGGTTCTACTTACCTTTACTACTGGTTCACAATGGGGCCGCTTGCGCAGAAGCATTTTCATGCCATCAGGGTCAGTGGGCGGGGCCTCCTACCGGTTTTACTACCGGTTCTATAGAACCGGTGTCAACCAGGGTCAACCCACCACTGGTCTGGTACTTCTGGTTATCATCATTTCTTAAAAAGAAGTACCAGACAAGAATTTTTTCATTTTTTAAAGAGACGTTTAATGATTTAATTTCTTAATTAAAATTAATTGGACAATTAATTAAATGAGAGATATTCAAAGTGTGTGTTTCTCACTTGATCTACATCTCAAAGTAATGCAGAGATTGGAATATAATTACACTTCATATTTCAGAAAGGAAATAAGTTAAGCGGTTACTTTAGAAAAGTGTATTTTCTGAGAAACATTGAATTGCAAAGAATTGCAGGCTCACAGATTAATATATAGAGTACGTATATCTGAAATAAGTTGATTAGAGTATTTTTATTAACATTCAATTCTATTAAGTCTACTCATTATAAGGTAGCATTTAATTTCAGGGAAGTCTGCATATAAAGTTTAGAACTGGGAATAAGCTTATTTAACCCACTGGAATTTTATTTGATTAAGAAATGTGCAAGATTGCCAGACAAAACTCTCTTTATAAATGTTGAAAATACCAGAATTGGTACAAATAATTATTACAGCCTGATTATTTTAATTAAGGAAGATCTTTTAATTAGGGAAGATTATTTTTGGCCGAATTAGAGCAAAGGTGTATTTTCTGTGTAGGTTGCTGGTAGTTCAATAGACATCAATATATCCTAAAATGTGATGAGTTCTGCAGACTGATTGAAAGGTTAATGTCTTTTTCCTGTATTAGATCATTCTTTTTTTCTCATGTATGACTTCAGTGTTGATTTAAATACTCAGTTGGAAGACCTTCTGTTGATTGTTCTGCAGGGTAGGCAAACTTCAGTGGACAATCAAAAAGTGCCTACTGCAGAAGAATCCCACTGGCACAGAGCCTTTGTGACTCTTAAATCTCATTTCATAGAACTTGAAAAGAAGTGCCCTGAAGCTTTACTGCAGCTCAGTCACAAAGTGGAAGTGACAAAAGACTGTGGCACAGAAAAATCAAAAGCAACATCCATGATATTTCAGAAATGATACTGTACTTTTAGTTTAAATTTTCTTTCCCCAATCTGGAAAAAAAGCCTTGCTTCTCTCTCTGTCTCTGTCTCTGTCTCTGTCTCTGTCTCTGTCTCTGTCTCTGTCTCTGTCTCTGACTCTGACTCTGACTCTGTGTGTGTGTGTGTGTGTGTGTGTGTGTCTGTGTGTGTCTGTGTCTGTGTCTGTGTGTCTGTGTGTGTTTGTGTGTCTGTGTCTGTGTGCAGGAGTGGGTTCTACTTACCTTTATTACCAGTTTGCATCGAGCCCACGTGCGCATGTGCAGATCTATTTTGATGACATCCGGGTCAGTGAACGGAGCCTCCCGATAGTTTTACTACCGGTTCTTGTGAACCGGTCCGAACCGGGGGCAACCCACTACTCTGTGTGTGTGTGTGTGTGTGTGTGCGCGCACAGATACATACGCTTACACATACACACACACACATATTTAAATATATGCTTTCCTTCCTTGTCTTAAATACAGCACTACCCTCATTTCTGCAGATATCTGGAGGGTACAAAAAAACAAGATGTTATGTAGCTTAGGAAATTAGAGAAAAGGAAATAAATCTTCCTGATAGTTACTCAAATTTAAAATGCTTTGGCTAAAAGAAGGAAAAAACACAATGGCTAATACCCCTCCATGCACACATCAGAGAAAAGAAGTCAGTTGGACCGTCTACTCCAATTTCAAAGTTAGTGCTTTAGAAAACAAAATATTGCTTAAACATATAGTCACTGTGATGGAGCAATGTCAGTACAACCTGGGAATAAGTGATTTTGAAGATGTTGCCTCTCTTCACTTTGGCCCTTTCCCAACAGTCTATAAATCCATTATTTCTCAAAGAACCTGCTTTGAAAAGGTCCCTCCCTCTCTGACTGGTATAGTGAAGAAGCTGCAGCTGGTTAAAGCGTTTCTTTCACATATTCAAAGGTCCACATCTGATATCCTGAGGCGGATGACTCCCATCTGGAAACATCTGGCTTCAACAGGAAGAATAAGAATTGAATGGTACCGAAATTAACCTTGGTAGTGACTGAAGGCCTTAAAACATGCAATGGAATGTGGAACATAAACATTTTATAGGTGATATTTTATGGTCAAAGCTTGGTTTTGTGCCAATGAAATAGAGCTTTGTCTGCCTGAATATTTAATAAGAATAAAAACAAGTATAGGAGTGACATAAGCTTCTTAGAGTTTCATGCTGAAAGAGTGGAGAGTTTTAAGTCTGACTATAAACATGAATAATCTATGACATTGAAAATGTGACGCCAGAAAATATGACAGTTACATTAAAAGAATTTGATACTGATATACCTACTTTTTAAAAACAAAAACAAAGCCAGGCAATTACTAAATGCAGAGCAAGCTGAACAGGCCCAAACAAATCTGATAATCTCTGTTCTGCTTAGCCACATGCCAGTGTAATGGCTATAGATGCCTGATTTTCAGCTGTATTTTTTTTTTACTTATATTTGTACCAAAGAAAGTGAAAAGTAATTCATTTTATATTTTTCTTTTCCTATTCTTTCTTTTTTACCTTTCATTTTTTCTGATATTTGTATTCTTTCCAATCTTTTTTTTAATTATTTAACTTTGTGATTTTTAATGAATTGATAACATTAGGATCTCTCTCTCTCTCTCTCTCTCTCTCTCTCTCTCTCTCTCTCTATCTATCTATCTATCTATCTATCTAAGTTATTTGACTTGAAGCAAATAAAGTATTATATGCTATTGCTAGACCTGGTCAAGGTTGCTAGAGTAAATGATGGCCTAATCAAATATCAGTAGAGTTAATTCCAATGATAATAATGATAGCTTGGAGATCCGTAGCATTTTGGCTGGTGGATAGTTGCAGAAAAATAACTGAATACACTCAAGGCTATAGACAGTTCACTGTTTTAAGTGTATATCTTTACACACAGAGAGAGAAAAAGAGAGGGAGGGAAGGAGGGACGGAGAGAGAGAGGGAGGGAGGGAGAGGGACAGAGAGGGACAGAGGGAGAGGGAGAGAGGGGAGAGAGAGAGAGAGAGAGAGAGAGAGAGAGAGAGAGAGAGAGAGAGAGAGAGAGAGAGAGAGAGAGAGATCTTGCATTAACTCCAATGTATCTAATTCAGAAATAGATCTGCAAACATCAGCAAAATGAATATATCCAACACATCTCTTCTTTATTGTTGTTTGCCACAGCAAAACCTGTAACATATTAATGTGTAATTTAAAGTGCTGAAATCTTGTGTTCTGGGACTAACCTCCGAGCAACTAATGGGATATTGTGTTGAAGTTGTTGGCCATTTAGAAAGTTTGATTCTATTCCGGAGGCAGAACAGCTACTTGCTTGTGGAAGAGATTATACCTTGTCTACCAGGATTTTACATTTGTAAAAGCACATAAGAGGTAATCCAAAAATTATTACAGCTATCTTTTAATCCAACAGTGGAAAACCAGCCTCCTGGGTCAGACAGTGGACAAATAGGAAATAACGCCAGGTAATAAGATATTATCACTCACCAAAGAATTTATAATCTTGCTGAGAAAGTTTGTTACTACTTTCAGCTACTAAATTACTTATTTCATCAACAGGTATTTTAGTGAAGGTGGAAGATCTAAAGACAACCAGAAAAGGATAATATTAAAGTATTTTTAAAAAAAATTTGGGGGGGACCCAGGTTTACTTCTGCATATGCTCTGGATTATTAAACTTGTGCTTTGTCTTGTATCTTGCATCTTTACTCCCAATTCCCAGCTGCTCCTAAATGATAATGGGAAAATTTTATAGGGTGACAACTGGAAGAGGTGAAAGCTGTGACTACTTCCCCATGGAGTATTCTGGTACTCCAGAAGTTGATTTACCCGTGTGAACTAAATTCCATTGTTCAGTAGTTGAGTCACTCTACTTCTTGTTCAGCTGTTGTGCGTCTTCAGTTGCTGAAAGGGCAATCTTTCCATGTGCAGTACTGAAGCTCGCTGAATTTATACGCAGGACATTTTTTTTATTTGACTCATAGTTCCCAGGCTAACACCCTCCAAAGCTTCATCTGCCTTAGTATAATGCCAAAATACTACAATTTTAGCAGAGAATATGAATTCATATACATAACGCTTTCACTGATTTGGATGTCTCTCTCCTAGCAGTTGCATTCTTTTGCTCTGGAAATCTCTAAAATGCACATAATATGTGCATTTTACATAGGGGGCATTAATGGAATACCATTCTTTGCACGTATCTATAGGCCAGTCAAAAGTAAGATTTGTTTGACTAATGAAGTTTTCAATATTTTGAGATAAGTGGCAGGGAAGATGTTCAAAACTTGGTTTCAAATTGGGAGTTGAAATAGTGCTGGTGTTATGATTGAAAGTGACAAAGTATTGTGTGTGTGTGTGTACATACACACACACATTTAAAATAGCATAATTCCTACTTATCCTTTGTAATAATTGGGAAACAGATTATATGTGCTGCCTCTTTACACATGTGCATTATACTTGACATTATCCAGAATTTGGCTCATTATGTATCCTTTCCCCCACCCACCCCCACCCCATTTTGTTCTGGATAGAGGTAATCTAGCTAGGAGGAAACTAAAAGAACGGCCAGAAACAAAAATACTTGATTGCTATTGTCTTTGAGCATCTATACAATAATTAAATTTAAAAAATGGTCCCTGCATAGGTGCCTGATTTGATTTCTTCTATTAAGCAGATGTGCAGACAGATATATTTATTGGTCAAGAAATGTCTTTTTTCCCCCCCTTTATTCCAAATATTGTCTACACTCATTAAGACTAGCAAAACCTATCATCATTTTTTAGTCTGGGCAATTACTCAGTTTTCTTTCACTTCTCATTTGTTTTTCTAGCTTGCTAAAACTCTCATCATAACAATTTGGCTTAAGAAATTGAAATGGTTCCTTGTGATCTTACCTAACATGATTTCTCTTATAATCCAATGCATAAACCTCATTTGAAATATTTCAAACCGTCACTATTTTCTTTAAAATAGGAATTATTTTATCAGCATGCTACCAAGAGAAATCCTTTTAACAATGTTTTATCCCTAATGAAGTACCTGACTAGTTCAATACATGGTGTGACTCAAATTACCCATTTTTTTTTCATTCCTTGTTGATACTTAAGTAAGAAACATTCTTTTATGTAAGCTTCTGAATTTAAGTTGAATGATTCTAGGGATTAAACAATAAAACCAACAATAGAGAGAGATTACTAAGTAAGATTTGGGGCAAAATGTATCTTCTTTGTTATCTTTAACAAAACTTTTTAAAAGTTTCAATTCTTTAATATATTTCCTATTATGGCTATCAGGTGGGAAATGATTTGAGATAATATCTGGAAAACTAACGGTAGTTTGTTGATTATATCTTTACAACAGTGTTTTTTTTTTTTAATTGAAAAAGTTTTACATTACATTTATAAAAAAAAAACCCCTCCCCCTCCCCACCCCCTACCTAACCCACCCTAACCCCCCTCTCCCTCCCTCCCCCCCTTGACTTCCGCTGTTTAACAAACATAACATATTTAACAATCTTTAAAAGTGAGATCCCCTTACATAAAACACTTAACACTTTACTCTAAACATAATAAGCATATTTAAAAGAATCTAGTAAAATATTTTAAACATCAATATTTAATTCTCTAAGCATATTTAAAAAATCAAGTAAAATATACCTAAAATATATTTCATATTCAATTCTCTAAGCGTATTTAAAAAAATCTAGAAAAATATTTTAAACTTCATCATCATCACATGCTAACATTATATAACCTTTACTATAATTCCAAACATTAATACGTTAAACTTATTCCATTCTTCATTCATATCATTTTATACATTTCTCTTTGACAATTAATAATACTTTTATTTAATACTCTTATTAATAATAGTAAACCAGATATTTCATATTCAATACCTTACATTTAAGCTACTTAAGTAACTAAAATTCTAATTCAACTGAGCACTAATTGAAACTTCTTGCTTTGGTATTTGTTCTTCATATACTCTACCCATTTCCTCCACTCTTTAACAAAAGCTTCATGGGTCCTTTCCTTTAGGTATGCAGAAATTTTTGCCATCTCTACCAAATTAGACATCTTCAATATCCATTCCTCTATAGTGGGCACCTTATCTTTCTTCCAATATTGACCTATCAGTAATCTGGCTGCTGTAATCATATGCAATATTAATCTAGTATCACTTACTGAACAGCCCTTAACTATTCCCAACAAAAAAAACTGAGGAGAAAACTCCAACAGTGTTTTGAAACATGTATTCAAGGCTTGAAGTCCTCATATAAAATTTGGGTCAAAATTAAAGAATTTATCATGCTGATCATATATCATGGAGCACCATCAAATACTTTATAGAAAGTCAAGATTGTTATATCACTTCTGTAAGGTTACAGTATATCTAGCTACACCATTCCCACAATGTATTAAGTATTTTCATGATAAAAATAAAATAAACCAAATGTTTGTTCTTTGCAGATCCATACTGACGTCTTAAAATTATTTCATTGCTGTTTGGATCCTTGCAAATTGTTCTCTATAAGATCTTGAAAATCTTACCTGGTATCAGTGTCAGATTGATTGTTCTGCAGTTTGTCAGATTTCCCCTCCCACACTGTCATTTATGAAGTTAGAGACAACATTTGCTTTCCTCTAGTCAGCTGCATTTCATTAATTATTGAGGATTTCTAAAAAAATAATACAGGAGAGTTTGAACAGACCAGATAATTCTCTTAGTAATCTAGGATGATAGTAGTTTGGTTCTGGAGATTTAAACTCCAGTAAAGACCATGCTTCTATGAATCTCAAACATCAATCTTGTTCCATCATCCTGCCCTTCTTGTGGAAGAACACTGAGCCAGAGTAGATATGACTTCTCTTTATTACTCCTTCAAAATTTCCCTTATTTATTTAGCATCTGCTGCACTTTCTTCTTTCATTTCGAACAAAGCCAAATAAGCTGTTTCTATTACTCTTAGCATGCTTTCATAATATTAGCTCATTCGGAATTCTTCCTTTAGTTCTACAGATCCAGTCTACCAGTCTATATTCTTCTGTGACATTGTCCTCTTTCTGTTTCCCACATGGGTCCTCTTTGTTTTTACTAACATCTGAATGTCAAGCCATATTTATTATCTTTGGTGCCGCCCTTTTGCTGGCCCTCTCCACCAATATTTCTTCTCCACGGAATAATTTGCAAATATGTTTTCATATCTATCTATTGAGGAATACCTATTTATCTTGAGCTCTTTTTACATTAGCTTATTTAGCCATTGAATCCTACTTAATTCCTTTGAATTCATGGAAATCTTTTTTCCCCCAAGTGTAGCATATCTGAAAGTGCTATTTCAGCTAGTTCGAATCTCTTAACTAAGACTGGTGCGCCAGTTACCTCCTTTCCTAGACAGGGATGCCCTCTGTACAGTCACCCAAGCTCTCGTTATCTCTCATTTGGACTACTGCAATGCCCTCTACATGGGGCTGCCCTTGGGGTGTACTTGAAGACTCCAACGGGTCCAGAATGCGGCCGGGTGGGTTGTTACGGGAGCTTCCCATTACTCCCATGCTTCACCTTTCCTGCACGAGCTGCACTGGCAGCTATTTTTACTTTTTTCATTATTTTAATTTCTGTAAGCCACCCTGAGTCCTTCAGGAGAAGGGCAGCATATAAATATAATAAAATAAATAAATAAAATAATTGTCTGAAAAAAATAAAGTCATATAAAAATTGTTTACCCACTTAGTAATGCCAACAGGGATATATGTTATGTTAAATTTTGTTGTCTTGTGTTGTGTTGTGCTGTGTTTTGTCATTACATTATGTTACATTATTAAAAGAACTGAGGTGGCACAGTGGTTAGAATACAGTATTGCATGCTAATTCTGTTTGATTGTCAAGGTTGAATTAGCCTTCCATCTTTCTGAGGTTAGTAAAATTTGGGGTCAATATACTGACTCTGTAAACTGCTTAGAGAGGGCTGTAAAGCACTGTGAAGCAGTATATAAATCTAATTTCTGGGTTTTTTTCCTCCATCTTTTCATTCTGGCAATAAGCAAATTTTGTGCTGCATTGTGAGAGACTTATATAGCTATTTCTGGCTTGTTAGCCATCCTCAGTAATCCACACTCACATCTCATGTTCCTCCCTGTAGAACTATTAAAAAAACCAAGAAAGTAGTGAATGTGATTTCACTCAATTGTGGTTCCAGAAAAATCTTGGTTACATAGGAAAAACCTGTCTTAAAGGAAAAACACACATTAAACCTACGAAAAGTAAGAAAATAGACATTGTACCTTTACAGGGAGGAACATGAGATGTGGGTGTGGCTTACTGAGGATGGCTAACGAGCCAGAAATAGCTATATAAGTCTCTCACAATACAGCACAAAATTTGCTTGCTGTCAGAATGAAAAGATGGAGGAAAAAAACCCAGAAAGTAGTGAATGTGATTTCACTCAATTGTGGTTCCAGAAAAATCTTGGTTACGTAGGAAAAACCTGGCTTAAAGGAAAAACACACATTAAACCTACGAAAAGTAAGAATAGGTAGGTAGGTAGGTAGGTAGGTAGGTAGATAGATAGATGATAGATAGATAGATAGATAGATAGATAGATAGATAGATAGATAGATAGAGATAGAGATAGAGATAGAGATAGAGATAGAGATAGAGATAGAGATAGAGATAGAGATACAGATACAGATACAGATACAGATACAGATGATACAGATACAGATGATACAGATACAGATACAGATATTACTAGGCAACACTACACTCAATTATCTTCTTTTCCTTTATTTTAGCAAATAATTAAAAATGCCATGAAGAAGAAATATAGAATAAAAAATAGAAAAAAAGATAATAGAAAAGAGATTTACGGGCTAAATAAAATTAAATCAAAATTTCAAGGTAACATTGAAGTAGTGTTGCACATTAAAGATAACTGCAGTAATCTGAGATTTAAAAACTATTATCAATATCAAATCAATATTCAATAAGTAATTAAATTAAGTAAGGTAGTCAGCATAATGTGAATAATGCCAGAATGAACTATTAAAAAAAGTTTCTATCAAATTCAATATAAAATGATATAGGTTCATATGTAAAATTATAATTTCTAAGTGATTTCTAAATTGAATTCAGTTCTTTGTTCATTTTTTTTCAGGTATAAGGTTATTTTTTACATAAAAGCACATTTGTACAGCTCTCTGCTTCTTTAAAAATTGATTTATTTTTTATTTCGAATGAAAGGCATAAATGTCTAGGCAACCATTAATTATTTATTATTATATACTGAATGTATACTGTATTAAATTATGCAACGCCTACTTCAGTATACTTTGTAGGAATATGGGCCTTAGTTAAATTTAACAGAACAACAACTAGCAGAAAGAGAACTTTATATTTTTAAGAAAAATCTATAATGAATTATCTTGCAGAATTGTTGGGCTTTACATTATTTCAAATAAATATGAAAAAAAATGATCCCACTGATTGTTGAATTTTGAACAGTGTTTAGAAAATGATACTTAATTTATAAGCCATGAATTTATAAGGTTCCCCCCCCCCATGGCTCTTTAATTAGACATGTTTCAAAATAATAAGATTTCTGTCAAATATACTTCTTAGAATATAAATCAAGAGTGTTTTTTTTTCCAAGTGCAGAATTATACTGAACTCCTTAAACTGCAGAGGGTAAAGGACTTTGGATAGAAAAAAAAGGGGGGAAGATATTTGGTTATGCAAGTTAGCAAAGCACCAGAAGGTGCATTACATCAAGCCTGATTATTACTTGCCTAGCTAACTATGTCTAAGGTAATAGCAAAAAGTCTGAAAGAGAAATTGGAGGATTGTTTGGACCTCACTGGTTGCAACATCTTAGAAGTTACTTTCCCCACTCAGAGAATTCATCTCATCTAATCTACCTCTCTCAAAGTGTGTTTGTGTGTGTGTGTGTGTGTGTGTGTGTGTGTGTGTGTGTGTGTGTGTGTACAGGCATTTATGTATTTTGAACATAATATTATATGCTCTTTCTATCTCAAGAGAAGCAGACATCAGTCCAGCCTTTTATTACTGAGCAAAACAAATACTGCTCTGTGGCTCTTAAAGTAAACGACTTTTCATTCTGGTTTGGTTCTTAGTAATATTATAATATGATACTATTAATGGGCTTCACCAACATAGTAATCTAGTTACAGTGAACTATTTTCCAATTTTAGGTGTACTGTTTGGGGAAAATGCCCAGTGCCCACTTCTGATAGCACTGGATTGGATGTCATTTATCATTTTATAGCTCCCTTTGATACCTTTGTAAGATTGCTGAAAATACTCAGGGGAACAGAAATATTGGGTTTTAATTATCATATTTCTCAAATTATGTGATGATATGACACTTTAATGGAACAGAGCAGTAGAACAAGAAGCAAAAGAGCAAAAAAGAGCAAAAAAGGGAGACAGGAGGGAGGTGGGCAGAGACACACATAGAGATAGATCTACTTCCTTCCACTAAAGTTAAAAAATTATTAAGTTATTCTGTCTATGATAAATTCTGAAGCACACCCAAGCTTCTCTTACAATGCTCATAAAGATGACCACAAGAAATACTGTAATCAGATCCCCAGAGTATGATATGTCTTTAATGTATTATAGCTAAGGTTGTGTAGTACACCAATTTTGAATATTCCAGATTTTACTATATCATTTATCACAGAAATGGACATCTCTGCACTAAGTCTAGGAGAATTGAAATTTGGAGAAAGTAAAACTCAACTGTAAGAAAACATCTACCTCAGAATGGGCTAAAACGATGTTTATGATTCTAACATTAAAGTGGCCACTCTAGGACTTTTCTACTTTATACTCATGATACTTTCTTTTCTTGATAAGCCAATAAAAAGTTTTAGTTTGTGAAATAAAGATCTAATTGCTATCTCCTCACCCACAAACGTGTCATAGCATTTCCCCTCGCCACTTTCAAAAATTGGTAAATACCATTTTGAACCACTGGCTCTGCTAACTATTTTACTTGCTTGTTTATTCAGTTTATAGCCGCCCATTTCAAACCAGTGACTTTGGGTGGCTAACAATCATTTAAAATGGTTAAAAATAACTGCACACAAAAGGAAATTAAATACAAATAGTAGCCAAGGTATGTTATAATCCATGGTATCATCAAGGGGTGGGCTGCTGCCGGTTGTAACAAGCGGTTCATAAATGTGAGCATGCGTGCATTCTGCTGGTTTGCAAATGTGAGCATGCGTGCAGCATTGAAAAACCGGCAATTATATAGGATTTGTTAGCGCCAGTGTGGCTGGGGGGGCCAGCCCTGATTGGAACTACCAGTTCACCCGAACCAGTCTGAACCAGCAGCAGTCCACCACTGGTATAAGCATAATCAGGAAATGAGGAGCCTTTCACACATTTGGGACCTTAAGCCAAGTCCTACAGTCTTTCAGAAAAACCAGCAGGTTTGGGGCCAACCTGATCTCTGGAGGAAGAATGGCTGAGAAGACACATTGCCTGGTGCCTGCCAATCGACATTCCATGGCTAATGGGACCCAGAACATGCCCATCCTACCAAACAAAATTGTACAAATAGAAAATGGGAGAAGATGGTCCCTCAGGTATTCTGGTCCCAACCCATGAAGGCCTTTAAAGGTGTCAACTGGTACCTTGAATTTTACCCAGGAACACACTAGCAACCAGGAATCCTGTCTTTTCTTTTCTTGACAAAATTTAGAATGAGAAAGTGCAAGTTTAAGCACTTAGTATTTGGATATTTATTTACACAAGCAAAATATAATGGAAGCAGATAGTATTCTTTTAACATCACAACCTGTAGTTCTGAAGTTTAGCATCGCAACCTGTAGTTCGCCAGAGAGAAAAATTATTCTTGATTCCAACAACTTGAAAATTTCTGCCAACCTGAGAAGGTGATTTTATCAAGTAAAGTTTGGTATCATACTTGAAAGAAAGAAAATTTCCATTGCTTAAAGGTTATAATTCTTTGATGAAATTTCAGGTAGTCATTCTGAATAAAGAACACTTTACAAACCTTACACAAGATAAAATATCCCATGTCCTGGGATATTTTATATAAAACATAAACCATCGCACGCACCTATAATCTGAACCTTCAAACAGATGCACATAGTTTTATATTTATGACCACAATTGACCCCAAATTTTCTGTTGTTAGCCAGTTTTTAAGTGAGTGGTTTTACAATGGTTGTTAAGCAAATCACTGTAGTTGTTAAATGACTCATGCAATCCTTAAATGAACCTGGCTTCCTCCATTGACTTTGCTTGTCAGAGGCTCCCTAGAAAGGATGCAAATAACAATCCCAGGATTCAGGAATGCTGCAACCATCGTAGATACAAACAGTTGTAAGTCAAGGACTACTTGTACTCACCCAATGTGATGTGATGTGGCATATACCATCATTGGTAAAATATATGACTACTTTGATATGAGAAGTAATTTCCATGTTAACTTTACTACAGGTATTTTTTACCAGTTAGTCATATTCAAGAAATTTAAATAATTAAAATTCAATAAATTTGTTCCACATTTTCATAATACTTTCAGATACTGATCACAGAACTTACATCTTATTCAATACCAGGGTAGAAGGTAGACATCTTTACCAGTTAGGTTGTATAAATTAGAGAGAAATCTAGGATTTATTTGGGTCAAACAGTTTAACATATTTCAAGCTGCCAGATTTTCATCCATTATTTGGAAGACTAAACATTTTCTTTCCTAATTCAAGAAGGTCTTATTAAATGGAATCAGTATGTTTTGTGTGGAAAGTATATTGCCAATCAGTCCCTTTAAAAAAAAAAATCACGTTTTCCTTTTAATGCTATCTCCTGCTCACAAATACATTCTGATTTGCAGTGTTATTTTGACCACATGATGAATCAGGACTATTAATGAAACCGTTACTACCATTAGACCAAGATTATATGTCAACTGAAAACGCACAGTCTGCAATCCTGCATACAGCTGGCTGCTTAAATTCTCAAAGACAACATGACTGAAAGAGCATAACTACATGCTGAATAAAAGTCTTCTCTTAAAGCAACCAATACAGATTAATTTGATTTTTTTTAAATAAGCCAGAATGTACTATAACTTTGTTGTTTGTTAAAATCTAAGACAAGTAAACAAGCAAAAATCAAAATGAATATGGCATTAGAAATGCCCTGCTAACTTCAAAAGCAGGAATACTGAGCACAGAAAACTTTTTCTTTCATTATCATCTGTCAATAGTAGACCTAATTGAAAACTTCTAAATTTAAAACAGAGCAGCATGTAGTCTCTATCTTATTCTACCTATACATCAATAGGTCATTCTCAGTTAATTAAGTGGAGGCGTAATCAGCTTAATTTATGTACTCCAAAGCAGTTAATGATATCTTAGTACAGTACCTGACGTTTGGCCTGCCCATATAACATGCAGAGTATTCCAAATCTATTCTGTTGCTCTCTGACTTCAGTTTCCTCTTTATTCTTTTTTTTTCCATATTTCTTCTCCATCTGTTCATGTTGAAAATAAATCAAAATTCCTGAAATAAACAGCAAATGGGGGCCTTAATTAAAATAGCAAGCTAACAATAATGACATTCTTCTAAGGCATAAAACTCTAAATAAAACAGTAACTTGTTACAGCAAAAGCTATAAATTAGCAGTACCAAAGACATTTAGCATTGCTTATAAGGCTAAAACTAACAGAGAAACGAGACTAAGAAGCTTAAACGTTTTCAAGAATTATATCCTGAATGCTGGCTGCTAAAAAGAAAGAGTAAACAAGTGTTGGGTTTAATAATTTTATAAGTGTCTGAATCCCAGAAGTTCAAAATGTGGTACCTAGACAAGTAGATCATCATTTTTCTATTGCAGCAAAAATGCTTCCTTCTTGCCATCTCTGCAGCTTGTCTTCATTTTACTGAAGCTGCAAGTTTACACACAAAGACAAACCACAATGTCAACCAATTGGACCTCACTTAAGGAACCAAGGCGATCGATTCGTAAAGCAAAGAATGAACAGGACCCCATTTCTGAAGTACGTTGCTCAAACTGCTCTTTCATTAAAAGATGCTCTCTCTTATTGATTTTGGCTTAAGTAATGAGAAAGCTTATCCAAAAATCTTTAGCATTTGGGCTCAAGTTAAGGAAATCAATAGAGTCATTTCCCATTTGAACTGCATATGTGAATTTTATGTACGAGAGACAAGACAAAGCCCAAATCAGATAAATCAATAACATTGCCAATAGAACATGAAACTGACAAATGGCATTTTTAAGCAATTAAAGTGAGCTGTAAACACAGAGAGGTTAATCAATTACAATCTTTGGCTATTAACAGTTTTTAATTTGTATAAATATTATATAGTAAAGTGATTCCTGGTAAATGAGGTGGTATGTTTGGCTTTCACCCAATAATGGAACATTTATTACAAAAGGATGTAAAGAATAGATAAAGACTTGTATTTAAATAACGTACATTTTCCGCAATTGTAATGGTACATGGAAATGACCTTGGGAGACAGAGCAATGAGATGCAGCCAAGGAAACCATGAGATAAAAGGCATCTTAGCCCTTAGCAGGAATGTGGGTGGGGGAAGAGGGCAGAAGATACTCTTCCTAGTTTTTTAGGTTGTAAAAGAAGACAGAGGAGAAAATTACTTTCAGACTTAAAAGAATGTCAGCCTCATGAGGTAGACCACACACGAAACATGCTGAGTTTGAGGTAATTCTATTTTATTGTAAGGTTACATTAACAGAATATTGCAAGTCTAAAAGTTCTCCTCTTCCAAATTCATTTCCACATACCATTACAATAATGTAGGAAATACATAAAATATGTGTAACCTTAGTATGATCAATGAAATACAAAATTCAGGATTTAAGGACTTATTGCATGATTAGACAATCTTTTTTCAAGTACCATTCCTACAGGTTTTGGTATCAGACATACTATCTTTATTCTGAACATAAATATTAATAATATTGATTTGCAAAATGCTTCTTTTCCATATAATACCAATAGAACTATGAGACATACTACGGTCTCTCATTTTATCTAGTTTGCCGAACTGGTTCTGAAATCTGTAATCCAATACTTGTGGAAGTCTTAATGTTTTTGTAACTGAGTAACAAAATGTAGATAAATTATTGTTCAATGAAATAAAGTGTTGATCTTAGCAGTACCTGACAATATTTCTTTTTAGAGTCAGGTGGAGAATGTTAAGAGCGAAAGCCAATCTATGACTTCTTTTTTCATAGTAGCTGGGAACTATGATACAGTCAGTGAGGCTGAAAGTAAACAAAAAAAATTACCATATTTTTCTGAGTATAAGACGCACCTTTTTACCCCCCAAAAGGGGGTGAAAATTTAGGTGCGTCTTATACACCGAATGTAGCCCTGCCCACCCACTGGCCCCCACCCTTTGGCCTCTGCCTCCCAGCAGTTATCTCCTTGCAAGCAAACAGCAAGAAAAAACAGCCACATTCACCTTCAGTATAGGCTAATTAGCACAAGTTGATTAGCACGGCCTCCCGACTCTCAGCTGATTTGCTCTCAGCTGTTTTGTGCAGGGTCTTTTGCAAGCTCTTGTTTTGCAAGCTCTTTGCTTGCTGCAGAGTGCTGGAGAAGTTTTTTTTTTTTCCTAGCTAAAACGAAACTGAAAGTAAAGCAGGCTCTGCTGCAATGTGACAAAATGAGGCAGGGAGAGTGATTTCTTTTTCTTTTTGCTCACCAAAAAAGAGAGGTACAAACAATGGGAAATTTAGGGCAAAGAGGAGAGTTCAAGATTTTAAAACACAAAAGAAAAAAAGGTCTATAATTAATTGATTTGTAAGAAATTGGATTGCATGGAAATAATTGAAATATTCATGTTCATATTGATTAATATACAAAAAAGATAGTTATAACTAATTGATTTATATAAAAATGTTGAATTTGTATTAAACAATTGTAATATTAAATAATTAACCAATGTGAGGATGGATATAAAAATAGATGACAATGGAAAGGGGTATAATATAGAATAGAAGGGAAAAATTGAATTTGATTAAGATTAGAGATGAGAATGAAGGGTAATATTGGTTTTTTTAAAAAAATAGACAAGGAATAAATATGGCAAAAAGTAAATATAGAAATTGTAAATTTAATTGAAATGACTAAACACTGTTTAAATTTGTGAACCAGCCAAATACTCTGTTCAAAGAAAATATATTGTATGTTTGTATGTGTGCTTGTCTAAAAAATAAAAAAAAACTTTTTTTAAAAAAAACAACCCTAAAAAGTAGGTGTGTCTTATACTCTGGTGCATCTTACACTCTGAAAAATACGGTAAATAAAAATTTAACTTTCCCAAATTCCCATGATAAATAAATGCTGCCATTTAAAAAATTTGTTTACAAATTTTAGCTAAGGTGTGTAGAAAGCACATCATAATACTAATGGGGATCTTTAACAACCCTAGCATCAAGTAGGAAACAAACTCTACACCTAACTGAAGACAAACCTAGCAGACAATTTTGTCTCTCAAAAGGTACAGGAGGGAAGAAGGGTGTTAGCTGTACTAGACTTAATTCACACTAAGAAAGATGAAATGGTAGAAGGAGTTCAAGTTACAGGACAATTTTGGGGGAGCGTGACCATCCCATTTTGGAATTCAACATAATCCAAGCACAAGCAATAGAACATAGTCAAACTAGTGTCTTGGATTTTCAGAGAGCTGATTTCATCCAATTTAGAGAGAGCCTGGGAAGGTTTCCATGGTTGGAAATCCTCAAGGAGAAAACAATGCAAGTAGCTTGGGAAACTCTGAAAATCAGATTATAAAAGCCCAGTCTAGCACAATAACACTGATAAAAGAAAAATAAGATATCCTGGAAGAAACTGAATGGCTGCATAAAGAACTCAGATTAAACTGAAAGACAAAAAGGACAAGTATAAAAGGTGGGAAGAGGAGCACATGACTAGAGTAGAATACCAGCATATTACCCAAATCTGCAAAGATGAAGTCAGGAAAACTAAGACTCGGAATGAATTTAGGCTTATAACAAATATCAAAAATAATAATAATAAAAGTTTCTTTCAACATGTAAAAATAAGAAAAAAGTTAAGAAAATGACCATTCTACTAATGAGAGAAGATGGCAAGGAGGTAAAGGGCAACAGGGAGAAAGTGGAACTGCTTAATTCATTCTTTCCGTTATCTTTATCAAAAGAAAAAAAAATAGTGCAATATAACAAGAATAATACCATAAAAGACATATTTAAATACATTTTACATCTTGTCCATTTTAAATACAATTTAAAATGGACAAGAAAATGGTAAGACAAGACCTATCCATTCTAATTGAAATCACCAGAACCTGATGGATTATACCACAGGGTTTTGAAGGAGTTGGCAGATATAGTCTTGGAACCACAGAACCATACCTTTCAAAAATCCTGGAGAACAAGGGAACCTACCAGAGGACTGGAAAATTGCTGATGTGGTTCCAATCTTCAAAAAAGAAAAAAGAATGGACCCAGGAAACTACACACCAATCATACTGATGTCAATACCTGGGGAGATTCTGGAAAAGATAAAGCAATGGATCTGCAAACACATAGAAACAAACAAAGCTCTTCCTGGAAGACAACATGAGTTTGTCAAAAACAGATCATGCAAGATATACATTCTTTGATAAAGAGTTTAAATTAGTGGACAAGCGAATTGCTATGGGCAAAGTATACTTGGATTTCGGTATGGCATTTGACAAAATGGACCAAAGAGACTTATCAAGCAGAGGTACAAATTAGAGTTTACAAGAAATTTCTTGACAGTGAGAACAATCAATCAGTGGAATGGTTTGCCTGAAGTTTGAGTGTTCTACTACTAGAGATTTTTAAAAGTAATTAGATAGCCATTTGCCTGAAATGGTATAGGGTTTCCTGCTTGATCAGGAGATTAGTCTAGAAGACCTTCAAGGTCCCCTCCAACTATTCTGTTATTCCTCTTGTTGATCAAGAGGAAGAGCTCCACCATTTTTAGAGAAGATATGCAAATTAGAATTTAAACTAGTTTACTTTTTCCTGCTACTGCTTCCTGCTCTTTCCCACATCATGAATTAATGAACACATGGACTCCTTTTAGTTTTTGGACTTCTTATATTTTACATTCTTCTCTAGCCTCACTGCACTCCGAAAGTTAGCCTTTCTGATTCCATTCTTACAGCTTTGAACCTACAGTTCTCATTATTAACATCTCCTTCTATTTCCTAAAGATTTCTCTCTCCCTCCCTCCCTCTCCCTCTCCCTCTTTCTTCAACTACCTGTTAGCTCAATATTCATTTATACAGGTGTCTTCAGACTTTCCCCAAATTTCCTTATTATAAGATCATTTATGTGTTTCCTTTCAATATTACGTTCTTTTTTCAAAATTGCCCATTCTACTTAAGACTTACCTTTTAAGACTTGAAACCTAATTTTCACCTAATTTCATTAAATTCAACCTTCCTCCATCAGCAGGATATCTAACTGACTATCAGTTTTATCTCTCTCCAATATTTTGAATTCCAACATGACATAGGCAGTTTCCCTCAAGATGTTTGACACCTTCAGTCCATTGACCAATCCCTCTGTGTTGGTGAGGACTGAGGCCAAGGATCCGATTCCCTTGTTTGTTCTTCTATCTCTGAAAAATGAAATTGTCAGCAGCAGAGATACGAAATCTGTTCTACCTCTCCCTCCTAGCCGAGTTAATTTTCCAGCTGATATCAGAGTAATTGAAGTCTCCCATTACTACTATAGCCTGCCCTCTTGAACTTTGTGGGTTGATTTGAAAAGGAATAATTCACACTTCTTCTGCCTGGGTAGATGCCTGTAATAAACTCCCAAATTGCATCACTTTTGTTTCTTATTCCATTTGGTAATCTTATGGAAATCTTTTCATAGGATTTCCATGTCAAGGATTATTATTTTTTTTCCACAGGCATATCAGTTTATACACACTTAGCTTTCTTTTCTGTTGAGTCTAGCATCAGACCAGCCACAATAAACTCTCTAATTTTGATAGATAATACACACTAGAAACTATTTAATTTTGTCTTTTCCTAATAAAACCTGTTGGGTCTCCTGGCCACCACAATATCTAAAATACCTTTGTGCATATAAATTAGAATCTAGATAAACAGAAGAGAAGTTCATGCTCTGCCCACATTTCTATTCAGAAGCAAAGGGACTCTCTCACAGGTTTTATATACTTTAAGTATATGCTGTACTTTAGTTCTTGCTGCAGTACCTAGGTGCATCTATTGATTACCATTTTAAAACATTACTGTATCTTTATCTTGAATTCCATACAAAAAGGATTTTCTCAAGTTTCAATACAAACAACAAGCAATAAATATTGTTTGCATTCATATTTTTGCAAGTTCATGCACTGCTTTAAATGCATAGAGTTTCTGACAAAAAAGAATTAGATTAGCCATTTCAGCATTGCAATGTAGCAATATTATAAAATTATTTCTGAAATCAATAATGCTTTTGGTTCCATGGCTAATCTTACACTGGAATGCTGTTTATAAAGATATTAAATAAATGGATTACTCAGATTTTTGCTATGTCTTTCCAGAAAAAGATCCTTCAAGAATTTATCATTTGGAATTGGGATAATAAATGAATGCAATCTTTATTAGTGGAAGGTACAGTAATATACATAAAACAAATGCTCATTGAATTATACAGTGTGATAACATCTACATGCCTACTTGTGCTTGTCATTTTTTCTGCCTTTTGGCCACATCAGAATTATAACAACTTGATTTACCCACTACATTTAATACATAATATAACAAAACACCAATATGTATGGCTTATAATGTATAATTTAAACATGATTATTATATATTTCACCCCTACCTTCCTGACTTAACCATGATCTCTTATGCATTGAGATATTTTTGTCTGTATGAAATGCAGTTCCCCATATGAATGTCAGTTTGAATTAATGAATATTTTCATAAAAATATTCCAGCAATGAATGTTTTAAAAACCTTGTCATAACAATCACTAAATTTACACATGACAGCAAGCATGTGTTACTGCATTTTTATCTTAAATATTTGATGATTTTCTCTTTAAACCCAAGATTCATAACCCAAAGGACTTTCCTATGGTATATGGAATTCAAGAGACATTAGAACAGCCTTAATTTTCTGCATCAGTAATATTGTTCAGAGAAGCACTAGATAACATCTTTTATTTCTACTCTGCTGCTTTATTCAAATATTTTAATCACATTTGTAGTTATTTCCTCCTCTCGGATTCTGTAGCCATATCTGCACAGAAATTATTATCAGTGATCTCTTTGTCCCAGGTAAAATGGAAATAATTTTTATAATGTATTAGGAAAGACAATATATTAGAACCTCGTTCTTTCTCCTATGTATACACATATATTTAAGTGCCCATAAATAATTCTGATTGATTATCATAAAAATATCCTTGGAAGTTACGTCATCATAAGCAATGATCTATGGAGTACAGATATTCTATTTGCTGATAGGCAGACCTTGAAAATGCAGACTTGTGATTTCCTCCCCCCGCTTCCAAAAATGGTTAAATGTTTTTACTTATTTAAAAAGGAAACCAACAAACCATTGTTGGAGCAATATATTACTATGTTATAACTGAAGGTTGTCCACTGAAGGGTCACCCTCACTTGACCTTGTTTGCACAGAAAGGTAAGCTCACCATGGTAACCTTGGTCTTGTGGCTTTCTATACAGTAAATCATTTCAGCTCTCCTTGTGTAATTCTTTTATTGGCTGTGCAATTGAAATGTCATGCTTCACGAACAGAGAAGCTAGTAATTTCTTACGGATGATTAAACCACCTCTGTAATGTATGAGCATGGATGAAACTGTATGTAACAGTCTTAGGCATGAAAATCATGGGAGAAAAAATGAACACTTACATTTTTCAGATGCTCTAATACACAATTACCTATGATCACATGCTACCTAAAGATACACACTTTCCGGACACATCCAATGCCCAACCTTTTTTAGAATCTTCATAGTGACATCTCTGAAATGAGTACCTCCTGATTTTTTCTTTTACCTTTCCTTTTCAAATCCTTGTTGGATATGTAAGTGTAAAAATGTCAGAGAAGGCATACAGAGGATCATTAGTACATTAAAAGATTGCTTTTTACCCAATCTGTTCATTTTATCTCCAGTAATAAAACTGAAGGAATTTAAATCAAGGATTCTAATTCCTAAGAAAGTCCACTGTACTTTCAAATAATTTTTGTACCGATTTTCCAAAATATACCAAGTTTAGTTCCATGTTTGTTAAAATGATTTATACATGTATTTATATCATGTGTACCCAAGTGGAAAAAAAAATGACCCTGAATTAAAGTCACCTTTTCAATGAATAGTTAACAGCTCCCTAATTTTGTCAACCTAAGAGTACCAATTTTAACTGAAACGCATCCTGGAGATTTTCCCCAAGTGTGAAAATATATCTGTGACATATTTGCATAATATATAAGCAGACAGTTATGGCTCTATATAAACCTTTCAAAAGCTACATTCCAAAAATGACAAAGCCAGGACAAAAAGAAATTTATAACTAGTAATTAAATTAATTGCCTATAAAACAAGGTATCCCATTTGCAAAATTAATTGATCCTCATCGGCATTCATACAAGCTACTCCCTCACAGAAACACTAAAAAACATGTACACATATATCCCCTCTCCCTTTTTCCAACACGGAAGGAAAGAGATGGAGAGCAATGGTGGATGAATGCAGGGACCAGGAAAAAGCAGCTGCACAGAGAAAGATATAGAGGAAAAGCTTCTTAAGTATTAAAATCCACTTGGCACCTCATCCCTGCCAAATAGCATCAATTTTCAGGCTAACACTTGAGTTATCTACAATTTACTAAAGGTAAAACTTCAGCTATTTACATCTCCTGCCCATTGTTTTGTTATTGACAACTTATCAATGAATAAGTGATATCATTGAATCTAACAAGACCCTGTGTACGACTAAATATGGGAGGAGGAGGCCTTTTTCTTCCTACCAGATAAATACAAAAGTTTATTGTATGAAGTAATAAGAGGCATGAGCCCAACCAGTGTCTGGAATGGTACTGATATTTGGGTTCATTCAATAATTGCAGTACTCCGAAACTATCATTTGAACTTGCAATTCCATTTAGCACTGATGAAATTTCCATTTCGCCAGAGGAAGTTTTACTCCAATGTGCAAGAAAAGAGGCAATCTCATGCACCGAAATCTATTTATCATACACATCAGGAGCTCATGAATCTTCAGACCACTGGCTTTTCTTCAAGACTGTGAAAATTATCTCCCATCTTTGCATATTTAAAATACATAGTGTTTACTATATTTTGCTATGCTGCAATACAGTCTCTTCAGGCTACTACTATTTATGGCAACTTTCCTCATTTACAGCATATGGATTTCATTAAGAATGGCAGTTATAGGTGCCAGTACTAATTTGCTCTCTTCAAAGTAGATCAAAATATCCAAAAAATCTCTATTTCTTAAATTACTTTAAATGTGCATGGAGTCACCCAATTGTCTTGGTATCATATCACCATACGGAGCTGTTTTCCTGCTTCAGTTTAGTTAAAGATACATATTGAAGTCTAATTACTTTCATTTAATGCCAGTGCCCATGAAAAATATCATATTCTTAAGTCTTTAAAATGATATATACCTATAGTTGCACTTAAGTTTGGAATCAAATTATCTGTTGTTTTATTTTAGAAAAAAATACTTCCTAGCACATTACTATCTATCAGAAACTAAAGTTGTTATTCCTTGGTTACTACATTGTACTATGTAAGTTGAGATTTAAATAGATGAGGAGTTATGCAGCTATCACCTAAGGTTCATAAATTTAGAATTTTCAAACCATACTTCAGAATTGAGGAATGCATTTATGATAGGATAGAATTTTTAACAAGTGAATTTGGCTGGATTCGCATATTACATTAAGCAATAATGTGGCTTGATCATCCTTTGTTTAATAAACCATCATTTGTGTTAAAAGGGCACAATTTCATTGTCAGGGTTCTAAGTAAAACCCTCAACAAAAGAAAATTCCGAGGCTTGAGTTTCCTCAAACTTACATTTTATTAGAGATGTCATATTGGCACATCTGGGAAAACCCGAATCTGAAAGTTCCCAGGTTTTCCCCACCCAAAGGAAAGATCAAGTCCCTGCCCAACACCCACAAGTCCATCACATGGTCCAATCAAACATCATCCCAACTGGAGATGCCTCCCAGCTCCAGCCTCCCAGGTGCAGGGCAAGATGGCTTTGACTTCTTGAGAAAGAATGTTATTATGAATATATATCACCCATGCCCCATACAATCCCCCCTCCCAGTTTCCTAGTAAACGTGGCAGGTCTGAAGGCCTAATACAAAAGATGGCTTCCAGCCTGACATTCATTGCCTTGAGGAACACAGCATGCTTTAATGTTGATAGGTAATTGGAAATTAGTCAATTGTGTGTCAAGCCACTTTAATCTTTGAAAAGTACATAACCTTTTGATATGTGACCTAACATTGATAACCTCTATGCTTTTGAAATATACTTATTTCAGCTAATCCCAGTTAGCAACCAAATGACAGCACATTTACCCATCTGTAGTAAAATGTCCATGTCCTGGTTATGGAAAATGAGTGATCACTGTGGAAAACAGAATGTTAGACCAACAGTATTTTGGTTTGTCTAAACACATTATTTCTTATATGACCAATGCAGTCTTTCCTTCCATAAATATTAGAAAAGAAGAACACAGAATATTATACATTATATCTTCATGATGTCTTATCTTTATGGCAAAACAATAAATGTAGAAATCACGTATAGAGAATAGACCACTGGGTCATATTAATCTATTCACTGGTTATTTCCAATATCAAAAAATTTCTAAATAGACTAAACCCTAGGAAAAAAAATATCTTGGTTATTTTGCTTCCTCTTTTGAGTAGCTACTAATAATCAAAACTAGGTTTTTCCATTGTGTAAATTTTAAGGCTATTCCCCTAACATTTACTTTGGTATGTAATCAAAGTAATAAATTCTTAACAGTTCTGACTTTTACATAAAATAATATAAACTTTCTAACCATTTCTGAATTCCCATTTGCCTTAATGAATATACTATATGTGGAAGCGCTAGTTATTATTGCTCTTTTGCATAACCTATGTCTGCTCTTAAACTACCTGGAAAGCATGAGATAAAAATAAGCTTTGAAAAGAAAGCCACCCTTATCCATAAGCCTTAAACTAGTATTTCATGATATTTCAGTTGAGTTATTTTTATCATTTTATGTTAGTAAATAGACACTATCAATAAATATACTTGAGTAGACAACAACAAAGCTGGAAGTACAGACATCTGTTATAGAAGGATATATTGCCAAGATGAGTAGAGAAAAAATGTTGATGTTTTTTCAGGTAGAAAAAGTAATGATTAACGGAAAAAGTGGATAAAATGTTTTTCTATCTTTTTCATATTGAAACCTGGAGCTATTGATTCAAGAGGAATGGACGGAGATGCACAACACTGAAGAATGTATTATCACAAAGTATAGCAATGTTCACTAACTGAGGAAGTTTTCATGGAAGATCAAATGAATAAAGAGTGGTAATTGCTATCTATCCTATATAGCTTATGTAGCCCTTTACTTTCTGGAAAACACTAGCAAACGGATGTTTTTATGGTTATATCCTGCTTGTGGTCACTGTAGGGAAAGAAAACTAATTTATGGGAGCCTTAGCTTGCTCTAATGTACTTATATTTATTTCTAAATTACTATCATTAAAAAAGCTTTTTCTTTGGACCAATGTATACTGGCATACACAATTTCTGTTCCTGGTTAAAAGAAAAAGCTACAAGTGAAGAAATAATTTTTATTATTTAATCGTTCTTTCACATCTACCTCTAAAATTTATTAGACTTATCAATGTGCCAAGTTCCTTTTAGATACAGGCTCATCTACATCTTCAGGGATTTTTGCTGGTAAAGAAATGAAAAAAAATTTGAGCTCTGGCCAAATCAAAAACCTAAGTGGGAGCAATATTTAGCCAAAAAGAAAAAAGAAAAAAAAAGAAAAGTCTCAATAACTTAAGGAAATTATATTAGTTAAAATTTCATTTCAATTATATTAGTTGAAATTTCACTTAACTGGAAACCTTCTGGTTGAAAAAATTTCTAATAGATGCAGCAAGTAGCCACTAGTTGCAAATAAAAGGGTTCAAGATTTCACCATTTGTACAGATTTGGCCCTTTGTGTTCTGCTACATTGTTTGATCTGCAGAATATATTATGAATTCAGTATTGCTGCATTTCAAACATTTGATGTTTTAAAATATTTTTTGTATTGTATGGCATAGCACAAGACAGCAATACTGGAGTTTTCAACATAGGATTAAAGGGGGGCTTATTAGAATGCAGTTCTGTCAACATTTAATAAGAATTGGTGCCCAGTCTTCATACTAGACCTGTGAATAGTTCCTAGAAAGAACATACCATTGGCTTTTACTCTGTCACTGAACGTTAATGCATCTTGGAGATATACTTTGATATTAATACGAATCAGAAGTTCCTAATGTGTCATGCAGGGACACTACTGTATTGAACTTTCTTGGTGATCAATAACATAAGAGATAACAAAATATTGTATTTTCAATTGCTGCTGGGTTTTCTTTTTTTTTTTTTTGCTTCAAAATTTGTATTCTTGCAGTTCTCATAACAGAAGAAATGAAAGGATGTAGCAACCTGCTAAAAACTTCTTTCAAGTCATACATGAATATTCAAATTCATCATTTTATCCTTAATCTCAGTACAATAATACTGAAAATAAAAAATACACATGAACATTCAATGATTATGTTACATAAAAAGAACTATATTGGGGAGTAGTTATTTATTTATTGTTTGTCCATTATCTTAGAATATATTGCATAATATTCTATTATTTTCTATTATTATTATATTATATATTATTAATATAATATATTATTATCTATTATTATATTATATTATTATTAGAATATATTGTATATTTTAGAATATATAGAATATATAGAATATATGATCTTAGAATACATTGTGATGAAATCTATGTTGAAATAGTCCATATGGCTTCATAAATGGCTTAAAGAGTCCAAAGTGAAAACATTTCTGCCTAAAATGAACATTCCCAAAGTAGCAAATAAGTGCTAATTATTAGTGGTATGTATAAACTTCCAACATGATTAAATTATTCCATTATTGTAATCAAAAATCTTAGGTAAAAAGCATTCACATTTTATTAAAATGTTAGAAACTCATTAATGTCTTGGTGTTTCTGGATAATGATGATTTATTAAAACACAGAAATGATGATTTATTAAAACATGTGATGATCTTTCACATCTTTATACTTTCCATATGTTAAAAGTACACACACACCTTGAATTCTTGATCATGCTGATACTAAAGGTTGTGAATTATATGTATGTATGTTTGTATGCATGTATGTATGTATGTATGTTCACATACCATATTTCCCCAAAAATAGGAATCTCCCAAAAATAAGGCCAAGCCTGATTTTTGGGGTGGGTGTAAATATACACCATCCCCTGAAAATAAGCCCTAATGAAGGAGTTGGAATGGCCAGCACAGGAAGCAGCCCTTCCCTTGTCCGTCAGCTAATAGCAGCTGGGCCCCTTAATTGGGACCTATGGATCAGCTGAGCTGATTGGGAGCTGCCTCTCATTCTCTTTTCTCCCACCAACCATTCATCCATCCATCCCCCTCACCTGTAAACTCCTGCCCCACTTGCAAGAGAGCAGCCACCCAGCTCTTCTTGCCATGTTGTGCTCATCCAGCATTGAGGATGGCTTCCCCTGCAGCTTCCAAACCCCAGCTGGAAGCCACTGGAAACAGAAAAGACGCTGCTTGGGCCAGCCACCTGCTGCCAAGTCTTCCAGGAGTCAGGGCAGAGAGTCTTCCGGCAGCCGGGGCAGAGAGGCGGTGAAGGGCGAAGGGAGCAGCAGCCTCATATGGGAAGACCACACTGCCACTGCTGCCACCTTCTGACCACTGGGATGGCTTCCTCTGCGGCTTCCAAAACCCGGCTGGAAGCCGAAAAGAGGCTGGTTGGGCCAGCCGCCTGCTGTCGAGACTTCCAGGAGCCAGGGCAGTCACATGGAATTGGAACCATAGAGCGGGCAGCTTTCAAAAGAAAATAAGACCTTGTCTTATTTTTGGGGAAACATGGTAGATACATACATACATACATAGGGAGAGAACATTGTATATTTAAGAGAATGTTAAATGTGGCCTAAAAATCACTGACATTTCAACTATGATAAAATACTATCTCTACACTTCACCTATCTAAAAAAATAGGTTAAGTAGATTAAAATTCTGAGGTTGAAAATCACCATTTAAGCATGATTCCAGCCTCTTTTGAGCTGACAGCTGATTTCACAAGTCAGTCATGCTATCTTACATGTTGTGATTACATGGCCTTAAGGTAATAAATTTGTCTTGAATATAGAGGCTCCCTTACTCTAATTTTTCTGTATTGTGGTCAAAATTGTATCCTGTGTCTGACTTGATCTTGCAGAGACCACACTATTAAACATACAGAAAAGTGACCACAAGGAGGAGCTTAAAAGTATTAGAAACTACATCTGTAGATGTTCTCAGGCTACCTCTCTAATTGACCTATGTATAAAAAGGTAGCTTCTCCTCACACATATGTGCTAATTGTTCCCGACTCTAGGGGGCGATCTCATCTCCATTTCAAAGCTGAAGAGCCAGTGCTGTCTGAAGACGTCTCCGTGGTCATGTATGACTAAATGCCAAAGGCGTATGGATTGCTGTTACCTTCCCACCAAAGGTGGTCCCTATTTTTCTACTTGCATTTTTTGCGTGCTTTCAAACTGCTAGGTTGGCAGAAGCTGGGACAAGTAATGGGAGCTCACTCCGTTACACGGCGCTAGGGATTCGAAGGGATGCCATTTGACTCTGTCTCAAACTGAAAGACAATATAGATCTGCATTTTTTGCTGTCCGCTCTTCTAACATAGGCATGCTGCTTTGGAACAGAATTCCTCATTCCTTTGGAACAGAATTCCTAATGTGAAATCTGTGTCCTGAGAACCTTCCTGGTTTTCAGTACATAGCAGCCTAGAAGAAGTCTCTGCTCAACTGAAAGTCTCCTAACAAACCAAATCAGTCTCCAGCTATACAGTTCTTCTATATTGTTTCCAGCTGGGTAATTATGAGAAAGGGTAGAGGAACTAGTTGAATTCCTCATACTAATTTAAAAGAACAGTTTGAAAAAGAAAGCTACATTCGTTAATGATTTGTTTAATTGCAATGGTACAAAACTGTTTTATATTCTCCTCAAAGGTCAATGGATGGACATTTTGTTAAAACTTAATTTATACAATCTACGTTTAATGGTTATTATATATAATTATTTGATTATTTGTTATTATGAAAAATAGCTTTGCCTAAGTGAATTGGTTTCCTTATGAAAATGCACAGGTACACAAACCCCTTTAACATATTGTTATGTAAGTAAAAATGAATGTTCAAAAGTCAAAAATCAGAGTCAAAATACTATTTATATCACATACTGCTGTATAAAACTCATACAATGGAGTATGTCTAATAGCTGAGATACAGTCAAAATTCCTGAAGATCAGTGGTGGGTTGCCCCTGGTTTGGACCAGTTTGCAAGAACTGGTAGTAAAACCAGCGGGAGGCTCTGCCACTGACCCGGATGTCATTATAGGTGATCTACGCATGTACAGAAGAGCGAGCGGGTGCAGTGCAATGCAAACCAGTAATAGAACATAACCCTGCTGAAGATGTAACATAATGGGAAAAAAAACCCCTCAGACAGGACCAAATTATTTTAGAATTATAAATAAATTGTGCACGGAAAACACAAAAGCTAAGCCTTTTGGATACTTCTCAACAATAAACCCTATAAAGTGTGTATGGCAATAGAATTATATACAGTATTTATTTCTTATTTTTCTCTGCAGATATTATAGACTATAAATGATAAGCAATGCCTTCTAATTCCAGAGATTCTTAACATTTTCTTAACATTAGAACAAAAGGGAAAAAAAGTTCAGGTACCATATGTTGTTCTTTTTCATATGACCAGTATAGAAACATGATGTATTTATATTTCTGACAGTACAAAGATGTGATAAAAAATCCTTCTTGGCAGAAGAATTTGTTGGTACCAGTTTTTCATGAAAATATCACTCCCATACATTTCAAAAGACCAAAATTTTATCTTGAGTGTTAATTTTATAATATTTTTGAATAAGAAACTTGAAAGGCCATTTTGAATCTTATCAAAATGGCATGCATCATCCTACAGTCATTACACATTATTTTACAATAGAAACATGATGAAAGGAAGAGAAAAATATCTGATTTCTTTGTCAGTTTATCCATTCATCTTCAACTCCAAGTTCTTCTGAGTCTCTTTTTTTTTCAAAATGAGATTGAAAAAAGATTACATGTTATTTGCAGTAATTTGATAACTGCATAAATTTTATTCACTAAACTGACAGTAAATGAACGATGAAAAAAACCTACCATTATTAATTTATTAGATTTAATGTGGATAAAAGGCAATATCTGATTTTTTTTACCCTAAAATTTGCATAATAAAAATCTATTGATCAGAAGAATTTTGAATTGCATTACCAGTTTGTCACCTTTGAAGGACAGGCTCCAAGCTCTCTTGGAGGCAGAATTATAATTTCTACACATTATATACTAAACACCCCACACAACCAGCAGACCTAGATATTCAACATTCCCTAACCCTTGAAAACTGTAACATTCTTGCTGATTAAACTGAATTGTAGTTCTTTATTTGCCATTATTTTCTCCAGTTAGTTTCTTAGCCAAATTCTGACTGTTGCCTCAGTAGCAGATTTCATCTTGTCTTTCAGGGCACCCCCTATGCCAGTGGTGAAATTCATTTTTTTTTATTACCTGTTCTGTGGGTGTGGCTTGGTGGGCATGGTGTGGCTTGATGGGTGGGGCAGTAGTAAGATACTGCAGAATTTCCATTCCCACCCCACTCTTGGGGGAAGTATATTACAAAGACTCCATTGCCACCCGGCTCTGGGGCCAGCCAAAGGTGGTATTTGCCAGTTCTTTGAACTACTCAAAATTTCTGCTACCAGTTCTCCAGAACCTGTCAGAACCTGCTGAATTTCACCTTTTCTCTATGCCCTCTACAAGAGCGGGCAAGCTTTCCAGTTCTACGGACTGGCAGCAGCAGTGTGGGGAGAGTGGATCATTCTGCGTGAGCAACAGCAGGTAATACATGTGCAGGAAGATCCATTTGTGCAAATGGATGCATGCCCCTGGTGCTCACACAATGAAGCTTTGCATATGAATGTACTCACTTGCTGCTTGTGCAGCCCAGTTCCAAACAGGTTGTGAGCCAGCTCTACAATTTGTCATAATCCCAGCAGGAAACTTAAAGGCAATAAGGTCATTCCAGGAGCTCAGCTAAAGCAAGCAGGACCTATATTGGGTAGCAGCAATATAGGAAGATGCTGGTGGCATCTTCCTAGAAGACTTGAATAATAATAAAGACATATGATGTGGGAAAACAATTGAAAATAGCCCAAAGCACATGTTTAGACAATATGAAAGGAGTTAACAACATAGTTCCTAATGACGGACTCCTAAGGTTGGATGCCACTCAATGGCTACTAAGCAAGAGCCAAGGATTTTTTGGAATCCTAATGGTTTTTAAAATGTGACTATGTTAAAGCCTTAGAGACATTTAGTTGCTGATATTTCCATGCAGTAAATTTTATCTAAGGCATCAGTGAATTGAAATATGTTTGGATTGGACACTTTCAATCAGACAGTCATATTGTCTATTACTCAAAACACAAAGAAACACGAAAAAAAGAAAAGGAGGAATGTTGCTTCCATAGTCAGGAAGGATATAACTAAGATAGTACTTGGCTACAATGTAATCAATGATTGAATAATATCAATCAGATTTAACAAGTAGTCCATTAATCTTTGATCATCTAAGCTTATCCTCCAACTACTGATGCAGAAAAAGAAGCTGATGAACTTTACAGTTTGTTCAGTTTCAAACTAAAAGAACATGAAAACAACTTATGCTGGAGTCCAGAATGTCAAAGTTGAAAATAATGATGAAAATTTTGTTGGACTCTAAGAAACTGAAATGAAGTTGGAGAATGACCAAACAATTTCTGAATATTTAGTTATAAAAGTAAAGATGTGACCAAGGACTGACAATGTGAAGTATCATGAACTGCTTATGTGCAACTTCCAGTTAAAGATAAGAAAAAAGAAAGAAAGAAAGAAAATTAACCAGTTTCAGTGATATAAGTTTGACCACATACCTATCATTTTCAAGAGGAACATCAGGAATTGCTTTGAAGTTCCTCACCTCATTGATAGGAATCCAGGTGAAGGTGACAGTAATAAAGACTGGAAAAGTGGGAATATGATTGAGAAGTTTAAATAATTGTGTAACAATAAGCCATACTATGGTGATTAAAAAAACTAGGAAAAATAATTTTTATTGGACAGTTTCCTAGCAATAGTAATCACTTACTAGTGGCAAATAATTTACCCCTACTCCATTGTGTATCATTTCTGATGATAAATTGGCCAATGGAACAGTGTATTGAAGCTAAAGAAACTTCTTTGGATGTTTTTGTCATGTTGCTGATAAATCTAGTTCCCACTGTGAGATACTTTTATATCATAGAAACAAGGCTTTAAACACAATATGATAATATGTCAAGCTCAAGAAGCCAGCAGAATCAATACCTAAGACTATAGAACTTTATACAATTGCAGAGCCAATTATTCTTGTAGCGCCATTGTAAATCTAAATATTTTGGAGCGAAGAATAAGAAAAAGTAAAAACAAAGCATTAGTAGCCGATGAATTCATGATATATGAATTAATACTGAAGAAAATATTTGTATTTCAGCAAATCAAACCAAAAAGTGATATGTAATTCAAATAGTTTAATCAATAAATATTGGAGGAAGGTTTAATTATAGGCATTCATGTTTCACACAGATTATAAAATAGTAGAACAGTTTTATATAAAAAAATTAAGGAAACAATAACAAACTATTTGGAAACAATTGGTTTGTCCTGAAATTCTGTGTAGTACTGAAACAAGCATGGATTATGCTTCTTCTGTAGTTGGATCATCAAAAGGATTTATACTGTTAATGAGAAAAGTAAACAATAATATTATAAAAATGCATTGCTAAGTATTGATTACAAAAATAGTTGCCCATGAGTTGAAAACTGCTGGACAATATCATGAAAATGGCAAACTAAACTTAATGAAAAATTAGAACAAATCAGCTTCCAAAAATTGTGGAAAGGAAGTGTTCTTATATGAATTAGCAAATGAGATGCTTGTTTTATTTACTCCTGAGCAATAAAAATAATTTTTGTGGCAGACACTTTTCAGTCTGCAAGTTATTTTATTTTACCAAGCTTATACACTGTTCCAATCATAATTTACACTGAGTGGTTCACATATTTTATCCTATTAAGGTGAGGTTTAAAATGTACATAAAAAGAAGTAACAAACAATTTATAATTCAGTGCCAAGCAGAATAAACAATTCAATTCGAATAGAATACCATATCCAAAGAAATAATGCATTTGTCGCTAAATCTTGATGAAGGAGCCAGGTTTTAATAACTTTTCTAAAATCCAATAAGGAGGCATCTTCTATTTGGGAGAGAATATATTCCCAATGAGAAGGACAGCAATTGAAAAGATGCAGAGAAGAGTAACAAAGATGATTAAGTGATTGGAGGTTAAATGGTATGAAGAACGGTTGGAGAAATTGAGTATGTCTAGTACAGGGATTCCAATCTTTTCTATACTCTGCACCCCTAGAATGCTCCTTATATATTCTCTTACAAAAGTAAATAACTATACGCATATAATTATGCATATACAGTATAGTTTTGAAACTTCTAAACTCAAGTTTTCGCACCCCCTGGAATATCATCTTGCAGCCCTGGTTGGGTTTAGAAATCTTTTCACTTAAATAACATCAAAAGAATCCTAGCTTAGTCTCACAGAATAGGAGGAATTAATGGACATAATAATCCTAATTTGAAATTAAAGTATATGGAAGTGGTTCTTGATGAGTTCTGGATACAGGTGAAGAATAAATACCCTCAAATTGCAAAAAAAAAAAGTTCTGATAATCCACAAACATTTTTCAACATCTTACTCGTGCATGTGAGGATTTTCTGTACTGAAAAACCATAAAAACAGCAAAAAGAGAGTGATTACATTTGGCAAAGTGTGCTTGTCCAGAAATCTGCCTGACATAAAATAGCTTTGTAAATCTTATCAAGCTTAAGAATCCCACTAAGTGACAAAATAGATGTTAAAATCCTAATAAATTGCTATTTGTTAAATTCTCTCAGAGTAATCCAAAATTGGAAATAAAACAAGCACTATAGTAAATAAGCAAATTTCAAAAACTATTCCAATAAACATCATTTATTGAGCTTGTAACTCTAATAAGGTGTTTTCTAAAAAGAAAAAAACCCATTGACCTTACAGAATCTATTAGTCTTAGGGCCTCACAGATTCTATTTTGAGGCGTCCTTGGTGTGCTCTGAGCTTGCTTGTTTTCTTGTAGACATCTCATTATTCAAACTAGGTAACATCATCAGTGCTAGTACTGATGATGTTACCTAGTTTGGGCAATTAAACGTCTGAAAGAAAACAAGCAAGCTTAGAGTAGACAAAGGACCCCTCATGTCAATCCTGAGCTACAAATAATCTCCTTTATTAGATTCTATTTTATTCAATAATCATAGCTATATGTCTTTAAAGTAACTATATTAGCAGAAAATGATACAGAATATATTTCTCATCAATGAAAAAAAGTTTCAAGAAATAGTTCATTAAAAATCAATGCATTTTTTGATGCATTATGTACATTAGTGCAATGACACTGTCAATAGTATTGTGGTTCTTCTCTTCTTTTACAAATAAATGATAAAAAAAAACAGTGTATCTCAAGATTCCTTAAACCTAACATTCAAGATAGTTTCCCTTCGATTTTCCATGAAGTCTAGCTGGATAGAAATCCTAAGAGTATTTCTCATTTACTTAAGAGTATTTCCTACTATATTCTGCATATATGATTTCTAAGTAATGTGAGCATGATTGCTCACCAGTGATGGAATTCAAATTTGAGCATGATTGTGTGAGCATGATTGTGAGCACCAGTGATGGAATTCAAATTTTTTTACTACCGGTTCTGTGGGTTGTTGGGCGTGGTGTGGCTTGGTGGGCATGGCAGGGAAAGGGTACTGCAAAATCTCCATTCCCACCCCACTCTGGAGCCAGCCAGAGGTGGTATTTGCCAGGTTTTTTTTTAATTTGATTTATATGCCGGCCTTCTCCGGAGACTCAGGGTGGCTTACAATGCGTTAAGCAATAGCCTTCATACTTTTGTATATTTATACAAAGTCAGCTTATTGCCCCCACAAACTTGGTCCTCAATTTACCCACCTTAGAAAGGATGGAAGGCTGAGTCGACCTTGAGCCTGGCTAGGATTGAATTCAGAGAAATTACAGGCAGCTCGTGTTAATTGCTGCCTTTAGTAGGAGGCATTAGCCCCCTACGCTACACAGGCTCCAGTTCTCTGAACCACTCCAAATTTCCACTACCAGTTCTCTTCAGAACCTGCTGAATAGCATTCCTGGGTTACATGGCTTACTGAGATCTTAAAACATAATTTTTTCCTAAGACCAAGAACATATCTTAAATTCAAGTGGTGAAACATTTAAAAATACCAAAAAAAATCTGGCAAAAAAATATTCGTTGTACGCTACTGAGTCGAACTATGAAACAGAATACATTCAGTAAAATAAAATCAGCAATCAATAATAGGAATCTTACAACTGCAGATGAAGGGGATAAGACCGACTCAGATTTAAGCTTAAATGTATTACTGCTTCCCATTAAGTATATTAAGCCAAATACAAAGAAAGTATTACAAATGCATAACACACAAAGAAACCACAAATCATTTCAGTATTTCCATACTGACTTTCAAGCGAGTCTCTTCAATGCTTCGAGAAAAAGAAAATAAAAAGATACTGCCGTTTCATTCTACATTTGGCCAGATTGTCATTTTAACCTGTGAAGGCTTCTCCATCATTGATGATAGATTCTCCATTTTACACACCTGCATGCTGTATATTTATTGCATGTTAGAAAATTCACAATTCACATAATTATCACTCTTGCTTCCCCAGCTGTAAAGACAAAAACAACTGTAGTATGTTTTAGGCTACCTGGCATTTTAAATTAGTGTTATTCACTAACTGTACATTTACCTTGGTCACTAATTTTTTTTAATTCAGAAATTTTGAAATATTAGAGTTCCTTTTTTAAAAAAGAAACATTGCTTTAAAAATGGAGCACATAATCAAACTGTATAAAACAAGATTGATTTTAC
The DNA here is from genome assembly GCA_030761175.1 of Masticophis lateralis. Lineage (NCBI taxonomy): Eukaryota > Metazoa > Chordata > Lepidosauria > Squamata > Colubridae > Masticophis > Masticophis lateralis. The sequence goes on from JAUDYJ010000003.1 coordinate 34,538,463, forward strand.
TACAGTACTTTTAACTAGCAAATCTCTTTACTGGCTACATAGCATTCTGAAATTAAGTGCACCAAGGAGCAGAAATCATGTGAAGTAGGAATACTTTTTTTTTTTTTTAGAATAATTACATTAAAGCTAATCATGATTTGTTATTACTTTTCCTTAAGGCCAATGTATTTAGCATCTTCCATGCATAAGAAATTATATTAGCTCCGGGGTTGTTTATATTGTTTTCAAAATAACTCAAGAATTCTTTCCTTATAGTGTTGTTTTTTAAAAAACAGAGAAAGGTCCTGAATGAAACTGGTTGAAACTGCAATTCAGTATATATTTACCTATTATACCATTTTATTGATGATTTTTTTTATATAAACATGCATTGTTTATCTTTGACAGGCTTCTTCACTTTGTATGCCAAAATGTTCCCTTTCACAGTAACTTATAATTAATGGGGAAAGAAGTGATTCATATTATCCTTGGATGCAAGCTGTGACTTCAGATGCTCAACACAAATGCAAAACATACTTTGATTTCTTGCAACCACAAAAGAAGAAAACTTATGTTTGGCACCATGTTTTCATGTCTGAAGTCCTAAAATTATCCACAAATATCCACAATTTTAGAGAACTCATAAATTAACTGAGTACTGCAGCCATATCATATGCACTCTGACCATAATCCTGCACTATTTTACTACATAATTAAGTTGCATAATGGATAGAACATCTAAATGCTGGTTTCAAAATAGCTACTTGGAATGTCAAAGCGACCACATTTGTTTTTAGCTATAATTGCATACAAACAAAATAAATGAACAAACACTTTTTTGCTGATCCCAGTATAAAAAGAAGGGCCTGTCATGTGCTGTAAATCAAGGGTAACCACAGTGTTTGGAATTGGGTGGAGGACACATTAGAAATACATCATGAGTTGGGACAGTTAATTTGAGTGAAATCATATGCTTCTGGTAGCGCTACACAGAAAAAGATGTGATGGTTGAATAAAAGGTAGCCATGTGTCCAGCTATATAGAAAACACCTCTCTATTGGAATTTCTGTAAGTGGGAATGGAGTACCTGTGGCTCTCCAGCTCTTGCCAATTCTTATCACTGACTTTCTAGTGGGCCTGAATGTAGTCAACAACATCTAGCTTCTCAGATCCACTGCTATAAAGGACTAGAACAATTGTTTATCCAAATTGGCTCAAAGCTAAAGCAGAAAAATAAATCCAGAGGTCTTGAAGTTATCTTCAGTAGACTGCATAACAGATCATTTGGTGACCTCCATGATGTGATATGTTTAAATTATAGTATTTATTGCTAATTTTCTAATGCATCTATATATCAGTGTATGTAAATTTTATGCTAAAACATTCCTTTTCTGATGATATGCAGGCAGCCACTATAGCTATATGTTTTGCTGCTTTCAACTTTACACTTAAAACAAAAAAAAAAGATTAAGGTTCAGCTTAACCTTTTTTTTTTTTAATGTGCAGAACTCAACAAACAGACACATTGGAAAATATAGCTGCTGTGTTTCCCTGAAAATAAGACCCTATCTTATATTTTTTTGAACCCTGAAATAAGCATTATTTTGGAGAAGGTCTTATTATTTTGGGCTGCATGGAGGAAGATGGGGCTCCTCTTGCCATCTTACCTGATTTCTAGCTCTGTGTTTAAATATTTTCGGGATGGGCTTATTTTCAAGGGCAGGCTTATTTTAGCGCATGCACTCAAAAGTCTGATTGGGCTTATTATCAGGGGATATCTTATTTTCGGGGAAACAGGGTATTTATCTATAAAATTTCAACCCTGGTTTATCAACATTTGGCCTCAAGGCAATATAAAATAAGAAAATTAAGCAAAAATTATAGAATCACCACAATAGAAGAAAACAAGTCAATGAAGTCAAATGGAAGATAAATGTTATTTATCCATTCAAAAGCAATTAAAATATTTACCAGAAATTGTTGAAAGTAAATAAACCACATGAGATCAGGTGCTATTTTACTATGCATCTATAAGTTATATGTTAGGCATTTAGAAAAGCTAAAATATTGTATAACTTTTGTCTATTATTCCTATGTCAACGCTAGAGTTGTCTGACAAATTAGATGCCTCTCACATTTTGATAATAAAGAAAGAAAAACTTTTATTTGTTAGAACAACGTCTTCACGGATTCATATGCAGCCAGGAAATGACCTCTGCTCTATTATCCCTTTCCTGGCTTGCTTCCTTATCCTATTGGTCATTATCTAAATCATTCTACGGCACTCTCTCTTAATAATCTCACAGGAATTTAACCCCCTCTTTACTATGTCAGCACTGAGAAGCTGACATCCGGCCCCTCTCCCTTCATTCTTCAGCAAAACTTGCACAAGATAAAACAACAGGTCTAATACCATTACCCCGTCTGCATTAGGTGCCTGAGCTCATCTTCTACATAGGGATTGTCCCGTTTCTTCGAAACGGGCTCGCAGCAGTTGTAAGAAACCATCTGCATTTTGCAGTTGGGGGGCCCTGTATTTGTACTGGGCTGCTGACCAGCTCCTTGCTTCTCCCTCCAGACCTTCTGCGATGGCACTGACCAGGGCCCTGGGGAAAGGGTAAAGGTGTGCGTAGCGCTCGATGTAAATCTCAGCTGCATCGAGAAATTGAGCTAGCAGGTCCGGATCCCCATCAAATTTCCCTCTGAATCGGGGTGGTTCCACCCTCAGTGGCCTCTCCTCCCATTGCGGGGGTCTGTGAGCCTGCCCACGGTGCCCTTGGGCTTCTTCATCATCTCCCATTTGGGTGCAGGGGAGTGATGCCGTGGCTGGGCTGGGTCGCTTGCTGAGCAGGGAGGGAAGCCCTGAGTGCATTTTGGAGCTTTCTTCTCTCATCTTATTTTTTTTTCCTTGTATGTGTGGGGGGGGCTATGCTGCCATTCGGAGAGCCATAGAAATTTCTCCCCTTACCTGCCACTTGATTGGAGTCCAGCAAAAAGGCATCATAATTTTTTCCTTTTCTGAGGCAAACCTCCGGTGGAGATTGTTTTCTTCCATGGACTCTGATAAAGGTTGCTACGGAGACATCTGAAGGTCTGCCAACATCGGCGTGAAATAGATTAGGAATGCATAAATATTTTTAGAAGAAAAGTCTTTGAAGAGAGCATTTCTTTTTGTTTTAAAAAACATGATTTTCTTTTCCTGGCTGTCTGTCAACGCTAGAGTTGTCTGACAAATTAGATGCCTCTCACATTTTGATAATAAAGAAAGAAAAACTTTTATTTGTTAGAACAAAGTCTTCACGGACTCATATGCAGCCAGGAAATGACCTCTGCTCTATTATCCCTCCCTTTCCTGGCTTGCTTCCTTATCCTATTGGTCATTATCTAAATCATTATCTAAATCTACGGCACTCTCTCTTAATAATCTCACAGGAATTTAACCCCCTCTTTACTATGTCAGCACTGAGAAGCTGACATCCTATACATTTCATCCAGTGGTGGGTTGCCCCCGATTCACACTTGTTCTACAGAACCGGTAGTAAAACTGGTGGGAGGCTCCGCCCACTGACCCCGATGTCAAAATGCTTCTGCATATGTGCAGAAAAGCGCAAGCGAGCGAAGTGAGCACATGCGCACGACCCCATTGCAAACCGATAGTAAAGGTAAGTAGAACCCATCCCTGATTTCATCATATTAAACTTCATATCTAGCACTGAAAATGTTTAAGATATAGTCTCATTTAGTTAAAGCAGTGAGAAATTAAGATGCTAAACTATGAGTCTTCTTCAGGAGCAATCTAAAGCCCCATACACAAGGTATTAACACAAATTTCTAGGAAGAGTTTCAAAACACTACTCTTCCTAGTAACCACCAAAAGATTGAGCCCACACTCAGATGACTAAAAGCAAAATGAAAGTGTTCTTGCAGACACTTTTATGAGAATTGGTGGAATGATGACAATGTTGAATGTTAAAGCCTTCAACAGTGAGACACACAATGCTAAGATACAAGGATATCTTATTCATTCTTTTTATTTCAAGGATATATCACAGATGGATCTATCTGAATCTATGTTATACAATGTCATGGATCAATCTATCTCTCTGTTTCTCTATTTGTGTGAATCAGTGGTGGGTTGCCCCCAGTTCAGACCGGTGCAAGAACCGATAGTAAAACTGATGAGAGACCCCACCCACTGGCTCGGATGTCATCATCGGTGATCTGAACATGTGCAAAACCACAGCGTGCTCACGAGAGAAGTGAACATGCGTGCATGATTCCATTGGAAACTGCTAGTAAAGGTAAGTAGAACGCACCCATGGTGTGAATGTATGGATGTACACACATACAGTGCATACACAAATACAACATAAGATAGTCCTTGCTTAACAATGGTAATTGGGATCAGAATTTCCATCATTAAGTAAAGTGCAATATCACATTACCCCATCATTAAGTGATGGTAATCCCAGAGTTGCCTTTGGTAAGAAATTTAGCTATATAAATTTGATTAATAAATAAATCTCGGCAATCCCAATTGCCATCATTAAGCGAGAGTCATGGGTCATTAAGTGAGGACCTTCTCTCAACTACCTGCCAGTTTCTAACAAGAAAGGTCAATGGGGATGCCAGTAACAAGATGCATGTTTCACGTGGTTCATAAGTAGGCCTGTAGTGGGTAAACCGCTGCTACAATGCAACAACCACAGCAAGGCCAGAGGGAGGGTGCATAGGTGTCTTCTGTAGGTAGGACATTGCTATGAGTGCACAAACTCTTCAGAGTGTCATAGTCTGTAGCTGGGCAATTTGTAATTGAGCAATTTATAGGAACACCTTTCTCTGGTGGCTTCCCCAATGACTTTGCTTGTGGGAAGCCAGCAGGAAAGGTCACTATGGCAATTCTACATCACCATGGAATACTGCAAATGTCATAAGTGTGAGCCAATTATTAAGCCATTTAATAACTAGTTTGCACTTATGTGACATGACCATGTGTGTGCTGGGGCAACCAGAACTTTGAGGACTGATTGTAGATATCACTCATTCAGTACCACTGTAATTTCAGATATTCATTGAATATGTGATCATTAACAGATTTTTTTTTCTTCTTCTGTTCAATCTTTACTTTACTTTACTTTACTTTACTTTATTTAGATTTATATACCGCCCTTCTCCTTACGGACTCAGGGCGGCGCACAGCCAATTAAAAAACAAACATACAAAAGTTAAAATTTCATAAAATAACAATACAAATGGCCATAGATTAAAACTAACTAATTCCAATTCTCAAGGACCGCCTGGATAAGTCCCTGTAGTTTTCTTTTCTTTCTTTTTGTCAGAAGTCATTAGCCATTGCCTACTTCCTAGGGCTAAAAGAAAGTGGTTGGCTAAAAGTCACCCAGCTGGCTTTCTGCCTAAGGCAGGACTATTTCCAGCTCAATGCCAGTATTTATGTATATGTGTATATTTACACATGAATAAATATAAATGTAAAAAATAATTTAATAAAGGACTTTCATAGAGAAGTATCCTAAATACAGACTTTTCAAGGACTTTTTTAGCATTCTGCAAAGGCTAAAGCTTAGAGGCAGGAACCAGTGATACCGAGGCTAAAGAGGACTGTTATAGAAACCTATCTCAGCCATCCATGACTATTCAAGAAACTACCATGTATTTGATATCTTGGAAAGGTACAAGAAAGGAATTTCAGAGTATAAATGCTAGAGCACTGCTATATGAAGGCTATGAATTCTTGCTCTACAGTTAAAAAAAAAAACCTTAAAGCTTCATTACTTTCTCTAATAACGATTCTACATTAGCTGAGTCATGCCTGGAAGTCTTTTATCACATCCAGCCAAGAGCTAAACTATGGGTTAAGTATCTGGAAATGTGTGATTTACTGCAAAGCACTGGTGTGAAGCCTGACATATTTAGGCTAAGTCCAACCTCCTGCCTAATTCAGGAATTGAATTTAAAGCATCTAAGACAGATGGCTCCCTAACCTACACTTGGATACATCTAATGAAGGAGGGCACACTATCTTTCTAGATAATTGGTTCCACTGTTGAATTGTTCTTACTATTAGAACATTTTTCTACCATTTTAATTGGCACCTGCCATTCTGTAGATTTTAGTTTTTATTTTGTGCCCTGTACTCTTGAACAAGAAAGACCAGGCCCTGAACTTTAACAACATGATTTCCTTCAGGTATTTGAAAAGTGCTATCCCATACCCTCACCATTCTCCTCTTTAAAAGGCTAAACATTCCCATTTACTTTCATCCTTATTTGTAGGACTTGATTGTATTTCCCTGATCATCTTAGTTGCTCTGAAACTGTTTCAACTCCACTTGGTCCTTCTTATAATAAAGTACCAATACACAAGGTAGGATCTTACAAAGAAAAATAGATGGAATTATTACTACTGTGACTTTGAAATGACGTGTCTCTTGATATTGTCTAAATATAGGTAGTCAACTCAGTTGAGACCAGCAACACGGTCATTAATCCGAGCAGTTCACTTAGCATTATAAGTACCATAAGTTGTTTAAGGTACCACTTCAAATTCTTTTGTTGTCTTTGATTTTTCTTTCCGAAGTGGAACCGTTTGCAATTTGGCTATTAATATTTGTGATTTGGTACAGCAACTAAAAGGACAGGAACTAAACAGGACAGGAATAGACATCAACGGATAGTTAGAACTTCAGAAAAAACAACTGCAACTAGCTTCCATGGAGGACCTGTTTACTGCATGAGCTAGAAAGAAGGCTGAGAAAATATTTCCTTCACATCCTAGACATAAATTGTTTCAATTCCTCACCTCAGGATGCCACTACAGGGCATTGCATGCCAAAACCACCAGACACAAAGACAGTTTTTTCCTCCATGCCATTATTTTGCTAAATACATAATTCCCACAGCACCGCCTATGCCTAAGTATATCTAACCATGTAGCATGACTGTATTACTATTACCCTTCTATCTTTCCTATTACCTACTCCTATTGGTATCTTATGACTATCACTTTGTTGGTTGTATCTTATGATTTAGGATTTATCCCTTTGTCGCTTGTATGTATACTGACAGTTTGTGCATCGGACACAAATTCCTTGTGTGTACAATCACATTTGGCCAATAAAGAATATTCTATTCTATTCTATATCTCTTAATTTAAGAACTCGCATTCATCTTGAGTTCCTTCTCTCATTCTCTCTCTCTATATTTATCAATCAGATTCAACTTCTCCTTCTATGGAATCAACTGTGTTTATCTACATCTGTTTGTTCCTTAGAAATAAGAGATACCTGTTTGATTACACTTCACTTTTCCTTAAAATCAAGAACTTCCAGTATCTACCAAATATTTCTGTTATTTTTAGTTCTTCAGTTATGATTTTTCTATTTATTAGTCAAAATAAATAAATAATACATTTTTAAAAAACTGACTCTTTTTTGTCTTCTTCCTGTTGATACTTCCATTCTTGTATAGGCAGAAAGTTATCAGGAATTAACTGGAAAGACCAGATCTGCCTCCCAATAAATGTCAGGGTATCTCAAGTCTCCCATTACATCTTGCTTGTTTGAAAGATTGTTAGTTTGAGTTTGATGGTATCACCCACATCTTTTGCAATCTGTTTTTTCAAGGTACTATACACATCTTGGGGCAGACTACAGTAGACATCAACAGCAGTATTTCTCTTATTTGTTCATTTGCCTAATTTAAGTCCTATGCTCTCTGTAGCATTGCCAGTTTCATTCATTTGGATTTGTGATTAGAAACTGATTTCTTTTTTTAGAAAACAAAATGGTGCATATTTATTAAAATACTAGTAACACCTCAACCTCATCTTGTTTACTGCCCATACTCGTAGTATGAATATATAGCCAATGAAGACCATGGGTATACAGTTACAGTCGTTCATCCCCATGGTCATGTGATCAAAACTCAGGACTTTGCAACCAGCAGGCTTTTGCAACCTTTTCAGCATTCCATAGTTACGTGTTCACCATCTGAAAGCTTCACAACTGGCTTCCAGCAAAGGAGAAACTAGCAGTAAAACTACCAGTGGCAATCATATTATGTTCTATCACTAGTAGAAAGGCTTTTATTTATTTCTCTTTCATTCTATTGTTTGCTGTTAAGTTAGTCCAGGGGTCAGCAATCTGCGGCTCTGGAGCTACATATGGCTCTTTCACCCCTCTGCTGCGGCTCTGTCACTCAAAATATGCATCACAACCGCCAATATGCGACACCCACTGGCACATGATTTATTGAGCTTTTCAACCCCTGGTAGGCCAACATGGATAAATTCAAGAAAAGAAAAGGTCAATGGGAAAGCCAGTAACAAGGTGCACATTTCACGTGGTTCGTAAGTAGGCCTGTGGGTGGTAAACAGCTGCTGCAATGCGACAACCACAGCAAGGCCGGAAGGAGGGTGCATAGGTATCTTCTGTAGGTAGGCCATTGCTATGAAATGGATCCAAATGGCTCTTTGAGTGTTTAAGGTTGCAGACCCCTGAGTTAGTCAAACACAAATTCTTAAGTTTAATGAAAACATAGTGGGGATTTAAGCATTTCTATTGTATTTCCCTAACAAATACCTGTTAGGTGTCTTGTCATAGTGCAGCATACAATCTCTGCAGACAGTTTCTCCCAACTCTATTCAACCATCGTGACAAACTCTTATTAGCCCTACCTGTTCACTCATTCGGTGACTTTACTCCATGGAATTTGTCTGCTTTATATTCCTCTTACAGTCTCTGCTTACTCAGTAGGAAGCAATCACTCACACGGGGCATCACCAGTTCTTAGGACATCACAGTCTTGCAATCAGCAGCTCGTCCAGAGATTAGTTTTTTACCCCACACAGCTGAGCACACAATCAGTCACAATACAGTTTCTCTGATCTAACTCTTGTTCCCCTTTGAACCCACCTGGCAAGCTCCTGTTGGCTATCCCTTTTTAGTTGCTCAACTAACTTGTTTTTTAAAAAAAGTTTTATTATGAAGGAGGAGAAACATCAAGAATTTCATACAAGTCTCACTTTAATAAAACTTCTCATCAACTCGTTTGTGCTGGATTAACATATGAGAAAATTATTTCTACATTAAAATTAATGCATCATAAAACAATAGCCATGTTTCAGACTGAAATACTTTCATTTGAATCATAGTTCTTAACAATGGCCATGAATATACCCTTCATATTGCCATCATGAATATTGTATAAAAATTGAAAATAAACTAAAAGTAAAATTAGAACACATCTTTATAAATTACAATATGTCAAGCTAACAAATGGTAGACTTGTCATATTGAGCAACTAAATGTCTAAATGATCAGTCAGCAATCCTAGCGCAAAGGGGGGGGTTGGGTGGAGAAGAAAAAAGCCACCGGCTTTGTTGGCTATAAAGCTGCTGCTCCATTTTTCATACTGCCATTCTACTCTATTAGCAAAGCCTAACACAATTAGGTATGAATATGCAGTAATAACATGCAGATTGTTCCTTCACAATTGCCCCAAGGCAGCCGTCTCAGCTTTTCTGTGCCTGATTCCTTCAACATCATTACAGGCTTGGCAAAATTCATGGGGGGAGGGGAGAGAATACCTCCGCCTTTCTTGCATGAGGCTAGCTAGTAAAATCATTAGTTGTTGTTAACCATTCTCTCTCAATAGGTTTGTTCGCAGTGCTCCCCAGCTCCCTGCCACTCCTGCAGTTGTACATGTTTCCCTTGGGTAATGTTAGACACTACATTTGAGCCTGCCAGAACAATTAACCCTACTGTTAATTAGAATGAAATGTCAGGCGCACAGATGGTACAAGCTGGCACCCTGCCATCCCGCCAACTGCTGCTGAAAGCAGCTACCCTACTGCTGACAGCTGCTCAGCCATGTCCCAAACCAGCAGATGTCAGAACTTTCCAGCTGAGGAAAGCTTTCAAGGGGGGGGTGAGTGGGGGTGGTGGGGGTGGGGGTGGGGGTGGAAAACAGAGGCAGAAAGAAGAAAAGGGAATGTCTGAATCCCAGCAGTGATTATTATGGTTTTATCATCATTGTTTTTTGTTACCTGTTGTCATACTGTATCAGTCAAGCAGAGGTTTAACAAGTAGCATGATGCAAATTAAAAAAAAGAAAAAAGAATGACACTAATCATCAGAGCTGAAAGCAAACATTCTGCAAAAGCGATATTACTGGAAGATAACCGGTGAAGCTAAATATAAATTAAAGACCTAATATGCCGAGTCTCATATTTTTCAAGCTACTTTAAGATAATTTTGGAATAACATTTCAAGACACAACTAAAAATAAATAAATAAATCTTGGTAGTTTTACATGCAATATGTTTGAAAGAAATTTCTTGTCCTTTTGTGAATCTGTTATATAGTACAGACTTCCAAACAATCCCTAAATGATATAACAAAATCTGGTTAATCCTATATATGTAGAGTTCAAGATGATAGACACTGGATTTAAGCTAGAAAACAAATATTCTTCAGATTAAACAACCAAATCAACAGCATTTATGGCATTTCATGGGTGCATTACATTATATTTTTATTGTTCCAAATTATATATAGTACAAAGTGTTGAAGCCCTAAAGTAAGATGGTGTATTTTTATATAATTCTGCAACATTTGCAATGAATTTCAACTTCAACAAATAATCAAACTTATTTTTTTCATTTATTAGACTCTATATCTTGTATGTATTACTGTATTTTATATGATCTATTTATATAGTTCATTAAGTTACAATTTTAATTCCTAGTTCATACACTATACTTCAAATTCTTTAATATAATTGCATTATATATTTACAGGAAGAAATTTACAGTCAACTGATAATATATGGGGGAAAATAGAAAATGTTGGTTACAACAAAAATAAAGTTACTGTAGAAACTGCAATCTTGTACATACTTTGAGAATAAACATTAAACAAAGTAGAATTTCTTCGGTGTAAATATGTATAGGTTTACTAGTTAAAGTTTAGTGTGTATTCTTACAGCATTGTTTGTTGTGGTCAACAAGCAGCTCTATGTTCGCCATTAGACATGCTGTAGAACTACATTCCATGCCATTCCAAAAAAACAAAATCAAAGACCCCAAACATCCACACTTCATGTTTTAAAAAATTATTTATTTATTTATTTATTGAGTACGTATTAGATACTATATATAAGTATAAGCATGAATTGAATATACTGTATAAAATGAAAACAATTAAAAGGAACATTGGAACTTTATTTTATTCATCAGAGTAGCCTGAAGCTGAGACCTTGAAGAACATCTTGTTTTAGCCCCAGAATCGTTTCTCAGTTCTTAATAATAAACATTTTTATATAAAAATAATTATCACACTGTTTCCATTTGTATAATAGCTAAATTGGTCCACAGAGACATACAGTAGAGAGATAAGTGATAATAACTAAATACATTTTTGGGTCAAAAAATACTATTGTTTCTTCATGTTAAATGACTGTTGGCTTCAAAATAAAGTATAGTCCCATTGTGCTAAGTGTCTTATAAATGGAGAGGAAAAGATATACACGTCCCTAATCTAAGTTTTGAAACCATTCAGTTTGCAACTATTCTTTTAATGATTATATTCTACCTTAAATAGATTAGCGAGATATATCAGAATGGTTAAAATATGTCATTGCTGTCTAAATATAACACATAGAATCATAAAAATTCAATAATCAAATTTTAGACCCCTGAAAAAGAAAGCTCAAGGGCAGATCAATAATCTTTTGTGAAACTAAGCAGAATTGTTGCTCAGAGATAAAAAGAAATACTGTATTGTTACTTGTTGGTAAAAATTAAAACAACAGGTTTTTTTAAAAGCAAAGTTATTTTAAGGTTCTCTTCTAAAATAGCAAATCAATATGCCACACACAAAAACACTGTTTCCTGACTCCACACCAATCTTATTGTATAGGAAGGGCTAAAATATACAGAACTTGGTGACAAAATTATCATTAATGTGACTTCCAAATTATCAAAGTTTGATAGACAAAATTGTGTTAAAATACCAATATTCCGCTAGAGCCATCTTATAGCCAAGCAAGAATAATCATCCACAACATCTGGCTACCTGATATGCCAGGGGAAATTCCCAAGAAATGTCTGACATGACAAGACTAATGGCTGGAAGTGACCTCAATAAATGAACATAAATGACATTTCTAGGACATGGTTCATAATTCAAAACTTCTCCGGACACAACTGAGGAAAGAATATAGGACTGTAAGAATCTAACCGATAACTCTGAATGTTAAATTGGTGAAGAAATACATTTAACATTTGCATGACAAAAAGACTCCTAGGGTCAATGTACACATTATATTAATTACCACAGTATGCAGTGCTAACCTTATTATCTCCCACTTCATTGTTGCACTTTCCTTACAAACATGGCCACTAGGTTTTTTTCCTCAATAAAAGCTGTTCATATATATATCAATCCTCTTAAAACATACTGCATTATATACGATATACTAAAGGTTATTAAACAATAACTTAATCATTTTGTTACATTATGCCATAACTCTTATTTTTGCTGCAGAAGGCTATTACAGTTGTACCTCTGCTATCTCTTTTCAGTGAACAGGATATGCCACTTCATTCTTAAAATTTCTCTGACCAAATGCAGGTTACAATCAGGGAAGCCACCCCATTTCTAAGGGCACCAAAGAGAACTTTCTTCTTTCTTTCAATCCTGTAACAGAAAAGGGGGATTTTCACAAGAGTGGCAAGATGGCAAAGATTTGAACCTCCCCATTTAATTATAATAGTTTCAGTTCAGCCCACCTCTTTTTTGGGGGGTGGGAAGTAAAGTTTTAAAAAATACAAAGCTCAAACCCAGGTTGTCATCACCGAGACATATAAGTTGCTTCTTTCTAGACCGGAAGAGATTTGGTCAATGCTAATTATAACAATATCCAATGGAACAAGAGGGTAAAACTCCTTCAGGACAGGAGGAATTCCTTTTGCATTTCTAAATCAGGATTGTTTCAGTTAAATATAGTTTGTCATGCTTATCCTTCCCACTCCTCCATTTATATTGTATAGGGCAAAGCAGAAATAGAGTTGATTTCTATCTTCTCTTTAAATAGACTTGATAAAACTGCTGAATAGCTGACGGTTTTTCTTCTTAACCTTTCCCCCATTTCTTTAACAGCAAAGTGACTGGTTAATTTTGTAAGTTAAGTCAAAGACACATATCTTCAATATTCTATCTGCTCAAAATCCACCGTGGCTTCATATATTTAATAAAATTTGATCCCTTCTTAAAGAAGTACGTTGAAATATGTATATAAAGCTTGCAATCTAACAGATTTCATCTTTCTCTTCGCATGCAACAGCTTTGTAAAATTCAACTCAAATCATTAAGAGGAAAGCAGTGAAACATAGCAAAAAATAGATAACATTTGCTTTCAAACAGCTTTATTCTCCTTATTTTGAATAGAGGTACAATTTCCCTTTCCTGAACTAAGATACTTGAACTGGTGACATCTCACAAACAACTGCAGGTTGTTCAAACCCGTATTAATCCTTGGGGTATTCAATACATTTAAATGAATCAAGGACGTTGGTTATATGCCTTAGATTGCAGACTTTATTATATGCATGCTGAATATATCTGAGACAAAAAAAAATCTCATTTATGTTGTCAGGGCATACAGCTTCAGGCACAAAAGAAAGTATTTTCTCCGGGACAGTAGTCAATCTACATAAACTCTCTGAAGAATAGTCTGGTTTTGCAATTCATGTTTACTATATCTAAGTTGTCTCCGTGACTCTATAAGGAAACACTGATCAAAGCACACACTTTACAGCGTGAGCACTGGTTGCTATATACAAATTTAGAAGCTAGTGCACTGTCAAAAACTGATTCAGATATGGTGCAATTCTCCTGGCAGCAGCATTCAGAAAACTAAGCATGCCATCCCCATTAATTACTCTTTGTAAATATAATACATGTGCATGTTCACAATTGTAACTTATTAATTATCATGACTGAGTAGTTAATTGTGCTCTCATTCAAAACCAATGGTTTTACTTGAATGCAGTAACCAAAGTTTGACTCAGTAGCAAAGAGTAGCACGTTTGTAGATTATGAGAACAATCATTTATGAGGGGGAAAAAACACTTTAAAAGGTTGGATAAAAGGTACAACTAGAACAGTCACTGAAAATTCTCAAAGTAACTGAAAGGTCTAATTCAACCCCAATTCTTTCTCCAGCAACATGGGGGAAATAAGTATTAAGCAATTCAAAAAAGCTGCTGCAGTAATTTCTAAAAAGATTAATAAACAGTTTGAAAACAAGAATAAATAAGGACGGTTACAGAGGATGCAGTACAATTATAATGAAGCTGAAGACAGGCTATACAAATACAAAACATTTTAAAACTGGACAAAATCCACAAAATTTGAAGGTTCCATTGGTTTTAATTTCCTTCTAATCCCATTCTTTTTATGGTAATTCACCTAGACTTTGAATAACTGAAGAGTATTGAACATGAGTCGTCAGTTCAAGTTTCATTCAGGGGAGCCAAATTTCCTCAAAATCTGAGTTTGTCCTTTCTGTTCTAAAATCAAGCGAAGAAACAAAGTTGAAGCCTTACAGTGACTACTGTCTTAAAACAGAATTTACTTGGCATCCATTTATGGCCATCTGTGAAAGAATGAAAGCCGGAGAGAGATAAACAAGCACTTGCTTCTTGGCCCCATTCCAATTCAATGAGATGGGCATTGCTATCATATTGCCAAGATTATTAATCTGGCATCTTTGTAGATGAGCATATTTGACGAAGTATGTATCTATACAAAAAGATACTGGAAAGCTGTAAAATGATATAAAGTTACATATTTTAAATGCTAAATATTTGGTATTTTCAGAATAGTTTGCATGTACACATTGAAATATAATAATTTTAGGTTTAATCTAAATAAATCTTTAGAAGAGCCTGATCTATTAAGCAAGGTTCAAAGCACCACACAACTACATATGTAAGTATGACCTTACTGTTGACCTTACAAAGCACTTACTATCTTGTTCCTTTCTAATAATGTCTCCTCCACTGCAAACAATTTATTCTACCTCACATTCATCAAGTGGCCATAAATCAACACTAGACCCTTTTTTACAGAGTTGCTGATTTTTAACTTGCGCAGACAGCACTGGTGTTTGGATGCGAAATCTAATATTGGCACACATATTGATTTTAATTAGTCTAATTAGTTCATTACACCAAAAATCAAATAGACCATTCATTACCTTCCAAACTAATGGCATATGATCAAGGGTTTCATATGATAATGAGTTGGATCAATTATCATTCATAAAAGAACTCATTAACAAGTGTAAACACTGCCAAGCCTAATGCCACTGCAAATTATGAAGCCATGGCTTGGCCATTTGCATAAGCATACTAATTTTACATCCTGATCATTTTATTCCAAGATCTACCCTCTCTTTAATACTCATTAAAATTATCCAATTTAAAAAGAAAGCTGTTAAACCCTGGATTTAAACCCTGTGGCACTGCCTGTAATCCAGAGGTTTAAATACACATATTAAAAGCAGAGTTTGGGGGGGGGGGGAACACAACAACAAAAGAAAGCCTGATCTTCAGATTCTTTAAAGTCATGAGCAGAAGAAAACAAAAACAAAAACAGAAGAGCAAGGAAAATGAGAAGGCTTTTTAGTTGAGAGAGTTTTGACCCCTTGAAATTCCTTGGGCACCACTTGTTATATTTAGCCATATTTAAATCAGGGTATCTCCTGCAGCCCTTCTGATATTTTTGGAAATGGCTCTAATTCATTTAGTCAGAAGTGCTGCTCAATAGTTCAGCAGCCACAACACTGCAGTCAAAAATCTCTATTGGATCAAAAATTAAGAAATGATATGTCTTGGAATATAAATTCATTTAAATATATATATATATATATATATATATATATATATATATATATATATATATATATATATATACACACACACATACAGTGAAACATCTGTGAAATATCAATTTCACTTTTGCCACTTAGCAGCATTTTTCATTAAACAGAACACCAACATCTGCTTCATTATCGGGCCAATATACACTTTTTTTCCTCCAATCATTTCACACAGTGCTGCCCAATTCATTCATTCATTCATTCATTCATTCATTCATTCATTCATTCATTCACTCATTCATTTACTCATTTATTCTTTTTCTTTTTCTTTCCTCCTCCTTCTCCTCCTCCTCCTTCTTTTCCCTCCCAACTTTGTTTTTACTCTTTTTCCTTGGTGCTTGTTTAAAAACCTTTCTGGCAAGTTTGCCTTCCTTCTTCTAAGGTGCTTCCTCCTTCCTGACCTTTTGCATCCCTAGCTTCCTGGTCCAGCCTCATGTCCTTGTTATATCCCTGCTTCAGATCCTAGTGTGACCTCAGAAGCAGCACCTGTGATGGAAGTGATCACAAAAACAAAAACAAAATGGTTTTCCAAAGAATAGAAATGCTGACCAGGGTAAGCTGTTGAGATAGGGCCAAGGCTATCACCAGGGAGCATCTCTTTCTGGAGCACTTTCAATTGCTCAGACTGTACATTTACATGGCCTTCAATGCTTGGCCCTGCTCAAAAGTATCTACAATGCCTACAAAGTATTATTAAGAGTACTAGATGTGGCCTATGCCATACTTCTGAGATTCAGCTTATGGATAGATGTATGCTTGTGTATGTACATGCATACACAGAAATGCATACACTCTTGAGTCTCTTCTAACTTCTAAGCTGGGAGAGTGACTTCAACAGATCTCCAAAGAACATCAGTGCTCTCCATGCAAGAGTGCAGTCCTAGGGACAGCTAAGATAAAGTGCAGAACCCTCAAACTCCCAGCTCTCTAGAGATGAAATGAGATTGAGGAAGATAAATTCCATTCATAAGGACAAGGAGGGAATTTTTTATGAGAGAGAGAGAGAGAGAGAAACACAAATAAATGGTCTTCTAAAATCATTTGTTTATACATATTCTCAAACCTCTGAGAAGAATTTTTAAATTACAAAAGCCTTAAAATAAAAACCACTGCTAGTCTCATCTGCCAGTTCTCTGCTGCCAAAAACAGAAGAATTACCCACAAGCACGAAAATGTACGCAGGTCCAAGGTTTGGAAAAGTAAGAAAAAGATCAAAGGAAAAAAATTAAGAAAAAAATATCTCCAAAATTCCTCTTCCCAAATGTGGTTGTTCCATTACGATAACTACTGTAAGAACAACCAGAATAACTAATACACCAACATCTGTTCAAGTGAAATTAACTGTTTTGCACAAGATTCATCAAAGTATTATATGGATTAAAAAATAGGATTTTTTTGCACCAAAATTACACTATTGTGCTCTTGTATTATCAGAAAGTCAGCCCCTTTAGAAGTTCCCTATATACAATTATAAAATTATATCATTTCTGTTCTTACTTCTTCACTTCTTTCTCCATAAGAAAAGCTGAGGGCCAAAGAATGGAGGCCTTTGAACTATGGAGAAGACTCCTGCGTGTCCCTTGGACTGCAAGGCTATCAAATCGTTCAGTCCTAGAGGAGATCAACCCTGACTGCTCTTTAGAAGGCCAGATCCTGAAGATGAAACTCAAATACTTTGGCCACCTAATGAAAAAGAAGAACTCACTGGAAAAGAGCCTAATGTTGGGAAAGATTGAGGGCAAAAAAAGAAGGGGATGGCAGAGAATGAGGTGGCTGAATGGAGTCACTGAAGCAGTAGGCATGAGTTTGAATGGACTCCAGAAGATGGTAGAGGACAGGAAGGCCTGGAGGAATGTTGTCCATGAGGTCACAATGGGTCGGACACGACTTCGCACCTAACAACAACCTACTAGTGCCTAGACTGAAAATTAGTTTCCCATAGCAAACTTACATGGTTGGCTGACAACTACATAGTTTCTTAGTCACACACATTTATAGAATAAGAATGCAATTGGTAAGTATACAAGAAAAACATACATTTAATAAATAATAAATAAATGGGAATATTTGTAAGATATTTATTTATTTAACTTATTTTTTTTTAGATAATTTATAGGCTGTTCACCTCCCAGAAGTAATCCTGGGCCATATACAAAAAAATAAATATGACATATCTTTTACTTTGTATTTGATTTGCAATTTAAAACATGAAGCACAGGAGTAGATGATTAGACAGACTTACATAGTGGACTACCATGTTTCCCTGAAAATAAGATCCTGTCTTATTTTTTTTGAACCCTGAAATAAGCGCTTGGCCTTATTGTACTCAAAAGCCCGATCAGGCTTATTATCAGGGGATGTCTTATTTTGGAAAAAAACAGGGTATATAGTGACAATTCACACGCAACTCCTTTCAGGATGCAAATAAGGAAATGTAGCATCAAGATTTATCCCTTGTAACCCAGTTGCTTCATTTTCTTTTTACAAGCAACTCAATCCATACATTAATATGTATTATAAAATAAGCTTCTGGCTAACATAATTATTAATACCTTCTTTCTGATGAAAAATAATAATTGCCATCTATTAAACTGAAACAATAGCAAAATGATTCAAGATTTTGTTCATTTTTTAATGGAAAAGAAGATTTTCTTCAAAAGAGTTAGTAAAATAGTAGTGCAAGATCAGTCAGATTGCTTGCTGTTTCAGCAAATTGCTAAGAACCTTCAATTTTTTGTGAGATTTTCTTCCATAGAGAAGTAAAGTAAGGACCTAGTTTTTAAAGAAATGCCTCTTAGTTAGCTTGATAATCGCTTTCAACAAAGTAGGCCAAGTCTGTTACTCATAATGGATGGCCAAAGGCATTGTTTTCTGATTTCACTGACCTCTTAACACTTTACAGACAGGAAATATAAATCTAATGATTAAGTCACTGGCTCCTGGACCATACATTAAAAGAATCCTTACAGAAAATAAAGAATGGATAATACAGTGAATATTTTTTCCATTTTTGTTCCTGTATGATGTTTTCCGTATACCTCTGTATGACCTTAAATTAAAAGGATACTTTTTTAAAAAATGGAAGTTCATTAATACTATGCATTCTTTCTGCACAGTAATTAAGAGCATTATCTTTGGCAGATTGGGTATTTATACTGAAATATGCAAGACTTGTAAATCAGCATTGTTTGCTGGCATGCACAAAGAAACAAAAAACAGGCGCCTTGATTTAATATTCCTCCTGTACTGTGACCTTGCTACTTAAAAAACCATGGTGGTTTTTTCTAACATTTTCTATTATTTTCTACCTCTATTCTGTCTTCATTTATACGGTGAATGCTATAGCATTGAGATTATTTGCTATGGATATTTACGTTCATCTTTTGCTTATTAAATTCTGCTCTTCTGCTTTTCACTCCCTTAATGAGAAAATGGGAATGAGCCAATCAGAAGCTATCTCCACCCTATTGCCTCCAAATCCTAACTAAAACATAGGATTAAACCCCTACCTCAGTAATGAACTTTTTTAAAAAACTATGTAGAATCCCTATTCCTTTAGTAACAAAATAGGGGAAAGGATAAATTAATCATTAATCCAATCTATTAATGAAATGAGTTCAAATCCCAAGTCACAAAATCCTGAAAATGTAAAGAATGTAAGCATACAAACCTTATATTCCTGCCTGAACAGCTGTATCCAACAACAATTATTCCATTTATAAATGCACTTCTAGGCCAAACAGATTACCTACTGCTGTAGATGTTTTGGATTAATTCCCATTATTCACAGTATATGTCACATGCATGAAACTTAAACACTGAGAGGGTACTAGGTTGCCCTATCTATTTTCTAGAATGTATTCTTGCCAATTACATTCTGAAGCAAACAATTGCATAAAGTTAACATAAATTAACATAGCCATATATGTTAAGTCCTCAATAAGGAATCATAAATCTTGGCACTACACTCTCTTTTAGCTTTCTGAGGAGTCACAGATTGTGCCAATGCTCAGAAACCCAGCAATTTCACAATTTCTCCACAGCAAATATTTCAGCACTTCATTAGGAGTTATGAGTAACTAGAGAATGTCTCATAGCAGCAGGGAGATAATGAGGAACTAACAAGCATTAATGTGGCACTTCGCCCAGAGCAGAACAACTTCCCTTTTACTAGTCATCAAATGAGACCGTGCTTGCAGCCTCGTATGTGATTGAGGCTATCCTCCGTTGGAAATTTAAATTGCTAATCGTGCCTATCATCATTATTGCAATACTGTAGGTTATGCCATTCAGGCTCTAAAGGATCTAATTTTCTTTCTCTATCAATAATACCATTTTACATAATTTGTTTCATTTTTAGGACAGTAAATTTGTTTTCACCAAAACTGCCATTACAGAAAAGATTTTTTCACACCAGAACGGATCTAAAGCAATGGCTCTCAATCCAAAGGTTGAGTAAACCTTTACAAAATTGCCTCTCCTCTAGCACAATACAAAATGAAAGTGTTTCATGAAGTCACATTGTCTACCATTCCTTGCGCCAAGGTTTTGAGATGGCATAAAATGCATATCAAAGCAACTTCCATATTTTTTTCAGCTTGATTAGGAAACTTATATAGGCTTCTTCAACCTGTTTCACACAAAGAAATCAGATACCTAAAATTTCAGAACCACAGGAATCTTTGATATGGGTGGCTTTCACTGTCCTGGTCTATTTTATTCACATGCAAGTCAAAAGAAATGTATTTCTACCATCAAATCTTAAAAATACAAAGCTTAAAAGAGCTAAGTACACATTAACTCATTATGAATGTTATCTTTTCTAAAAAAAAATATAAAAATAAAGATAAATCCAAAAGCAAAATGAAACATTTTCCAATACACATTTTTTTTCAGCTGATAGATCAGTGATGGCTAACCTTTTTGCCATCGCATGCCAAAAGCGGTGGGAGCACGGTAGGGTCACACGCACGTGTACCCACATCCATAATTCTATGTGCTCCAACACCCCGTGCTCCCCACATTTTTGGCATGTGATGGCACGGTGGGCCCAGTAGGCCCGTTTTTCGCTCTCTCCAGGCTCCAGAGCCTTTCTAGGACCCTGGGGAGGGCAAAAATGGCTTTCCCCACCCTCCCAGAGGCCCTCTGGAGGCCAGAAACAGTGTGTTTCCTGACTTCTGGTGGGCTCAGAAGGCCCGAAAATCAGCTCACCAACTCATACATGGATGCCGGAGCTGAGCTCGCGTGCCCACCAATATGGCTCCACCTGCCACCTGTGGCACCCGTGCCATAGGTTTGCCATCGCGATGATAGATAGTATTGATTGCAAGTACTCAAAATTACATAGACCTTTTTAAATATGAAAAGTATAATCACATTGTAACATTAGACATTGTGTTTATTATTAATAATAGAATTACATTAAACTTCTGGGTACTATCAAAAAAGCCACCATGTATTTAATTCTAAGTTGTTCTCTAGAACAACTTCCCATCTAGATTTCAATATAAACTTCCTAAATAAATAACTTCAAAACTTCCTCTACTATGTATTTTTTATTTCTAGTTTCTGTAGAAAATTTTGAAACTAACAATTTCTATTTCATTTTTATTCATCTCCATACTAACACTACTCATTTAAAAAAAAAGTCTGGAAAGCTGGGACATCCAATTTAGAGCACTTTAATTAATTGTTTTTATACTGTGAGAAATACGAATGTTCTGCGTTTTGCATTACTAAAAATATCCCAAGACTATTTCTTTTTAGCTTTTTCTACTTCAACATTTATTGATGCATTCCTTTAGCATACTCTATTAGTGAGATTCTTAACATAAATCTCTCATTAAAGATTTTCTTATGTGACTATTGTAAACATTTTGCCCTCCTCTCCCCCACACAGAAAAAGAAATGCCACTATCTTCTCCTTAACGAATGCAATTTCACATGTAGTTTTTATATTTCACATTATATTTTACATGTATAGTTTTATATTTCATAAGTATAGGTTTTTTTTATATAAAACAAGTTTTTAAAGCAGAAATTTCAGAATTAATTGCACAAGCAAAGCAGCAGACTAAATATGACTCTATATAATAAGTATCAGCAAGTTCTGGCATATGTGCCAGATTCCTGGGTCCCTAAAAGAATGCCATCATACCTACTATATTTTTTGCCCTGGGTTTACCCTTTGGTTCTAGTTAACAATCCAAATAGCTGTGTTTAACAAGTGATTTAATTTCCCACAATGTCCTAGTATATCGCTGCTCTGAAACTTTAGAGAAGTGATCCAGCTAATTAAATTATTTAGCTCTAGAGTCCTGTGGCATAGTGGCTAGAATGCTCCATTGCAGGCAAACTCTGCCAACAGCTTAGAGTTCAATCCTGACAGGACTCAAAGTTGATTCAGCCTTCCATCCTTCCGAGGTCAGTAAATGAGGATCCAGATTGTTGGGGGCAACATTCTGACATTCTGACTGTCAGGATAGTGCTATAAAGCACTATGGGGAGGTATATAAGTGCTATTTCTATTGCTGCTGTTATTGTGGAAAGGGAGCTTGGTGCTTTTCAGAATGCTGCTGTCCACCTTGCTGCTAGGGAAGCATCCACCAAGAAAAAATGAAGATAAAGGTCCATTACACTATTCATTTGCAAGGAATCCCAAAATATGCAACAGAATAGAATTGAGTTTTTTCTACTCATATTTCTTTATACTAAACAGGACATTCTGTACAGGTAGTCCTTGACTTATGATCAGGTAACAACCGTTTAAAATTATGACAGAGTCAAAAAAAAGTTACTTACCATCTGTCCACAAAATTATGACTGCTGTACCACCTCTGCAGTCACTTGATTGCATTTCAGACACTTGGAAACCAGCTTGCATTCATGACAGGTTTTAACATCCAACAGTCACGTATTTGCATTTGTGATGCTTTTTGTTATTTTCTGCGGGGAGGGGGGAATGCCATTCAGTAAGCTGGATTCAGATTTACAGCCACCTGATTCACTTGGCAACTGTCATAAAAATAATTGTAAAGTCAAGTCGAGTCATGTGGTGACTCCACTTATGAGAAAATGACTTAGAACCAAAATTCCAGGCTCAATTACAGTTGTAAGTCAAGTACTGCTGTAGTTCTATTTTGTTATTCTGTTTATCATGATTCTAGTTTGACATAAAACCTACAGTACCTCCTGAACTTACTCAGGTACTCTTATTTCATAGCAGGTATGGAAAAATAAAGTAACTGTACAATTTTTCTTTCAAGAATGACTCAGATTTGAACTCTAATTACATTGTAACTAGACTATAGTAACAGACTATTATCTGCAGAGCTTAGCTTCTGCTATGCTTCTGCAGATAATTGGCTTCTTTTTTACTTGATCAAACTAAGGTTTATTGTGGTGTGTGAGCATATTAGAATGTATAGCAATAGCCTATGCGCAGCGGACTAAAGTGCTGTTAATTAGCACTTAGCTGCCAGCTGCCTGCAATTACTGCGAGTTCAAATCTCACCAGGCTCAAGGTTGACTCAGCCTTCCATCCTTCCGAGGTAGGTAAAATGAGGACCCAGTTTGTGGGGGCAATAAGCTGGCTTTTTATAAAAAGATCACCCTTGGGGGGGGGGGCAAAAGCCCTATTAAGCAGGTATATACAAAAGTATGAAGGCTATTGCTTAACGCATTGTAAGCCACCCTGAGTCTCCAGAAAAGGGCAGTATATAAATCGAACCAATAAATAAATATACTGCTTTACAGTACTTTACAGCCCTCTAAGTGGTTTATAGAGTCAGCATATTGCCCCCAAATATGCTGACAGCCGGTAGGCAGCAGAAGCAGCCTGCAATACTGCACTCTAACCACTGCGCCATCACATTATATGCAGTTTTAATGTTTCATCTTTCTATACACAGTATTTGTTTTTGATAACTAATGTAGTTATATCAATGGAAAAGTAGAATGCAGAAAATAAACACAAAATAGGCTGTCCTATTTTGGAAAGAAGCTTGGGATAGCTTTCACCTTTTTAGTGCATGATATAATGAATTGTAAACTATCTTCTAACAGAAATCCTTCAACAAATTTAATTGCTAGCCATATATACCTGGAGAGCATGGTATTTTCCTCGGAACTGCAAATGCATGTGTATTTATCTGACCATAAAGATTTCCCATGTGAAACCCTTGGCTTTTCTTTGTTAAGAATTGTTCAGATTTCAGAAGTGTCTGAAATGAGCTTGCTTTAGAAAAGGTATCCCTTTTGCTTTTTGATAAAACTTTAATACCTCCTTGACCTAGAGATTTATAAACAGACTTATACATTGACAGTATCTATTTTGAGTGCTTCATTGTCCACAAAAGTTGAATTAGCCCTGCTTTCTCTGCTTAGTGAAAAGTATGAAACAGTAAGAAAGTACCCCTTGCTCAACACTGTTGCTTAAGTTAGCTTAGAAAGTGGTTTATTATGAATACACGAAGTAATGTGAGGAATATACACTGCTCAAAAAAATAAAGGGAACACAAGCAGAAGACATCCGAGATCTGAATGAATGAAATAGCCTTATTAAATACTTTGTTCATTACATACAGTAGTTTTGTGTTCTCTTTAGTTGTTTGATCAGTGTATAAACTACTATATGTAAAGAACAAAGTATTTAATAAGGCTATTTCATTCATTCAGATCTCGGATGTCTTCTGCTTGTGTTCCCTTTATTTTTTTGAGCAGTATATTTTTCAGTATGGTCTTTTTGAAAAAATAAAAATTTATTAAACTAAAAATCTAGCTTCTCTTACAGCAAAATGGACATCACATAGTTTTACAAAGCTTTCATAATATGAAAAAAGTCATCATATACTAATATACAAAATAGAATTAGCATTTACATTGTAAATTTCCCAGGATTTGACTGAATTTACTTTTGTTCTTATTACCACTTATGAACAGAAAAACAAGAGAGCAACGATTATATATTGCTTTTTAAAAGCATGAATTATTTTGTGCATCAAGAATTACCTGAAATCAGCACTGAGCAAAGGAGCAATGATAACTTAGGCAAGATGAATAAGAAAAAACAGATGCATGTCACTTACTTTATTTATTAAACATGTTTCTATCCTGCTGCAACCAAAAGACTTGGGGGCTTACATAGGGTTTACATAGAATATAATGTATCTTACTTATAACAACAACAACAATATATATATATGTAGGTCTTTGGTTATTTGGGTCTTCTCCCGCATAGAATTGGAAGTATCTTGGCGACGTTTCGACGAAGTCTCATTCATCATCTTCAGGCTGGTGTTCTCGGCTTCGTGCTTGCTCCTGGAAGCACGAAGCCGAGAACACCAGCCTGAAGATGATGAATGAGACTTCGTCGAAACGTCGCCAAGATACTTCCAATTCTATGCGGGAGAAGACCCAAATAACCAAAGACCTACATACAAACACCCGTGAAAACCTCAGAAAACATATATATATATATATATATATATATATATATATATATATATATATATATATATATATATATATATATATATTGTTATATATATAGTGATGTCACCATTGCCAAGGGGACACTCAAAGGAGCTCTTTTTATGTCCTTGGTATTTTCCCACTGAAATGGTTTCTATTTATCTACTTGCATTTGCGAGCTTTCAAACTGCTAGATTTGCAGGAGCTGGGACAAATTGACAGCTTATTCCATCCCACGGCTTGTGCTTTCGTGTTTTGAAGTACCGAGCTGTGGACCTCTCAATGGCCTTCTGATTCAGCAACCTAATCATATGAGCCACAGTGGACACCAGTATGTTCAAGGAACAATTCAGAAAGAGCAATAGTTGTAAGTAATGCTGGCTTTACTCATTTTTTAATATTATTTATTGCTTTATCACATAAAATAAAACACAAAACAGTAAAACAAACAAAATGAAACAAAACAAAAGCATACATTCAACCCTTACAACGACAACAGGAAAAAAAAACTGTACAAAAAAAGAAGAAGAAAAGTGATCAATTAAATTTAACATTTAACATGTAAGAGCCATCCTGGCTGGATCCTAAAAGAAAAGGAAACACAATAAATTCTCCGCCCCTTTTACAAATAAATATAATTATAAAGTATAATCTTCAATTTCCTCTGTTACTCTTTACCCTTTTTTAAAGGAATGCTCTTCACCAATATTTTGAAATGCAAGACTATCTTCTGAATCTCATCTGTATTTCCAAGACCTCATCTGACACAGAGCTCATCAAGGATTGACCTGCTGTGCATGGTCAGTGTGTGAAAATAGTTCTTGATATATCAAAATGCTGTCTAATGAATTTCATTTTAATGAATACCACGCCCTGAATCTTGGGATAACAAAGGACAGTTCTACATGGGCAGTGGTGGGATGCAACCGGTTTAACAACCGGTTCTGTGAGCGTGCATTTTACGCACCTAAGGCACTTGCGCACAGCGTTCAAAATACAGCAATTTGAAGTTCAGCTGCTTACCTTCTAAGGCAGTCCCGGTAAGTAGAACAGTGGAGGCACGGAAATCAGCTATGCCACATGAATCAGCTAAGCCAGAAAGAAGGAAATATAGAACAGGATAGGGCAGGGGCGGGTGAGTGGGGCCTGCTGATTGTCGGAACTACCAGTCCGAACCGGCAGCAGCCCACCACTGCATATGGGAATCTCTAATTTCCCACAGGGTCTGGACAATATTAGATTGGAAGCCGTAGGGAAAATGGCAACTAGGAATCTATCAAGTTTCTTGATCGTTCTGAATTCCAGTTGATTCCCAGGCCCAATATTACAGGTAGGTCTCATTTACTACTTGCAATTGGAACCAGAAACTCTATAACACGGGTGTCAACCTCAATCATGATGGTCATAAATGTGAGGTCTGATTGTAAAGTTACTTTTCAGGACCAATGTAACTTTGCTAAGAGTAGCTAAACAGCAGTTTTAAATGAGGTCCTTATGCATGATTGTTAATGCCACACCTTTCTAGGCATTGCGGTTCCAACACCTCTGTAAATTTTAGGATGGGGAAATTTTTAATAGAGCCAACCCAACTGCCTCAAGAATTAATTATGGACTAGTACTTAACACTGCTCTATTCCTAGTGATATTCTTGTGAGCTTCTATGAAAAATGTATATTAAAAGAACCACCATTAAGGAAAATATAAATCTATTTATATCATTGAACACTTGATCAGCATCTCTATTCTAAGAATAAACATGAGGCAGCTCAAAACCGGAGCTAAGAACAATCAATTCCAGTGACTGGACATTGGAATCAAATGCAAATAGCCAATTTACCAAGTTGTAGTTTTTTTTCTACATATGGTGCTTGGTCATCTATACTAATAGAGCTGCGACGTGATCTTTCCCCTGCCACACATTTTAATGTGTAACAATAACTGGGGGCCTGATCAATAAACTAGTCATCTATAATAGTAATTTATGGCAGGTGATTCAGAACAAGCAACTTACACAGCTTCATAGCCAATCTTTTAAAGGAAGAAGCTTGGCTTCTGTGCATAGTTTTCAGATGTTAATTTCACACTTCCATTCTGAGTCTTGCTTATGTATTTTGAAAGCTTTAAATATTTACAGTTATTGTGAGTTGTTTTAATATATATGTTTAATATTCTCTTTAGCTTTTGTATCCTTGAGGATTTGTTTCTTGGTTTAGTGAGAAACCATAGTCACAGTTCTAAAGTTATGGTTCCAATATTCATTGTATACACGCCTTAAAATCAATAGAAAACTTTGCAGCTTAAAAGCAACCAAATATTGAAAATAAAACAGAAATTAGAACA
Source organism: Masticophis lateralis (assembly GCA_030761175.1). Lineage (NCBI taxonomy): Eukaryota > Metazoa > Chordata > Lepidosauria > Squamata > Colubridae > Masticophis > Masticophis lateralis. The sequence continues at coordinate 34,566,218 of JAUDYJ010000003.1, forward strand.
AATTAACTACCCATGTCCCTAAACAAAGAACAAGGTAACAGTGACAAATGGACAAATGCTGTAGTGAAACATAAAGGGACAAAAAGAAACCGTCCAATCTGTAATAAAAGAATTAGCTGATAAAACTAATGATAAAACAATAATAATGGAACAGTTTAAAGCCATTAATGATTATCTGCAGTAATGTGTGTCCCTTTGCACATGGGTTAACAAGAAACGTAAGATGAAAAGCTGCATCTCATTCCCACCATTAAATTCCTGAACCACCTTCTCCTCACACTGGAGAAGCATGTTCTTTATGTCTTCAGATTCCATAGCATGGAGAAGAGTCTATGCTATCAAAGTTGCACATCACACAGAAATCCAATGTATATGATATGTAGGTTGTCTTGTCTCTATTTTATTTTATTTTATTAATCATATTTCTATGCCGCCCACTCTCCGAGGACTCTGGGCGGCTTACAACAATCAACAGTATACTAAATAGCATATTGCCCCAACAATCTGGGTCCTCATTTTACCCGCCTCGGAAAGATGGAAGGCTGAGTCAACCTTGAGTCGGTGAGATTTGATTTGCTGATCTAGCTGCAGTACAGCACTCTAACCACAGTGCCACCTCAGTTCTTTCTACATACCAGTACCAGACCACGGATACAAGGGGAAGAACAAGATTCATGTAACAAAGCAAAGTTCCAAAATTGTTAACTGTAGATACCTATAATATAAATAATTTCTAAAATTTCCCAGACAATAAGCTTTTTGCCAGAATAAGCTTATTCTGGGATCTAAAAAAATCAGAGCAGGTAAATCAGAAGAATGTATTATTGAAGGTGGATTGAGAGCAACATCCAAATAAACAATTAGAAGATGCCACAGAGTTCTATTATTAGAAACAAAGATGATGGTATTATGACACAAGCCACAAGAAAAAATGTTTATATATCTTACTAAGGACTGACTTGGAATATCAGTTCCCATAGTATAAATCAGGGGTGTTAATCTCGCGTCGTCACATTATTGTCACGTGACATATCACAACTCCCCCCCTTCACTAAAGGTGGGCGTGGGCGTGAGTTTGACACCCCTGGTATAAATGGTACATATCATCTATGTAATCTTTTGCTATACTTGTAGAAAATCCAGAATTTTCTGGAAAGAAGGGGAATTTATAAGCTTGCCTGGTGGAATTTGTTTTTTAAATAAATCCTTTCCTCCTGATATCTTATATGCAAAAGGGAAAATACTCTGCACTCTGCAAGTGACTATCTTAAATTTAAGAGAACTTGAAACATTTTTTTCAGCCATTTTTTTCAGCAATGATTCATGGCTGAATCATTGATTAGACAAATCATTGATTATTTTAAAAAACTGATAGAGACAAGTCCTTCCCCCTCTGTAATTCTTGAGTATATTATTTGAGTAGAGCCATAAACATAGCAATACTTCTTGGCAAATGAAAGCTGATAGTAATGGTTGGGTGATGTGTTTCAACAAAGGTCTGAAAAGGAAATAAAATTAGAATATTGTAGGGAAGAAATGGAAGTAGTTGCAGGATTCCTATATGAAACAGAAACAGGAAGTTGGCATATTTTACTACTGTAAACCCTAACCTTATCTTTGCTATTTAAATCAGAGTTGAAGAACAGAAGGCCCTAGTTTTCAATACAGAACTTAGAGAACTTCAACAGCTGATGCTAATTTACAATTTGTAATGTGATACAAAGAAAAATTAGTAAAATAAATGACTGAAAAATAATCACATTTAATTATTATTACATTTAAATTAAATTAAATCAAATTCAGATTCTGTCCTTTTTCACAACACTTGGCAAACTATTCAAATGCCTAATAGAGTCCTTATTTAAGAAAGTTAGACGTTTCCTGTGTCTGCAATAAATTGGATTTATTAAATAGAAACACTATGTATCCAGTAACTTCCTTCCTTGGAAGCAGATTTTTAAATGAACACTGCAACTCCTGAAAGTTCTCATTGCTTGGGCATAAAGAGCATTGATGATAATATTGCTGATGATGATATATTCTTTTAACTATATCATCTTCATCCATTTGGGACAGCATGCCTCTGGATAACTGTATGGGGTTTCCAAAGCAAAAAACAGTGGGTTTTTTAAAAAGAACTTTTAATCTGTAAATGTGGCTTGTTTTTTAGGTTAAATTCCGGATGGATATTTATATTGGTTTTAAGTATTTGTTTCACTGTATTTGTCTATGGTCAGCCATATATAAATACAACAATAAATATTTTAAAAATAATCCTTGAAACTACTTATGTCGTAACTGTTATCTAAACTAAGAAAAACAATGCAGAACTCCAAATCTATTCAAAACAGAACTTTTGGCTATTGTGTGGAATCAACTTGGCTGTTCAAGCAAATAGGCTGACTCTGATTCTGGGTTTATTATTTATCATTAATTAGTTATTTGATTTAAAATGCAATTTTATTGTACATGTTTCTTAACTTGTGTTCGCCGCCCTGAGTCCTTCGGGAGAAGGGCGGCATATAAATACATGTAATAAATAAATAAATAAATAAACAAATAAATAAATAAATAAATAAATAAATAAATAAATAAATAAACAAACATTGTCATTGATGACTTGAGCAAGAAAGCAAAGCCTACTATGAAAACAAATGACTGTGATGATATTCAATATTTTTAAAAGATGCATGTGGTTGATCATGTTTAGTTCTTCTCTAATCTGGGTCACTGACTATTCCTTTCAGATATATTTGCATAATATGCTTTACATTTAACAGCATTTTATCAGCAATAGATAAAAAAAAAATTGTTGCCTGAGCTAATTGGCACTTTAATTAGTCTAACAACATGCTGCCCTGATAAATAAATTCTGAAGATTAGATGTCAGAATTAAACTAAATATGTATTACATGTACTGCACTCAGAGGTGGGCTGCTGCCATTTCGGACCAGTTCAGGTGGACCGGTAGTTCTGACCACCGTTTGGGTCCATCCACCCACCCTGGCACTATCCCATCCTATATATCTCACTCTCTAGCTCACTCGCCCAGCCCACGCAGCCCAGCTGATTGCTGCGCCTCGCCTGCTCTACTCACTGCAGCTGCTCGAGAAGGTGTGCTGGAAGTCGCGTGCATGAAATCTCATGTTTGAAGCCATGTGCAAGTGGGGTCACATTTTTGGTTCTGCACTAGGCAAACCAGTTGTTAAATTATGTGAAGCCCACCTCTGACTTCATGTACTATAGCTAAACATCTATAGAAACCCACAAGCCACAATGTAATGCGCTTTAAAAAAATACATTGCTATGAACTGTAGTGCTTAAATGTCAATAAATCAAGTTCTGTTTTGAATAGGCAACATTAGCCTGTGCTTTCCCAAACAGAATAGAAAACATGGCTCGTTTCAAATGTTGTGGATCATTTCACCTTGAAGTTGATGTTTCTTCCCAAACACCTGGAAAGTCCCTACCTTTGTCCTAGAACAGTGTTTCTTAACTTCAGCAATTTTAAGATGTGTGAACATCTTAAAGTTGCTGAGGTTGAGAAATGGTGTTCTAAAAAGCCACTCTGAGAAAGCACACAGCTTATATATTGTTTGCTGTTCCAGGAGTAACATATTGAAGATTTGAAGAAGCTGAACTGATGTCTTATTCCAAAGTGCTCAGAAGGCACATAGTGATGGGAGGCAGAACATTTTGGTTCTGCAGATCTACTTTTAACATGCCCCCATCAAGAACATTCAGTTAATGCTATTTGTCCTATTTTATATGGTAAAGTTAAAGCATGTCCCTCAGAGCCAATTTCTATTAGTTATCCAGCCTCTGATTTAGTTTTCATATTCTTCAGAATTTGCTTGGCATTTCTGTGTAGACATTTTGTAAGCCACTCAGGGCACTGAAAAATGTGGCGGTGGGGCGGTAACATCTATAAATAAGTAAAATGGTTTTCTAATAAGGCATTCAAATTTTCTAACCAAGAGTATTCAAGGAAAATTATTTTTCCTTCTATGTAAACCGTGTTCCATATGTAAAAACTGGGTCAGATTTTCACTGTAATAACCACCTTTGAAGTATTAAAAATTCAATAAAAGTTTCATTTAGTTACATCCCAGGCTCCTCCTTGACATTTCTCTCTTCTTCTAGTTCTAGTTTGCACAATTGCACAAAAGAAAGAGTTCAAGGCAGTGTGAGGGATACTTATCTGCCCACTTTTGTCACTGCTAGGATAATTGGAAAGAGCAGGTGAGCCCAAGGAAAATCAGTTCCTCATCAATGCCCTCAGTTTTTGTTCCTGTAAATTTTTATTTTCACCTATTGAATATATTGAATCAATGTCACTCCATTACAATAAACACTGGGGAATTACAGACCACATTTAATAGGGGCATCCTCTCTAGGTTGTATGCATGGTAAATGGGATCCTCTCTTTTATTTTATCCCCTGAAGCTCCTGATTTTCTCCTACTGAATTTCATTAATTAAGGCAGCTCTATTATATTAAAGTCTTGTCCTTGATATTACAGAGGCAAAAAATTGGTGAGGGGGGGAGAATGCCATGGCCTGTAGATCATCCACAAGGAAATTGTTTATACACTTTTTTCCCCCTGCAGCCTTTTTTGTCTCACTTAACAGTAGACCAGCATTCATTCATTCCATTCAATAGGGAAAATATCAAGCAGCTGAGGAAGCCAGCTATTCTTTTCCAGCTCATATTTTAATTTCTTCCAAGATATCCTGTTCCTTGCTAGCAGCCTGAGAAGATGCTCATTGCAAACACCTGAAGGTACATCAAAATCAGATTTGGAATATCATTTTTCCTCATATTAAAAACATACTAAAGTTAATATTAATGAATGTAAACTGAAAACAGTTTGCCTGGAATATTTGATTTAGAGACCAATGTATTTCAATACTGTACACCACACCTTTGAACTTTGGTACCATTTTCCAAAGCAGTGATATTTTATATTGCTTCACAATGTGTGATTAATTGTCACAACCTATAAAGTTATTTTTAAAGCTCACCTTAAGAATATTCTACACCAAATACAGATGATGCAGTACTGCTGGTACCACAATCAGAATCATCTACTGCATGTACAGTGGCAATTGTACCATTGTTAAGCTGCCATTCAAAGATCTTGTTATACAGGAATAGAGCATCCCATCCATTCATAACAGCATTTTCTGTCAATCACATCGTTTCTGCCAGATCTAGCATCAAATCTGATTATTAAATTGTGACAGGCTATAAAACATTGGTTCTGCATCAGAACAATCCAATCCAAGATGGAATGAAAATCAAACAGACCAAAAAAGCTTCTTCTCACATATACTCTACATCCCCAATCATTTATCAGTATTCAGTTCCATGTTCCAAAAGAATCAGACTGAAGAATTAATTATAAGAAGTTTCCTATGTCATTTGAAGTTAATTTGGTCACTATTCAAAACAGCAATTCAAAAAAGAGGATATTAGTTATTAACATCAGCAAAGAAATCCCATCCCCAAAGTCGACAGCTAACGAGGAATAAGTATATAGATAGTCCTCAGGTTATGAAAATTGGAGCCACAATTCACATCTCTAAAGTTGAAAAGTGTGGCATCATTTTACTGCACTGCTTAGTGATGAAAATCCTATCATCATGACCCCAAGGGATCTGGATTGTTAAGCAGGAAGAGGCAGAAGTCCCAAGTAAGGAGTGTAAGGATGCCACTGGGAATGCCACAAGGTGCCAGGAGTCTGGAGAGAAGGCCAGTGCAGGCTATGAGTCATTGGTGCAGGAGTCTGGATAGAAGGCCAGGGGAGAGCTTGGAAGGCTGCTGCAGTGGAAGAACAGGTGGCACATGCACATGGGCACAGAGCAGCTGCTCTTCCAGTTTCCGTTAATCCCGCGTGCGTGAAGACCAGCTGGCTGGTGCACCAGAACCCAGAAGAGCAACAGGCAACAGCTCGCATGCCCAGAGGGATGGCTCACTTCCAGCAGGTATGAAACAGGTTCACCATCACAGGGCTAGGGTATCTGTTGGCTTTCAGATGCTTTCAGCTCTTGAGTTGGGTACAAAAGGGCTAGAAAATATCTCAAGGTCTCCTGAAGGACTCCAAGTGTAGTGGTCTGCACTGATCTTTGCATATCAAAAAGAAAAGGGATTACAGACTTTACCAAAAAACAAAACAGAACAACCAGTTTACAGAATCAGAGTAAAATGACGAAGCCCAATGCAATGCCGATATTTGTTGAATGTGAATCAAAAGTTGGTAAACTATACTTTTTCTTTTCTCCTCTTGGTTAGGCCTAAAGCATTTATTTTGCTTTCATTAATTAATTTACTAATTAAACAAAAATTAAGTTTAAAATCACTTTGGCCGAAGTATTATTTTAATTAAAAGCAGGGGCATACAGATGGAAAGACAAGGAACATCAACCATTACTACAGGCTGATGTTCTTTCAAATGTTAAAAATGAACAAAAGACAAAATATGAATGAGTCAATCTCTCTGGCCAGTATCCATCCTTAGCAGAATATTTTCTGCTATCCTTCTGAAAAGGATATGTCATGCAGTTTATAGCAGCTTTATCACTGCCAATTTCTCCGTTTAAGTATGTTTGTTTCCCCCAACATCTGCCTGTTTTATTCTAATGTTCAGTATATTCACTTTAAGATAGACATTTAATGGGCACTATTAAGTATCTGTAAGCAAAGAATATGTTTCTCTGTGCTTTGCTATGTTATACTGCACTGGAAATCACTTAATATGTATTTCGTTAAACAAGACAGATTAACATTTTAATTTCTGATTAAGATTGAATTCTACTTTCCAGTGCAGATTGGGATGCAAGAGTAAAGATGGGAACCAACTTGCTAAAATTAAAAAAAAAAATACTAGAAACTAGATTAAATTTTAAAAATAATACTCACATAACTATAACTTTGATCAAAACAGTGCACAGTAGCACACCTTTTGTATAACGAAGTCTACAGAAAAAGCACTAAACTTACAAAAGCCATTGAAGAAGAAATCATGGGGCCTTGATAGATCACATGCTGATAACGCTACTGTTGGAGTTTCAGTGGAAACCCAGGTTCAGTATAATTAACAAAAGGATTTGAACTGCACAAAGACAAGAGTAATTTTTTACATAGAAGTTTGAAAAAAGGAGATAGGCTTCAAAGCTCTTCCACTAGCCAGAAATGATGGATAATGCAAGCAGAGTTTGGCTCAAACAAGGTGGAGAGGAAGCTGAGCTTATCTGATAACTGTATGTTTGTCTGCAAATGGTAAATTACCAAGAAACTCTATAAAAATGCATACTTGTTTCTACTCCTTCTTAAAATTGTTCAGTTATGATCCAAGTCCCTTGTTGTCCGGGGCAAACACAAAACCTTCAAACAGCAGTATCCTAGTAGATGAGAGTACTATACAGGAGTATAGTAAGCATGCCATAATTTATAACATCTTATGAATTATATCTAAGGAGATCCAACATTTCCCTAGGTGATCTTGATATGATTGGACGCATGTATTCCATTAAGCAAAATATGGTTGGCTTCGGTTTGGCTTACTGTATAGGGCAATGGTGAAATCCAAATTCTTTTACTACCGGTTCTGTGGGTGTGGTGTGATGGGTGTGGTTTGGTGGGCGTGGCATGGTGGGCGTGGCAGGGGAAGGATACTGCAAAATCCCCATTCCCTCCCCACTCCTGGGGGAAGGATATTGCAAAATCTCCATTCCCACCCCACTCTGGGCCAGCCAGAGGTGGTATTTGCCAGTTCTCTGAACTACTCAAAATTTCTGCTACCAGTTCTCCAAACTACTCAGAATTTCCGCTACTGGTTCTCCAGAACCCGTCAGAACCTGCTGGATTTCACCCCTGGTATAGGGTGAATCTAGCCGTGCAGTTTGTAAACTGTGGTTTATGAATTAATATAATTTATAATTTCAGCCAATTGTTAATTTCTACCTAAATAAATCATGGCCTGGTGCAACGTCAGCCAATCATCTACTGTAGTCCCAAAGCTGTAGTACCATAGCTGAATCTCAGCAACCAATTTAATAACTACTACAGTTCTTCCATGTATCTATTCTAACAGTAACCACAACAAAAGGAATGCATATGTTGACATCATCATACAAATACCCCCATTACATACCTCAGGTCAACACCTGGACTACTGCAATGCTCTCTACATGGGGCTCCCCTTGGGATGCACCCGGAGGCTCCAACTAGTGCAGAATGCGGCCACGCGGGGGATTATGGGAGCGACGGGACGCTCCCATGTGACACCTCTCCTGCGCGAGCTACATTGGCTACCTGTGGACTTCCGGGTGCGTTTCAAGGTGTTGGTGACCACCTTTAAAGCGCTCCATGGCTTAGGACCAGGGTACTTACGTGACCGCCTTCTGCCGCCAATTGCCTCCCACCGGCCGGTGCGTTCCCACAGAGAGGGTCTCCTCAGAGTGCCGTCAGCCAGACAATGCCGGCTGGCGACCCCCAGGGGGAGGGCCTTCTCTGTGGCAGCCCCTACCCTCTGGAACGATCTTCCTCCAAAACTGAGAACAATTGCTGACCTCCGGACTTTTCGTCGGGCCCTGAAAACTCATCTCTTTCAGCTTGCTGGTCTAGCCTGACCCCGCTGAATTTTTAAGATCTGTATTATAGGGTTGGGTATTTTAAATATTTAATGGTTAATGGTTTTAATTTTTAGCCAAAGTTATATGCTTTTTTAAAGAAATTGTTTAACTTTTGTGTACTATTTTATTTGGCTGTTCACCGCCCTGAGTCCGCAAGGAGAAGGGCGGTATACAAATCTAAACAAATAAAATAAATAAATAAAATGATGTAAGTATTGTATCTAAGTCACAGCACTGGAGCAACATCATGAGATACATTTTGTCTCCAATTTTCTTCATCACTACCACTGTCTTTATCCCACATTGAGTAAAGTAGAAAAAAAATGCTACTATATATGAATGTACTGTACATAGCTATGGAATTATCAGAAGTTCGGACTGAAGAACAGACGTGGGAAATGACCTCAATTTTTATTTTATTTTATTTTGTTAAATTTATATGCCATCTATCTCACTATCAAAATGACTCTGAGCAGCTTAAAACACAATAAAAACAAGAACATAAAATATTAAAAATGTAAAAAGCATTAGAAACATAAATAAGATTTGGACAAAACTTGGAACCAGATACATGGATAATACAGAGGTGGAATCTTCTTTTTTAGTCCACCAGCATCCTCCAGTGTAGAACGCCCCCACTGGGGTCCTAAGCCATCAAAGTGTCATTTTCAAATCCAGGTATGGAATTTCATGTAACCATAATACAATACTCACATGTTACTTTTCTTAAATTAGAAGATAAGTATCTGGATTCCTTATTAATAAATTCCAATACAAATAAGCAGAGAAAACATGCATTTGTAATACTATTGCCACCTCCACTGAAAAATCCAGATAAAGGCTTTTTTCAGTGGTCCCACTGAAATTTTAGTAGAGAATGATACAAGCTATGACCAACAGACAAGGGGAAAAGAGAAAGCAAGGAGCACCTATTTCAAATTAAATGTTAAAATACCTTGAAAATTTCATTTAATTTACAAATCAAAACAATACGCTGACATGTAAAAAAAAATCCCAAAACAAATTTTGAATTCTTCTTTTAACATTCCACCGTCTACACAAACTTGTAGTCAATAACAAACATGTTATTTCCATGGTGAAATATTTCTCCTCTTCCTGTGGAGAATAAAAACAACTTTGCCAAAGCTGCATTTTCCTTTCCTGGGACCCATTAGGATCCGTTTTGGCCCCTTGATCCATTGACAGACATTAGAGTTCAGATCTGATACAACATTATTGTTGCAAGCTCCATTTGTCTAATTCATCAGGAAAAAATTAATGTAAAGTGGAGTCATCTAGGATCATTAGAAAATACTTCTTACATGAACTTTCAACGGTAACTTCAACTACACAAATGTTTATTGTAAATAAATTGCTAAATACTTGCAATTTTTAATTCCTTCTTGCCCCATTTTGAAATTGCATGTCTGCAATTAAGAGATCATTAATATCCATAACAGAACCTTCAAAGTTATTTCTTTACCTTAAGGAATCTATATAGCTCCATTAGCTTTAATGAGAATCATGTGCACATATCAAGGAGCAAATGGGCCAATTAGAGCTAGTACAAGTTATTCAACATCATGAAAGTCATATTCAAGTTTATTTTGAAACATGCATAGGAATGTGAGTTCTAAAGTAGCACAAAACATGGCTGCCAAGTGGTAACATAATTAAAAACTTGACTATTCCATTTCTGTTGCTATTAATGCAATGGTACAGAAAAGTATATTGTTTTAACATGAAATGCATGTTGAGGTTCACTGTAGTAAACGTCCAGGTATGTGACTCCATGCTGTATATTCCATGTAATATGCAAGGCATTTGAAAGAGAAGCAACTGTTGACAAGATGCTATACATAAGTAGTCCTCAATTAACTACTACTCATTATTCTTTCACAGTTCAAAGTTACAATGATGCTGAATGAGTGGTATTTATGACCAAGTCTTAATGTGTATGGAGATTTTCAGTCATCCAGGTCATGGTTGTCCCAAAGGTGTTTTTTCAAGAGGCAACTGGACTTTCTGGGGATTTTTTTTAAGACGTTTCGCTTCTCATCCAAGAAGCTGAAGAAGTTTCTTGGATAAGAAGTGAAACATCTTCAAAGAAAAACCAGAAAGTCCAGTTGCTTCTTGAAAAAGCACCTTTGGGATGACTGAGTCTTAAATTTTGGCTATTCCAGCACTCCCATGGTCACATGACTGCAATGTGAGTCTTTGGCTTCCACTTACACTGTTGTAGTATCCCATAATCACCATTTGTATCCTTCCTTGTCTGCTTCCCATAAGCAAAATCAAAGGAGAAGCCAGCAAGTTGGTTCTGTAACACATGCCTAGTCCCACAGCATTTTATCCTAAGGAGACCCAGTTATGGAATATAAGATCCCAGGGATCTCATATTTGATAGCATGTATGTGCCTGCAGCACTCACCTGAGCTCTATAGCATTCACACAGCTGCCTGGCCACGCTTGCAACCAGTGCACTTTTCCACACCTAGCAGCAATCACCCCCAGCCACTCTTGCACTGCAGGGGATACTTACACATCTTTCTCACCCGATAGTGGTCATCCCCAGCCCCACTAAAGCCACATCTCATGGGCCACACACACCGTCACCTACCAACTACTGCTAGACCTGCCACACTCATGGAGCCTTACCTGCCTGCCACTTCACTTGCAAGCCTCTAGAGACCTGCAATGATTGTTTAACTACAGCAATGGAGAGTACCAGGATTACTATCGCCAAGTGATGCAGCATCACTTGTGATGCTGTAAAGCACAAATCACGTGACTGCATCACTTAGCGATAGCAATCCCACTTACTATAATTAACCAAGGACTACTTGTATACATGAACTATTTTTTTTTAAAACACCAAAGATAAATCATGTTAATAAACTGTTTCAAACTCCTGAAGCGATCTGAACTCCAAATTTCTTGGGTTGGCGATGGGAGGAGTTAATCTCTGAATTATTATTTACTCAAATGTATTTTTTTACAATTTTAATAAAAATAGTAAATTGATATCCTGCTCAACTCCCAAACATGTTGTGCTACTGGCATTGCTAAACAACAGTGACGCCTTTAAAAAGAAAAATGTGGCATTGCAAAAAAAAAAAAAAGCTTTGGGAAAAAATGTGGCATTCTAGAAACGGATGCCTTCGAAAAAAAACCAAAAACAAAATCGTGATAAGCTTCCCAATTACTAATAACTTAGTAATTGTAACTAAATGGAGCCTCAGAGTTCACAGACAGTCTACCTTCAAATATTATTTGCTGCGGGACAAATAAAAAAACTCAAAACATGAATATTTTCTTCTCGCGGAAGCCTTCGGAGAGCTGCTACGACCCAGCCAAGGATGCACCAGCTCTCCTGCGCTAACCATCAACATCCACTGGGCTCCAAAGCGTCTTTCCCCTGTGACGTATTGGCAATCGTCCCGCCCCCCTGTCGATCCGAGTCCTATTTTTCTCAACCGGTAGCTCATTGGTTACCATTTAGTTCCGCCCCTCCACTGTGATTGGACCCAAATACCGCTCGTCAAAGAGCTGATTCCCATCAAGCGGCTTCGGGATCTCTCCGTTGTCTCTTTCTATTAACAGCCTTTGGAAAGATCGTGAGCTTGAAAGAGTTTAGTTCCCGATACGGATAAGGGAGATTCCGGGTCTCTTCAGAAAGACATGTTTCATCTCTCTCTCTCTCTCTCTCTCTCTCTCTCTCTCTCTCACACACACACACACACACACATATACACACACACGCGGAAATGAGAATTGCATAGAAAAAAATAAAAATAAAAAAGACCTGGTGAAATGGTGTTACCGCCATTTCCCCCTCAACAAATAAGGCTTACGCTCTTTCAAAGTCAGACCTTACTTTAGTTTGTTTCGAAAGAGCTTGGTTATAACCCACCAATGACTCGCTTTGGAGGGTGTCTGGGGACGCGTGTAGGATGGGGCCAGTGATTTATTGCAGGAGTCCTCAAATGTTGTGGGAGTCTTGCAGAACGAAGGGAAGTCTGCAGGTTTTTTTTTCACTACCTCAGGTCTCACAACGACTCAGCGCTGTAGACCACCAGTCAGAGCGACTGCTTAGGAGAGGATTTAACGTTTCCAATCTCCCACCCAATAGCTGCAAATTCCTGGCGCCGCTTCCCTAATAAAACAAATTCCTGGCGCCGCTTCCCTAATAAAAAAGAAAATGAAGCATCTCCCGACGACGGGAATGGAGAAGTTTTCAATTTTTTTTTTCTCCCAACCTATCTCTATGAACAAAACGGACGCTCCAGATTTACAAAGCGGCCAGGAAGCAACCGCTCTAGGAGATGGGAGCGAGTTTTAATCGGCGTTTCCTGTTTCTTTCTCCCAATTGGGGCGCGCGCCACCATCGAGGGCCGTGGAGATGACGAAAGCGGAAATAAGAAAAAGAAAGACGACTCCGGCCGCTCTAGGCACCCCGGCTTGAGGTGCTCGGTGTGAAATCCGGGTCATCTTTTTCCCCCCCGCCCTCCCTGGAGCCGCGAGCCGAGGAGGCCGAGGCGGCGGCGGCGCTTCCCCAGAAGCCCCTCCCTCAGGAGGAAAGCGGAGGTCAGTCAGTGAGGGATGGAGAGGGCGAGCCAGGCGGGGCTGATGAGGCTGGGAGGAAGGGCGGGCGGGCGTGTGTGTGTGGGTTGGGGGTTCCTTCCACCGGGCAGACGGGCTCTGAAGCGGGAGGGACATGGGGTTTCCCGGGCGATAAGCATAAAAACGCAACAAACAGCTTTTTTCTGGTCCTGCGCCGAAGAGCCAATCCAGATGGATTTCTGCCTGTCCTGGAACGTTTCCCCCTCCCTTCCATGTTCTTTTTCTAGGTGAGCTGGCTGCGGTCAGTTTTATCCTTGGACAGCCCTGCGAATCTTTGAGCCAAAATCCAGATAGGGGCTTCGTCGTTGGAAACACAGCCGCCCCCGCCCCCTGAGTTGGGAGAGGGACAATAACAAATATTCTAAACCAGGGGTCTCCAACCTTGGCCGCTTTAAGACTTGTGGACTTCAACTCCCAGAATTCCTCAGCCAGCTTTGCTGGCTGAGGAATTCTGGGAGTTGAAGTCCACAAGTCTTAAAGCGGCCAAGGCTGGAGACCCCTTGTTCTAAACGAAAACCAGAATCAGGGATGTGAGAGCATGTTCGGCCCCAGTGGGATACATGTGTTAGAAACACAAGGAGGGCGGCTTTCATGACCTTTCTTAAACTTTGGAACTTTGATTGGCAAAAAAAAAAAAAAAAAGACTCATAAACTGACTTGGAAATGTGGTTGATTTTAACTGTTGACTCTACTCAATCTTTACAGGATGGCTTTACTGTGTTTTATCACTTGCAATATTTATTATTTATTTATTAGTTCGATTTATATATGCCGCCCTTCTCCGGAGACTCAGGGCGGCTTACAATGCGTTAAGCAATAGCCTTCATACTTTTGTATATACCTGCTTAGTAGGGCTTTTTGGGCCCCCACCTGTGCGATGTTCTATTTTATACAAAGTCATCTTATTGCCCCCACAATCTGGGTCCTCATTTTATCTCCCTCGAAAGGATGGAAGGCTGAGTCAACGTTGAGCCTGGTGAGAATTGAGCTCGCAGAAATTGCAGGCAGCTGGCAGCTAAGTACTACTTTAACAGCAGTAGTTTAGTCCATTGCACTGCCAGGCTCTTAACTACCTTGTTTTCCCCAAAATAAGACCCTGTCTTATATTTTTTTGAACCCTGAAATAAGCGCTTGGCCTTACTGCCATGTACTCAAAAACCCGATTGGGCTTTCTATCTTATTAAAACAGTACCCTGTTCTGGGAAAAACAGCGTGCTGTAATTAAAAATGCTTGAAAATCATGGCACCTCATGTTACTGGTTCAAAAAAATTTCATAAAGTAGTTGAAATTGTACCTTCCATTCAGACAGTAATCTTATACTTACCTATAAAGCCCTTCATGGCATGGGCCGCGGATACTTGCAGGACCACCTCCTACCAGCCTCTCACCGACCGTGCGCTCACATAGGATGCCCTCCGGGTGCCGGCGGCCAGACAATGTCAACTGGCGGCCCCCAGGATGAGGGTGTTCTCTGTGGCCGCACTGACCCTCTGGAATGGGTTACCCACCGGACTCCGGATGGCCCCGACCTCCGCACTTTCCACGCCGACCTGAAGACATGGTTTTTTCAGCAAATTCCCTGATCTGCCGCGAGGGTTTTAATTGTTGGGGATTTTAATTTGGCTTGTTTTTAGCATTATTTTATTGTTATGCTGTTTTTTATTCTGTGAGCCGCCCCGAGTCCTACGGGAGAAGAGCAGCATATAAATTTGATAAAAATAAATAAATAAAATAAATAAAATACAGTTCCTTCTTCCTTAGCAGGAAATGCTTTTATGGTAGTTACTTTTCAGTATACCTGTACAGGTAGTCCTCACTTACTGACAGCAATTGGGATCAGCCATTCCAGCACTAAGCAACGCTGTCATAAAAGGAAACTTTACATGACCATACTTGAGTTAAGTCAATTCTCACTGTGATCTTTAAGCAAATCACCCCATTTGTTAAACGTAACATCAGATGATTGCAACTTGCTATTTTCTGCCAGCTTTCCCTTTGACTTGGCTTGTTGGAAGCCAGCTATGAAGTTTGCAAATGGTGATCGTGTGGGCGAGGATGCTGTGAACATCATAAATGTGAGCTGGTTGCCAAACATTTGAATTGCAATCATTTTTATATGAGGATGCTGGGACAGCTGCAAGTTCAAAGACAGGTTGTAAATCTTTTTCAGCGCTGTTGTAACTTCAGATAGTCATTGAACAAGCAGTGTTTCTCAGTATGGCAATTTTAAGGCTTTAGCTCCCAAAATGTTGGGAGGGGAAGGGAGTTGGGGCCCACACATTTTAAAAGTTGCCCAAATTGACACACTATTGAACTATTCATTTTCACACTTAACTGCCCATCTCCCTCAAATCCTATATAGGATTGTGCTATTAAAAGATGTTAATTCCCCAGGCAATGGTTATAAAATGTTATTGGTGGCCTTGCTCAGAGCCATTCAGAGTTTCGCAGCCCACGTAATCAGCTGTCCTGTGTTCTTCACTCTACATTTAAATTTGATCATAGGAAACAATCTGTGTGTAAAGATGTTTGTTAGTTCAAGCCAAACTTGGGGATATCTTGAAAATTATTCCCAAGACTGAGCAGTGCCTGCCCAGCCTACTTTCTTCAAACAGCAGCCCACAAAATGAGATCATATAAATGGATTATTGTTCATGGAAAAGAGTCTTAGTTCCTTAAAGCTAAACCACTCAATCTTGAAAATCTTGATTAGGAGAACAAAATAAAATAGAAAGTAAAATATCAGGAAATGCCTTGCCAAGATAGAATCAGCCTAGCTGCTCCAAATAGCAAGAGCACCTATTGAGCAGCTCCCACTCCCCAAGTTCCAGGAGGCATGTACCAGTGCTAAGTGTTTTAACTGTTTGCCATTTATATTATGGTTTTTCACTGTATATAGTGATTGTGATGTGCCTAATTGGTTAGGGTGACTTAGAACTATGGTGAGTAATTAAAATAATTTTTTTAAAGATTCTTTTCACTTAAGTTCCTGTTTTTTAATATGATACAGCCTATCACCATGGGTTTGCTGATTATTAAGGCTGTGTGCAACTTGAAAGGGATGCCACAACTTGAAGCAGAGGTTCCCTCCGAAGTACTACATCAGAAGGGCTATACTGCTTCAGTCTCGCCATTATAAAGAGCTGCTGCTCGTACACAAAAGCCCTTCCTGCTAGAATGAAGTTACTGGCTAAATCAAGTTGACCCTCTCAGTGCTTCTAGTTGATACAAGGTGATTTTTATTTTCTGAACTAAAGAAGTGTCTCTCTTATCTGTTTGAAGTGAGGATTTCAGATGGAGCTGCTCAATGTTACACAACTCTACATATATATGGTGTTGGGTAGAAATTTACAGAAGGAGTTGTTCAAGTTCCCATGGCATTTCACTTATTAGTATGCCCACCACAATTTGTCTTGTTAAATCCAGAGTCACTCTTTATATATGCGTCTTTGCACCCATTCCATTCATTCATTATATGCCAGAAATATCTCAAACTTCTTAAATTGATTGCATATACAAGAAAGGAGGTTCTAGTTTTAAATCACGTGTTCCAAGTATAGCCAATATACAATGCTCAATCTTGATCCAAGAGAAATTGCTATAAGGATATTAATGCTACATTAGGAGGCACATTTAATTTCCTTTCGAAGTCCATGATACTTCCCTTAAAATAAGATTTTAAGATAAAAATGTAAATGAGCTTTTAGAGGGCATTGTGAGTTGCTTTATGCCATTATCCTTATCAAAAACGTCATAGAAATTCTTTTCTGCACTTTCCTATGCATAAGTAAAAAAATTAGTTAAAACATTTGGATGTTCTGCTGCTACAATAAGCAGTTTTATGAAGTTAGTTTTATGAAATTTTCATTTAGTTTAAGCAATAGTGTAGGAATGTATCTGCTTGTTTATGTGGGATATAAAAAGGGATGAGGTTTTGATAAGTGATTCATTTTTACAAATTCATCAAAAATGGGGAAGATTCTTATTAAATGTTACAGAAATTGTGTGCATTTTATTAGTGGAAGGCTAAAAATTAACCTATAATGCATGAAATTCTAAACTTGGAATGTTTATAAAGAAATGTAATGTACCAATAGGGGGTGCGGCTGGAGACTAGATGAATTAAGTATCTAAAACCACTATATGTTCATAAGTCATCACGCAGTTCTAAATGCCACAGTGACTCATTCAGGAACTCTTTTTACATATTATGGTAGAAATACTTCAAAACAGTCTATTACCCCTCAACTCCTTTTGTTCTGTAAATAAGAAAAAAAAATACTAATCTTATAGTATTTTTAAAGTAATTTGAAGTGGAACATGCTTTGAATTAAGACATTTTGTAATCTATATCTCTCCAAAGTAAACATTATTGTAATAATTAAAATATACTAGTGCCCTGTAATAAAATAAAACTTTCCTATAATTTGGAAGTACAATCCATAATCACTGGTCATATGACCCCATGATTTTATCATTGCACAATTCTAATATCAATATCTTGGAAAAGCCTGATATTAATAGATGTTTTTACTATGCACCTATAAAGATGTTTTTGGTATCTTCGAAGACAAGGCAGTATAGGCTGTTACAAAGCTGTTTTACAGCATGCAGAAGTTTTATGTTTACGTTTACATTTATTAGATTTATATACCGCCCTTCTCCCGAAGGATTCAGGGCGGTGTACAGCCATAATAAAACAGTAAAATCATACAACATTAAAACCCATTTAAAACTAATTAAACTAATTTGGCTATCTATATTAAAACCCATAATTTAAAATGGCCCATCCAAAATGTTTTTTTCAGCCAGGCCAGCCTGCTGAAATAACAGGGTCTTAAGGGCTCTGCGGAAATTATGGAGGTCAGGGATCATACATATCCCAGTGGGTAGTACATTCCAGAGGGCGGGTGCCCCTACAGAGAAGGCTCTCCACCTGAGGGTCGCCAGGATACATTGTTTAGCCGACGGTACCCTGAGGAGCCCCTCTCTGTGGGAGTTTGTTGGTCGATGGGAGGGTATTGGTGGCAGAAGGCAGTTCCATAGGTGTCCGGGTCCTAAGCCATGGAGCCGTTTAAAAGTGGTAACCAACACCTTGAACCGCACCCAGAAGACCACTGGGAGCCAGTGCAGCTCACCCAGGAGAGGTGTCACATGGGTGCGTTGAGTCGCACCCACGCGGCTGTATTCTGGACTAGTTGGAGTCTCCGGGTGCTCTTCAAGGGAAGCCCCTGTAGAAGTTTTAGAAGCCATACTTGTAATTACTGAGAAAACTAGTTATTTGCTGAAGCATTCTCTTTCAGCTTTAGAAGACAATGGCCAACTATTTCTGAAAAGTTCCCAAGAAAATTGTATAGATTTATCCATGCAGTTTGGAGGAGTCAAGACTGAATTTAAAATAACTGCCCCCCAAAAAAGGGGGGAAGGGGTAGAAAGAAGATGTCTGTGCTACTTCATTGATAGTGAACATATTCATTGCTACATTTGTACATATTCATTAAAAATAGACATGAATTCTGATCAGTCACAAAAAAATGGTTGCAAAGTGCCCAAATCTCAGTTAGGTGACTATGAGGATTTCTTTGATGGTCATAACTGCAAAGATACTTTTCCAGTGTATTGTAACTTCAAACTGTTACTAAACCAAGTAACTAAATTCTAATTCCATTTAGATTTATTTATTTTATTAAATTTGTATACACTTTTTACATGTCATAAAGCATTATTTTTCCCTTTAGTTATAAAATAAAGACTAAATAGGCCTCCTAAAAATATTCATACAATTTTTTTTCAGAAATTCAAGTAATATTTGAGAAAAGGTACAAGTTAAGTTTATAAATGTTAAGTATTATCTGTGCAGAGCTCTTAGCAAATATAAGTCTGTAGTATACTTCCAAATGATAGAAGGCATTTAACTGAAACATATAGAAATTCAAAATATAATATGAAATTAATCTTTTTGAAGGTTATTTAAGCTATGACATGGTAATGACAAACTAATTTTATAGTGATGAAAAGATAATATGTAATTCTGGTGAGGCCTTTGTTGAGGGATCCTTCCTGTCTTTCTTGAATGTATAAAAGTACATACAAAGGACAGTCTTGTCAGGCTACATGCAGGCACAGGTTTCTTCACTCCTTTTCACTATTCAAATTCCCTGCATTCAATAGTTAGTTTAACAGCACAACCCTCAAAAACTCTATGTAGTTTAATTAAGCATTAAATATAAACTGTTATTGAAAATGGAGGAAACCATATTTATGCAGAATTATCAGCTGCTATGGAAACCAGGAATCCAGCCATATGAATATATGTATGTATGCGTGGTGCAGGCTTATGAGTGAGTGTGTGTATGTCAGTGTGTATGCAATACGTATGAGCCTCAGAGTTTAAATCATAGTTTTGTTTCTCCTGCTTTTTCATAGAAATGGACGCTTTGCTGTTCTGCTTTCAGACTGGAAAGTAAATGACACCTGCAGTAATGCTTATGTCTGAGTCTTCTAGCTTTCCATTTTCCCAGCTTCAGCTCTCACAGGTCTTTAAGAAGGTTGTTTATCATGAATTGGCTTGAAAATCCATAGATCTGAGATAGCCTACAATCAACCCATATAGCATGTGATAGATAGACAGATAAGGTGTATATATGTTTGTGTAGCTTTGATAGTTCTTAACTAGCATCTGAATTTGAAAAGAATATTTTGAATTACTTGGGAATTTAAAAAAAAGAGGCAGACATATTTAAAAATTAGCAACTCATTCTCTAAGAAAATATATTTATAAATAGCAATTATTACATATATATTCCCTTTGTCCCCATGCATTCATTATGTTAGGGATGTTAGAGACTCTCACTATGCATATATTGTTGGACTAAAATGCCCAGCAGTCCCAGCATGAGGGATATTGGAAGTTATAGCACAGCAGCCTCTGGTTCTGCAGTCCAGTGTGTGTGCAGCTTTATTTAATAGGAATTCTTTTAACTCTTTCTTCTCATTTTATTGGCATAGGGATGGGAACTAGATGGCATCCAGATGAATTTCAAAGGGAAACACAGGCTGAGTTTCCCTTTGAAATTTCGTATCTAATACTTATGTTAATTACACTAGAAAAGCTTTTTAAAAATCTGCAATTGCTGTCATGCTGTCATAAATTAAGGTGACCTGGGAATAGATCATGATATATGTAAATGAAAATAGTATTCCTAACCCTTCCAGGTTTTGGTACCCATACCCTATGGTACATTTTTGTAAGACAGTGCTATCAATGAGATGTGACATTGATTGACAGCTGAAGACACATTTTACTCTGATGATTATTGGCTGAATATTTCAATACTACCTGATTGATATAAGTGATCCTTGGAACTAAAACTCTTGGAAAATATATTTGAATTCAATGGCGTATTATTTATAGACAGTAACTTATAAACTGCTCTGTGCATCACAAACAAAATTAGAATATTTCAGTAGTCAAATTTAGAACATCAAGAGGAACAGCTTGGTATGTTGTTTAAGTTTTACATTCTGAAGATCTTTAATGCTTGCCTACGTAGGCATTGGACTGTGTGCCCCTCTGGTATGAAAACGTTGTTTGTTTTCTGCTAATTATCCTTTAAAGAGTAGGCGTGCGATGGCAATGTCATTGGATTGGCATAAATTAGTTTATTACAGCAGAATAATGCTGGAAGGGGTGGGAGGAATGACACTCTGGAGATTGCTTGAACTCATACATTTCTGCTGCCAAAGTTTACAGGCCTGTAAATTTAAATGTAAAATTTTTGTAGGCAGGATGCATTGACAGATATGCTTAATGGAAATACATCTAGTTCTGAGCCTCAGTACAGGTCAATAATAATGCTTATATTGATAGCAGCAATGTAGGAGATGTTATTTGGTATTAAAGCTAAAATCCATGTTATCCCCTTAATCATAATTACATTAATATCGACAGGCCCTTGACAATACCCACTTTAGTATTGATAGATTTCTGTCAATAATGCATTTCTAAATAAAATACATTCATTCATAATTTGTATAATACACAGTAAGCAATGTTAACACATATCAGAAAAAAATACCTATTTAATTAATGATACTCAACAATTTGTTGTCTTAGAATGTGTTATTGGTCAATAGGAACCTTTAGTTTAGTAAATAAAAATACTAGTAATAATAGCATTTTTAAACAAAGTACAAAGTACCTGGTAATTAATAGAGCAGTGAAGATGTCAGGCACAACTTGTGTAAAGTTATGACCTAAGTAGGGCTGCATAGCCTAGAAACTCACTGGTTATATACAGTATTTAAAACAATCTGAAGAGGAAAATCACTATATAACCTCATAACTGTCTGGCAGTTAATATGACAACATTTCAGAGAAAATACAAATACAAATTTGAGTGAAAGTCCCTGCTGATGCCGCATTTGAAGACATTTAAGATGGTAGCCATCTGTTAAAACAGGAAGTGAGAGAATCTACTCAGAAACAGTGTTGACCATGTAAACTCATCTTAAGAGTATGTGAAACAGGAGAGATCATAGAAGATACAAGTAGCAGTACTGGTATTCTGTTGTTTAGCAACTACAGTTAGGACCAGAAACTTGGTTGTTAAGCAGAGTGGCCACTAAGAGAAACTGCAGCTCTATTCATGATCTTATTTTAAAGCTTTCCTTTGTTTTACAGCACTTTGATGGTTGTAAATATAAGGATTGATCAAAAAGATACATTTTCATCACTGTCGTAACTCCAAACAGTCACTAAACAAGGAAAGCCTATATAAAGATGGTGTGGTAGGTACAATATTAGTGAGATCTACCTGGCCACCAGAGCCCAGAAGTAGCTCTAGAATTCCAGGTTTTAACACTAAATCAAAAGAAAGCACTTCTTAATGAATCTGAACTTAATGAATATCATTAATAATAATAACAACTTTATTGTCATTGTACATGTATACACAGTATACTCATACAACGAGATTCACTTAAAGTCTAAAGCATAACCAACTAGCATTTTAAAGGGGATTTAAACAAGCTAAAGTGTCTTAAATGTAAAGAAATTTTAAAAATGAGAATTTTCATCTATGAATTTCAGGTCAATTAAAAAATGGCATTTCTTGTGCTCAGGTAGTCAGACACAAGGACAAAGAGAGAGGAGGAGAAAATTTGGACAATTATTAGTTCACTAATGTGGCAGTCCTTGGAGTTGATGTTTTGGTGGAAATTTTGGGACAACCCATGGGAATGGAATGAGAGAAGAAGAGGTGGGATTCAAAGCCACCTCCTCTTTTAGCTTGTGTGTTAGTATCCTAACACAATGGCTATTTATTAGATTTCTAATAAATAGCCATTTGTATTCACTTTTGTACCTCGTTGGCCCTTTAGCCTGATAACAAAATATTAGAAACCTAGACTCAAATAAATGGAAAAGCATGAATAAAAATGGTAAGTAGCACCTTCTGTTTTAACTATGTTAATATATTGACAGATGAATCTAAGTAAAACTATAAAAATGTTTTTTAAGTATAAAAATGGTTTATATAGTACCAAATCTAGTTGGATATTAACTGTTCAATCATATGAATTACAGGTGTATCTGAAGAACAGATGTTATTTATTTATTTATTTATTTATTAGTTCAATTTATATGCCCGCCCTCCTCCGGAGACTCAGGGTGGCTTACAATGCACTTATAGCAATAGCCTTCATTCTTTTGTATATACCTGCTTATTAGGGCTTTTGGCCCCCCGTAAGCGGTGTTTCTACAAAGTCATCTTATTGCCCCCATAATCCGGGTCCTCAATTTATGTAGCTCGGAAGGATGGAAGGCTGAATCAACCTTGAGCCTGGTGAGATTTGAACTCGCACTAATTGCAGACAGCTGGCAGCTAAGTGCTATATAACAGCACTCAGTCTGCTGCACCACCAAGGCTCTATTTTAGGGCCAAATGTATCCCCTAAAAGCTTTGAATGAATTTCAGAGATTTTTAAAAGTTGATGCCAAATTGTAATTAATTTACAGAAGGGAGAAATGATTAAATACTTGTCTAGAGGGCAATTATATTAACTATATTTAATTTTATTTAAATCTAGATATAAATGGAATGAAATAAAATTTAATTTTTATCTTGTTACCATTTTTGGACTATAGCCTTCAGCATATCTTTCAAAGGCTACACTCAGCCTTTGGTCTTAACAAATGTTATGGACCTCTGACCTCAATACCTGGGATGGACGAATGGTAATTAAGAACATGCCAGTCCTCAGGGAAGCTTGCCCTGATTACTAAATTTGTTTTACTCTGAACATTTACATTATGAAGTAGAAGCCAGGGTATGTACTGTGAAGTAACATGTGCTTCAGGATCCTGGTTCATGTGAAAATCAACATGTGTACAGTTGAACATATGTTGTATGTGCTGGTGAAAAACCACCAGCAAAGGAATTAACCTGCGTAGACATTTGTTGACTATTTCAATTTTAATGTCTAACATGACAACTGAAGATCCAGATTTAAAATATTTTCTTTCCATTTGGTGAGATTGGGATAGTTACGTTTCATAGCCTGAATTGCTCTTGAGTGGTCTAGCTGATGAAACTGTTATCAAAATGAAAAGAATAAATATTCTAAAGGACTACAAAATGTAAATGAATAAATGAAAATATTTTGATGAATTTATTTTTTGTTATAGAGGGCTCCGTGTTGACCATGGCATCAAAGGACAACAATGTCAACAAAGTGATTCCTGTCCTCAGAATTAGTCAGCTGGATGCACTTGAACTGAACAAAGCCTTGGAACAACTAGTTTGGTCCCAGTTTACTTGCTGTTTTCATGGATTTAAACCTGGACTCTTGGCTCACTTTGAACCAGAAATTAAAGCATCTCTGTGGCTTTTTTTGTGGAGATTCACCATCTGCTCCAAGAATGCAACAGTGGGACAGGCTCTACTGAACATTCAATACACAAATGATTTATCCCAGTTACAGAAATACCAGACATTGAGCAAGCAACAGAAATTATGGTATCTTATTTGTACTGTTGGCGGGAAATGGCTGGAAGAAAGGTGTTATGATTTATTTAGCAAACGTCCATTGGAGTCATTCCAAAGGACAAAATATTTTATTAACTTAATAGTCAGGCTTCTCAGACTCTGTGAGTTGCTAAACTTCCTAATTTTTCTTCAGAAGGGAAAATTTGCTACACTTACTGAACGTATTTTAGGAATCAGATCAGTGTTCTGCCAGCCACAGGGTGTCCGTCCAATTGCATTTGAATACATGAACCGAGAACTCTTGTGGCATGGATTTGCTGAGTTTTTGGTGTTTCTTTTGCCACTTATTAACATGCAGAAACTCAAACTCAAGATTTCTTCTTGGTCTTTACCTGTTAGGAAAAACTTCAATAATGAAAATATGTCAGAAATAAGTCACAAGGAATGTTCTGTGTGCGGGGAATGGCCTACTATGCCTCATACTATTGGCTGTTCACATGTTTTTTGTTACTATTGTATTAAAAGTTGCTTCTTATCGGATATATACTTTACCTGTCCTAAATGTGGCACGGAGGTGAAAGATCTCCAGCCATTAAAATATAAATTAGAAATGAAAGAGATATAACTGACTTAATATTTTCCTCACACCCATAACAAAATATAATTCATAAAACTGACAGTAATAATTTACATATACTGTATATTTTAGTTGGGTTCCTCCCCCCGCTCCACCATACAATTGTCTTTCTATAATTCATTGCTATATATACTGCTTTATTTATTATAAACAGGTGCTCTACTACTATCATGTATTTGAAACCCAATAAACTTCTTTTTAAAAGATAAAGTAATATTTGGTGCTTTTTACCTAATTTTTGAATTTTTTTCTCAAAACACATGCAAGTTCCAGAAGATCTGAAAACTAACTTTTTTATGCCTATTCTAGATCAGTGGAAAGAAGAGAAAGATCTTATGGACTAATTTGAAGAGTTATAAAAAAATGAAATGAAATGAAAAAATATTTTCATTTGCAACTTTTCAATTCAGGATTTTTTTTAAGGAACATGTTGAAAATGGAAATATTAAATCTGACATTCCAATCCTATTAAATTTAACTTGAATAAAATCATAATTGGTTGTTTTCATACATATTGCCTATGTATCATGGAACAAAATGCCTACACCAAGTACTACCAGCCATTTAGATAACAATTGATCATCCTTTTTCTTTGATAAATTATTTGGATAATATATATTTCTATTTCTGCTGTAATCATTCAGGGGAAATATATGTTACTTTCTTCCAGGAAGCTGACATTTTAAGCCTATTTTTTGGCCATTCCGACTGGTTTTAGACAATATTAACTGTCCTATGTTTTTAAACTAAATGTTCTTTTCATGTCCTTTAACTGTAAAATATCCTGTTTATCCAATGTAACTGTCTTTGTACAGCTATTAATTTTTTACACTTTCCTGTTTCTTACTTTGGGGAATTCATCTTTATTAAAGGGTAACAGTTCTATCCTGATCTTTTATCTCTTTTATCTGGCAGTTCCTTGCATGCTGTTCATAATCCTGTTTGGGGTTTATTTTGATATTTTTCTTTCTTTAGTTTTATAGTGTATAGTTGTATAGTGCACCCATTATTTAGAAGAGCTTTGAATTTCCTTTGGTTTGCTAGTGGCATCACTTATTTTGTCAGCCCTTATCAGTGACCTATTAACTGATCTTTTATTTGGGGTCCTGGTATTTTGCAGTATTGAGCTAATGGTCTATGTTTGTCTCTTTTTCTATAGATTTTGTAGTTTAGATTTACATCATTATCTCTTGGCAAGCTCTTGGCAACAGAAAGCAGGATTCTCACAAAATCTTCTTTAAGTAGATTTATTGAAAGAGAACAGGGATTAAGTTACACAAATATCAACAACTGGCTACTTCCATTTTAGCACCCAATTTATCTCTTAAATTCACTGTGGGTTCGATTTCTTAATTCTTTTGCTAACACCCATATAATGGAGAGGCTAGGTGGTTAACCATTTTCCTGACAGAATGTACACATGTTCTGAGCTAATAATATTTTGCAAACTGCTAACCCCTTTTTCAGAGTCTAAGAAGCTCATAACATTTCTTTTCACTAGAACTTTCCAAAATAGCAAACTACTAGTTCCTGTACTTCCCTATTAAATATTTGGTGTTTAGAACAGAGGTCTTCAAATATGGCAGCTTTGAGACTTGTGGACTTCAACTCCCATAGCTGGGTGGAGAATTCTAGGAGTTGAAGTCCACAAGTCTTAAAGTCTGCCAAGTTTGGGAACTCCTGGTTTAGAAATTTCATCAAGTTTTCCCTTTCAGCCAGGCAACAAAAGTAGCAACATATTAAAACATTTTATCTGTAGGTGGCTGGATTATAAAGCTACCTGTTCAGTGTCTTTCATAAAGATATTGGCAACAACGGTTGATAATGTTGACCCCACTGCATTACTATTGCAGATTTCATGGACATTGATGTGCCTTGGTGGGATTGATGCACTTTCATGTGCCTTGGTGGCGCAGCAGACTAAAGTGCTGTTAACTAGCACCAGCTGCCTGCAATTACTGCAAGTTCGAATCTCACCAGGCTCAAGCCTTCCATCCTTTAGAGGTAGGTGAAATGAGGACCTGGATTGTGGGGGCAATAAGCTGACTTTGTATAAAAAAGAAAACCCTTTGGGGGGGGGGGGCGAAAGCCCTACTGAGCAGGTATATACAAAAGTATGAAGGCTATTGCTTAACGCATCGTAAGCCGCCCTGAGTCTCCGGAGAAGGGCAGCATGTATAAATTGAACTAATAAATAAATAAATAAATTTGTAAAGTCATCAGGAATGTGGCAACTCAAAGAGAGATTTTATCTCTATATTTAAATTTAGCTTGCAGTTACATTTCAATTGACAGATTACAAATCGGCATGGAAATGAGTGAATATTCTGGATTGACTTCACAATTACTGCTACTTTAAATGCTCCATTTTGATAAAATACAGACAATTGGCACAGAAGGAACTTCAATGGCCTGCTCTTTTGGTTGGCTTGTTTCTTTAGTCCATTTCTAGTTCATCATAGCCCAATTTAAAAGGAAGTTTGTACCTGAGTTTATTATTTGGTTTTGCTCCTATAAGATTCCCAGGAAGCAAATAATCTTTCTTATTTTCTAAAAATATCTCTTTTTTTATATAGATCATCATTTTATTTTCAATATGTGGCATTTCACAATTCTATGTAACTAGGATCTTAGTCACAGCTTGTGGAACAGAAATTGGTTTTATTTAGTTATTAACTGCCCTGGTTTTGTTGCAGAAATAGGGACAGACAGAAATGTTACTGACCCTCATCAAGTAACTCAAACAGCATACATCACAGCCACTTTTTTTCTGCCGTTCCTGTAGTGATCCTAGCCTTTTTTACCAGTAGGATAGGTGTAATAATGGAGAAAACCATTTCTGAAGGGTCAATGAATCTGGAAAAATGATTGCACTACATTAACTTTTAACAGCATGAACACCTTTAAAGAGAATGGTCTGCCTTGGCCATGTTTGCTAATGTCTGGCTTATGTCCAGTTAATAGAAGATTTAAACTGGATAGGGAGTTAGATGTTTACCAATAAGAAAACTGACTTTTGAATTGGAGATAAGTATGTACTAATGATGAACATATGCTTGCTAAAGTGTACAAACTGCTGTTGAAAATGAATACTGAAGATGAGTATGTCAAAGATTGTATGATTAAATGAGCAAAAGGTTTTGGCTGGAATATAATGTTGGATTAGTGGGAAAATATGTGCAGTAAAGGATAAAAGTAAAATTTATTTAATTCAGATGTATCGATCGAAAAGATAATTTTTATAAGATAATATATAATTGGTACTTAACGATAACACCTAAGTAACACCTAATAAATTGTCTCAGATGTAGAAGAGTGTGCCAAATGTATGTTGGGAATGTAAACAGTCTGAAGGTACCATTTATCATTTGTGGTGGATGCTAAGAAAGCTAAAATGATCAGAATAAATCGCATTTCAGTTCAAATAATTTAGTATTGAATTTATATAATTTAGTATTTTAATTCAGATATTTTTTTTCAAATTGAATGTATAAGTAAAGCCAGAACCTTTTCATTTAGATTTGATGGATAAACAGATTTTTTAAAAAACCATAGAACTTTGTTTTTATGCATGATAACAGTAGCAAAGGTTCTTTATGCACAGTTATGCACAGATAGAAAGATCCTATCCTAGATGTAAGAACGAATAGTGAAACTAATAGGTTTGGCTGAGATGGTGAAATTGATGCTTTGATTGGAGAAAAAACTATGTCTAGCTTCATCTCTACTTGGAAACCAGTCCTGAACTTTTTGTGTGAAATGGAAAGAAATGAAATTTTAACTTTACACCAAAGAAAGCAGAAGTTATTTATTTTGTTTCATAGCTCTTTCCTTTTTTTTTTACTGCATTCCCAATTTTGCTTTTTTCCCCCCTTCTCCCTTTTCCCTTCTCCTGAGCTTTTTTTTTTTATAACTTCTTTCTATTTTATATCTTTTTGAAATACAATAAAAAAAATTAAGGCTGGTTTGCCTAGATAAGTAAACACAATGTACCCAAGTGGTTACTTTTCCTACAAAGTTCATATGTATTTGATTATTATGAAGCATCATCACATTCTTTTGAGATACAAGCACTTCTAAATTGCGTATGTTATCCTAACTGTACAAGCTATATAGTCTTATATAAAAATTGATTTGTAATTACTACATTAACATATAGTCAGAGATGGTCAAAGTTTAAAACTAAAATTAACCCAGGACATACAACATCAACACTGGACGAGTCATCCGAAGAATATGCCATTCTCATACCTTGTAGTCATAGAAGGTATTTTCCAGCATGAGGATTCAATACGTTCTCCAAGAATAACCCTTAGTGATGATCAATCAAGGGATTGTAAATTAGGAGAACAAGGTTACTCTTAATTACTCAGTAGCCTGCCTTTCGATTGGAAGCAGGAGTATGAACTATGGCTCAACCTAGTGCTCCTGAGTCCCAGCCAGTGCAGTGAACCACTTATCTAGGAAAATATCAGTGTCCGATTTCACCATAGAATGGACAATGATTGATTGCTCCAGTAATACCTACATTGGCCATTGAAAAACCCCTGGCAGTGAAGATACCTTTGCAGGGTTTTTTTGCCAGAAAAACATCATCTCATTATCCTCATCGTCAACCGGTACAGAACAGTTTCAGTGGGATAACTTTTGACCTTCAGTATGATATATACTGTACATTCTGCTAACTAAGCAAGTTAATTTTCTCAAACAATTGCCCAACAAGGACTAGAGTTACAGTTTGCACTTTGACAAGAATCCATGGGGGTTTGATATTAAGCACACTGAGGGTAATTAAGTTGTTGTAATCATTAGTTTAGCAACCAGTTTGGCACAGAGCTTCAGTCTCCCCACCCTAGCCACAAGCAAGAACATGAGTTAATTTGCACTCCTATTTAAAGTTGTTCTCTTGTCTTTAGAAAGAGTAATTATTTTAACTGTTAGAGGTGCAATCATACAAAGCATTTTGAAGCTACCAAAGAACCAAAAAACCCCTGTCTTTTGAGTTTCAACATCCCTCTTTCAGTTCTGAAACTGACGAATCAAAATGAAACAGAGATGCATCTTAAATCTGGATTCCGTCCACTGCAGAAAAGCACCTCAACATTCAATTTTTGTTTTTGGAACAGTTGCTAAGGAACATAGTTTTATTCTTTATGAATCTTTTGGCCTCCCTGAGTCTTTTTTTCCAGGAGGAAGAAAAAGATATTCTGGAACTCAGAAACCCGGAATGCAGATCTGCTTTCTACTTTGAATTGGAATGCAGTTTATCCCCCCACCCGTCCATTTCCTTCCCACCCCCCACTTAACTGGATGGATGAAACACTTTAATGTCATTATAAGAGTAATGGAATTGCTTGGGTGTTTGGGAGCAGATAGTATTCTACTTGTGATTGTCTTTGCAGTAATGCATTGCTTTGAATTTGGAATTCTATTATTTTACATCTTTGGCAGTTTAAAGTGTATTTTTTTTTATAAACAGCAAACTTCACCTCATAAAAATTCATTACATAAGGGTATAAACAAGTATTTTTCCTTCCAGTCATTGGCAGTAAGTGATTCATCAGTTTTTCACAGAAAACCAATTTCATTGCAGATGTTTTGTAATTTCCATCCCTCTTCAGTTGTAAAATCATATCAACCATTCCCAATGCTAGCAATGTATTTTTTTTAAAAAAAATGTGTATGTGCACGCACATACACGTGTGTGTGTTTAATCTTTTTAATAGAATTCACTAATGTTTGCTGTCTCATCAGCTTTTCAAAATAACCCTAAAGTAATCATATTGCCATTCTTCCTTTGGGTAGATGATCAGTTCCTTTACTGCTCTTTATTATACATTTTAATAACTTGTAAAAAAAACAAACAATAATCCACAGCCACCATGTAGAAAAGCTATATGTCCACTGTTTCTCTTGGGAAATGTCTAATACAATTCTATACATGCCCACTTGGAAGGTACTTTCTTCTAGATCAGGGTACTTTCTTTCAGCTAAGTGGATAGAGGTTTGTTTCCAACTGTGCGGTGGATAGAGAACGGCTTGCTAATTATTCCTGTTGACGCTTAGGGCAGTTTGGGCAGCACCAGTGTTTTCATGGATTGTAAAACTCTCTGTGGGAGTGAGTTGCTTTATCACAATTTACTCACAGCTGATTGCCATCTTTATTAAACTGCAGCCCTGTGAAGCAAGATTCATCTACGGTATTTTTTGGAACAGAAGACTCACCGGAGTATAAGACGCACCTACCTTTTTTAGTGAGGAAAAGAAGAAAAAGAAATCTCCTTCTGCCTCTGAATAATTTTGCCTCGTTCCAGCAAACAGCCTGCTTTACTTTCATTTTCATTTTCAGCATAGCTTGATTAGCACAAGGGGAAAAAAATCTGTTCCTTAATTTACCGCTTTGCAGCAAGCAGCAGCAGAGCCCTGCTCAAAACAGCTGAGAGCAAATCAGCTGAGAGTTGCGAGGCCGATCCAATCAACTTGTGCTAATTAGGATGTGCTGAAGCTGAAATGAGCTGTTTTTTCTTGTTGTTTGCTTGCAAGGAGGTAACTATTGAGAGGCAGAGGCCAAAGGGTAGTGCCCAGTGGGTGGGCGGGGCTACATTTGGTGTATAAGACGCACCTAAATTTTCACGCCCTTTTAGGGGGAAAAAGGTGTGTCTTATACTCCGAAAAATATGGTATTTTCTCAACCTTGACAACTTTAAGAAGTCCGGACTTCAACTCCCAGAATTCCCCAGCAAGCACACCTGAAGCACTTTAGGGTTTTAGATTTAGATCTGGGAAAACCCAGGTGCAGGTCTACCAACATCCAGGGATCTCCCTAGGGGCCAGTTATTCTTTCTAAAGCTATCTTAACTCACAAGCTCAAGTTGCAAGAAAAATTAGAATAGATATCTATGCTACATTGAGCTCTTTAAAGATGGCATCTTCTTATAACAAATATATTCAAATAAAACCTGGCTTCCATTGAGGACCTGTATACAGCACAAGTCAAAAAGAAGGCTGTGAAAATATTTACAGACCCCTCACATCCTGGACATAAACTGTTTCAACTCCTATCCTCAACATAGGATAGGGTAGAGCACTGCACACCAGAACAACAGACACAAGAACAGTTTTTTCACAAACACCATCACTCTGCTAAACAAATAATTCCCTCAATACTGTCAAACTATTTACTACGTCTGCACTACTATTAATCTTCTCATCGTTTCCATTACCCATCTCCTTCCACTTATGATTGTATGACTGTAACTTTGTTGCTTGTATCCTTATGATTTATATTGATAGTGTTTCCTGATTGCTTATTTGTACCCTATGACTATCATTAAGTGTTGTACCTTATGATTCTTGATGAACATATCTTTTCTTTTATGTACATTGAGAGCACCAAGACAAATTCCTTTTGTGTCCAATCACACTTGGCCAATAAAAAAATTCTATTCTATTCTATTCTATTCTATTCTATTCTATTCTATTCTATTCTATTCTATTCTATTCTATTCTATTCTAATAAAACAATGCAATATAAGGGGCGGGTGGATGCATCAAAGGGAGACATTGACATGGGAACCAAATGTATGTATGGAAATATATATAGCAATAGCAATAGCTCTTAGACTTATATACCGCTTCATAGTGCTTTATAGGCCTCTCTAAGCAGTTTACAGAGTCAATATATTGCCCCCAACAACCTGGGTCCCCATTTTACCGACCTCAGAAGGATGAAAGGCTGAGTCAACCTTAAGCCAGTGAGGTTTATCGAACCCCTGGAAGTCAAACCCCTGGAAGTCAGTAGAATTAGTCTGCAATACAGCATGGGCCTGCCCCTGAGATGCACCCGGAGACTCCAGCTGATCCAGAATGCAGCCACACGGGTTGTTACAGGAGCCCCTCGTTACTCCCATATAACACCCCTCCTGGGTCAGCTGCACTGGTTACCAGTGGTTTTCCGGGTCCGCTTCAAGGTACTAGTTCTCACCTATAAGGCCCTACATGATTTAGGTCCAGGATATTTACAGGACCTTCTCCTGCCTGCTTCCCACCATCCTGTTCGCTCACATAGGGCAGCTCTCCTCAGGGTCCCAACGGCGAGCCAATGTCATCTAGCGGTGCCCAGGGGTAGGGCATTCTCTGTGGGTGCTCCCACCCTCTGGAATGAATTACCTACCGAGCTCCAGACGGCTCCTGATCTCCACTCCTTTCGTCGGGAGCTGAAGACTTGGCTGTTCAAGCAAATAGGCTGACTCTGATTCTGGGTTTATTATTTATCATTAATTAGTTATTTGATTTAAAATGCGATTTTATTGTACATGTTTCTTAACTTGTGTTCGCCGCCCTGAGTCCTTCGGGAGAAGGGCGGCATATAAATACATGTAATAAATAAAATAAATAAATAAATTCTAACTACTATGCCACCCGTTCTTATGTACAGTATATGTATGTGTAATGTATAGTATATATGCATGCATGCATGCATGTATGTATAGAAGGGCTCCTCCCTGGAAAGTTTGTTTAATATCTTTCCTTATTTTCTGTGTATGCAGTGAAACCACCATTTGCACAATAGAACCACTGCTATTTCCGCTGTACTTAGTAGACTTATTAAAAGGACCTGGATTTAATTTATATTCTAAAACATTAAATTAATTTTTACCTGCAGATATTAATGGAAATTCATTAGCCCTAAATGTGATTTTATTGAACGCCTGGAGGACTAAATTAACCAGAACAGAATGTGAAATTTGGTAAAAAGAAATAGGTTCAGAAATAGAACAAGATGAGAAAAGATTAACAATATAGTTTTTTTTAAAAAGTATCACTGGATATCTTGCAGCAGAAGGCAGCACGTATGAATGATGTAAAACTAGTCAAAAATTATGCATTACCCCAAACTTTTCTCATAGGCAAAATGAGCATACATACAAAATGCAACGGTGACAGTTTCATTTGTAGTAAAAAATGTGAAGAAAAGTACCAAGAACCCAGACTACAAATAATTGTCAAATTATTTTTACAGGACCTACTTCACCTATGGCAATTGTAGCATCAAGGACATAAAGGCACTTAATTATGTGAGACTTTTGACACTACTATTGTATTTGCATCCTTATCCTTATCACTAAAACTGAAAATACTGACATTGTTGCAGATATATTTTAAGTTGTGCAAACATTGGCTCTAGCACATTAATCAAACAAATAAAAGTGGTTGTTTTGCTTATGGCTAGCACAGATTCTCTCATTTCTGGCATTATTAATTAAATCTGTTTGGTATCAGGACTAAACATGTTTTCTGTGATAACCCTCAAATACAAATAAATGATCCTATATCGAACCACTCAGCTAAAACTTCCATGTCTCTTTAACACTAAACTTTTTAGTTACGCCATATCATAGATGGAAAATTATGTTGTGTGAAGCAAAGGCAAAATTTGATTAACCCATGTTAATAGGTAAAACAACAAGGTAACCTATATTGCAATTATTTAAAAAATAACAATAAAAAGCCACAGGTTAGTGTATACTTTTTAACATTTCAGAAAATGATCCAAACCAATCATTCCTCAGGAATCCTCAAGTAGCTTTAGATTTTGAGACACATTTAGAAATTTTTAGAATTGTTATGAGCATCACTACAAAATGATGCATCCATCATAAGAATATATTAAGTGATCCAGCAAGTTAAATACAAGATGAGAGGTTGATTGGTTGGCTTGCTTATATATTTAAATTTCTTGGTTGGTTTGCTTGTTTATTTGTTTATTTATTTATTTACAGTTTTTTTAATCCATCTAACCATAAGGTTTCTGGCAATGAACAAAATTAAAGTCAAAATTATAGTTTCAAGGGGAACAATTATGTAAAAATTATGAATTATGGGTATGGGTACACATGCACCCGACACCCTCCCGCACTCTCCCCGCTTTTGGCACGCAATGGCAAAAAGGTTAGCCATCACTGATCTAGTCTATTTCTTATGCATCTTTCAAAATTTAGGCCTACAATTTCCCCCAGCTGGATAGGTAGATTCCAGTCCTTTGAAGCAATGCTTGATATATCTCATGCTATGTTTGAAACTAATAACCAGCACTCTGAAACTGGACATGGAAGTATATTGGTAACAAAGGGGAGAATTTTAGTATTGTTGTTATTCTGCATTAGCACAATTGTCCCACTAGCCCTTTAGCTGTTGCAACTTTTAGACATCCAAAGCCAGTCTCGTGTTGAGTTGTTGTACGGCAATCAAGGTGACAACCTGGATCAAGTAGTAGTGTAACTGACCATCTGGACACACCAGGTCCCAGCTTCTGTAGACTCCCTCTGTTTAGAATCCAGAAGAGCCCCCAAGTCTTGAACCACCCTCACAAGGACCGTGACCCAATCCTAAATCACTACTGGGCCTGTTGTTATAGACAAATAGTAACTCTATTTCAATAAGATTTTACCTCAGTTTTTTCCCCATCAAACTGTTCAAAACTTCAATGGCATCTCAGGCTCAGCCCAGAGTGGCAATGTAATAACTTGATGTTATGAATACGCTAAATTTTTTTTTAGATTTATATGCCGCCCTTCTCCAGAGACTCTGGGCGGCTTACAATGCGCCAAGCAATAGCCTTCATACTTTTGTATATTTTATACAAAGTCAGCTTATTGCCCCCACAAACTGGGTCCTCAATTTACCTACCTTAGAAAGGATGGAAGGCTGAGTCAACCTTGAGCCTGGTGAGATTCAATCTTACATAATTGCAGACAGCTGACTGTTACTAACAGGCTTTAGTCTGCTGAGCTATCCAGGCTCCTTGCATCCCATAATTGCATCCCATTCTAAAATGATTACTTCTCTCCGCAGTTTTATTTATCTATTAATGGGGAGACCTCTGTGGAATTCCATACTGGAGTCATCATGGGCTC
This sequence comes from Masticophis lateralis, assembly GCA_030761175.1. NCBI lineage: Eukaryota > Metazoa > Chordata > Lepidosauria > Squamata > Colubridae > Masticophis > Masticophis lateralis. Next base: position 34,602,019 of record JAUDYJ010000003.1, read on the forward strand.
AAGTGTGTGCCTCCCCCCCATATTCTATGATCACCCAGTAGAAATTTCCAGTCAAGTATTAGTGGAACTTTTATGAGATGGTGCTTCCAAAACCTAATTTACAGGTGGTCCAGAATAATTATCCAGAAAGATCTTATAAGATCAAGATGCATACTCTGCTTGTCTAGGTCCCAATTTAAGTCCACCAAAATGGCATTAAGCCTATGACCTTGTACTTGGACTATGATTGGAAAGGATCCAGAAATCTGCTGGGATCATTTATAGTTGCAATCACCAAGAAACTGCAAACTAGGCAAAAGTTATCAGATATGTACATCCAGGGAGGACTGCTTCAGGAAAGGACATTATTGCCTCCTTCAGCATTATACCCACCTTTGGAGAAACATTCATTATCTCCAAGATCCAGCTGCTCATGATGCTTCTGGTTATCTAAAGAAAGGACTGGATCAAGCTCACAATTGTAGGACTCAGATTATAGAAGACTTTGTCTATTTCAATGGGATCCACAAAGTCAAAAGAATCACAGATTACCACTCTGCTTTCAGTCACTAATGAACCAAACAACTGCTTGGGATCAATGATTGTGAATATACCTCAAAGCAGAATTCTTATCAAATATATTGGTATCTCTATTCTAGATCAGGTGTGAAACTGAACTACCAGGCACTTTATTTTGAAAATAATTTCTCTGGAAAACCTCTGAATCTGGGAAGTATCATCATCTGTCATAAAGCATCTGGTAGTACAAGCAGAGGCAATCTGTGAACAGACTTTCTCTCAACCTTCTTGAATGCTATTGGAGAGTATCAAGTGAAGTTGTGAAACCACATACACAAAAATATCAGAATTAATTGGGAAAATGACAGATCTTTGATAAATCAGTTCCCCCAGGCTTATCCCCCACACCCCAACCCAAAGGAGCTGGAATCAGAGCACCAGAATTTGGTATGAATATGGCCAATTTCAGTGGATTTGTCTGCCCATATTTATGGATTAAGAAGGCAAAAAAGAAGGAGTTCAGTGTTTTTGCTGCATAAATGGAATAGGTTTGGCCAGGAGTGAAATCCAGCAGGTTCTGAAAGGCTCTGGAGAACCGGTAGCGGAAATTTTTAGTAGTTCGGAGAACCGACAAATATCACCTCTGACTGGTCCCAGAGTGGGAAGGGAATGGGGATTTTGCAGTATCCTTCCCCTGGAATGGGGTAGGAATGGGTATTTTGCAGTATCCTTCCCCTGGAGTGGGGTGGGAATGGGTATTTTGCAGTATCCTTCCCCTGGAGTGGGGTGAATGGAGATTTTGCAGTATGCTTCCCCGGCCACGGGCACCAAGCCACACCACACCTACCAAGGCACACCGACAGAACCAGTAGTAAAAAAATTTGGATTCACCACTGGGTTTGGCTCATGCTCTCAATGTCACCCTTATTTTTAACTTGAAACAAGATGCTTTATTACTGAATTTTAGTGGCAAAAGTTTGGAGAACTGGGAAGAAACAAATGCAGATTTCTACTCTGTGTCTTTTAATCCTGGCTAATTATATTGACTAACATGCAGAAGTAAACTAAAATACGTCGGGCTAGTTTGCAGTTCTTCGTGTGAAGTCAACCCAGCCATTATTTGCAAATGTCTTGTAAATATTTAGAATAAAAGATACTCTTTTGGCTCCCAGGATAACCGGCATTACTTTGCCATTACCACTCCTCCAGTATACATCTGAACTAGTGACCTAGAAGTGAAAGGATAATTCTCAAGTAATTTTACAGCTTGCTTTGAATCTGAGTTTTGTACATCTTACTAATTACCCTTATCTAAATCTCTTTTTCTAACATCACTTCAAATTCATGGCAACATTGATTAAGTACCTGATGGCCTAGCTAAGCCATTTTTTAAAATTGTCAAGCTAAACTCCGTCTTTAGCATTTGTAGTCTCCTAAGTAATAATCTAGTCTCATTTATTCTAGCTAACAGTTAAGTGAACTCTATAAGGCATGAAAAAGAACAGATTTCAGTTTGACATCACCCAGTCTTCTAGCTGGGTAGGCAAGAAGGGTTTTAAAAGAATCACCAAACATTCATGTGATTTTATCCTGTCCATCTTTTTCACTTAACTCATCTAATATGTTTTTAGGATATAGTCAAATATCCTACAAATCATCTTGGATTTTATGCACCTGGAAATCAAAGACACTGTCTGTCACTCTACACTTTTGCTTACCCCGTTTCTTACTTGACAACTACATGACCAGTAGTTACAGTAGTCTTAGCAGAATATCTTTTGCGATTTGGACACAAGAATATTTCAGACATTTGTAGGAACTTTTTATAGAACTAAAATTGCCTTTACATATGGTTGTCAACAGAATAGAGAAATAACTTTGTAATGTTGTCCACCAACACTGTAACTGCTACAAGTTGAAGTCTCTCATAAAATATGTGTATCAGCAGGCTTGCTCGTGATCTATAAATGTATCTCATCAACTTGCAGGTGACCCAAACTATAAAACCTTGCTTATAGAAAAATTATCTCAGAGTTCTTTTCATCAGCCCCCTAAAAAATGTTAACTACTTTATTTTATTCTCAATTCATCTATAAAATAAATAAAAGAATAAAATAAAGGAGGGAGTAAAGGACAGTGTGACTAATAAAAGAAATAAGTAAATTAAGAGACACCATGTATATATTCTGTATTTATGTATAAACACTGCCTATCCGATGTTAGTAAAATTGTAAGATTATGTAAAATCATTTTATTCATAAAATCAATACAATTTTGGTTAAAAAATGTTAACCACATACCAAATCAAATACTGTATATCTGAGAATTTATTTAACATTATTTTTGATTTTTCATGAGTGATTTTCGTTTCTAAGAATTGTTGTCATAGGCAATGGTAAGAATGTTTCTCACAAAATTGTAAGCTGCCCAGAATTATCTTGTGGTAAAATGGGCACTAATTAATTTTACAAATAATGAATGAATGAATGAATACCCAGCAGCTTTATCCTGTATTTTGTCAGAAGGTTTAAATTTGAAATGTAAATACATTTAATACATGTAAATACATGTAAATACCAGTGGTGATATTCACTTACCTTCTCTACCGGTTTGCAAATGAGAGAGAGCACATATACAAAACCTTCTTCACATGCACAGAGAGTCAAAAATGCAACATGAGGACATCTAGGCGGGTGAGTGGAGCCACATGCCGCCGTCACTACCGGTTCATCTGAACTGTTTAGAACCGGCAGAATACCACTACTGCATTTAACTAAACATAGTTAAAGGTCTAGGGCCTTGCATTATTAGGATTACCGTCTCACGAGCTTTAGATCATTTCTTCCAAATGCAATTAAACTTCCTAATCTTATAAATAAATCTTGGAAAGAAGAGTCAGAAGTCACATTTTCACTTTGAACTTGTATGGTTATTCACTGGAAGCTTCAAACATGTTTCTTTTGTTAAGGTTAGGGGCTGAAAATTATTGAGTTCTAGCAGTACAATTTACCTTCTTACTGTCTTATACTGAAAATATTCCTCCCTTTGACTTTTTTTTTAAAAAAATCCTTCTAGCAAATCACTGATGTATCAACTTCTATTCCAGTGCTTCCTTTGTTTGGTTCTAGATACTTTCATTCATCCAGAGGAACTGAAATAGAGAAATTCACTGATGTGTGGGGTTTTTGGTTTTTTTTTTTTCCTTGAGGAGAGCAATGAGTTTCCATAAACTTCATTGTTTTCAATTAATGCTTGCAATCAATTCAGTTACAAGTGAGCTTGTTTCTTTCAAACTGACTGCTTTATGTTCTTTTTACAATATCTGAAGTAACCTCTGCTTACTCAGCAAGAAACAATTGTCAATGCTTCCACAATGGGCAATCTGAAACTCTTAGAACATATTCCTCACAATCAGCATGTATTTCAGAAATGACCTTTTCACCCAGCTAAGTATGCAGTTTTTGTAGACTTTCTCTACTTTATTTCTTCCTCCTGTTGAATTCCATTGCTAAACTCCTATTAGTTGTCCCTGTTCAGTTGTTTAAAAAGAAACAGTGTGGCAATTACAGCTGTAGAGCTGGTATTTCTGTCATTAAACTGTTTAAAGTAAGAATAACATCTGAGAAATTCTGAGTTTTGATTAATGTTCTGATGTTTTACAGCTTTGCAGAGCCCCAAATGTTGTTCCAGTTTACTCTCCATATCCACTTATCTAAATCTGAAGGAGGGCTGAGTGGTATGATGGATGCTCTGATGAGAAACATAGTGGTTAGCCATTAAATTTTATCACCTCTGCAAATGCTGCTTATTGGAATGCTTTGGGGAATATGTCTACCTCTTGTGTATTTTCTTATTTTGCTGCTTTTCAAAAATCAATTCATTATCATTACGTATTTAAATGCATTTTGGCATGATATTCTATTTGCAGATTCACAAATTCTTTCATTGTTATATTTTATCAAGTTTCAGTCTACATTTCTATATATAGTCCATTAGTCTATGTGTTTGCCCCCTTCATTTCTTTTCATTTTCCATGTGTCCCATTCAGTGCTTCAAATTAATTTATTTTTACTAGTTCTCTGAATTTCTCTTGTATTGTCAGTTATCTTCATTGTGTAAATGGTTATGGGATTTAAAATATTTAAAATAAAAGATTAAAGGTAAAGGTAAAGGTTCCCATCACACATATGTGCTAGGCATTCCTGACTTATGGGGCGGTGATCATCTCCGTTTCAAAGCCGAAGAGTCAGCACTGTCCGGAGATGTCTCCGTGGTTATGTGGCCGGCATGACTAAATGCCAAAGGAACACGGAACGCTGTTACCTTCCCACCAAAGGTGGTCCCTATTTTTCTACTTGCATTTTTACATGCATTTGAACTTCTAGGTTGGTAGAAGCTGGGACAAGTAGTTTAGTTTAGTTTTAGTTTAGTTTTATTGAATTTATATACCGCCCTTCTCCCCGAAGGGACTCAGGGAGGTGAACAGCCGAAAATTAAAACAACATACAATAAAAATGTTAAGATACCTAAAAATAAATTATTCAGCCTCCCAATTTTAAACCCCAAGCTATACAAATTAAAAACTAACCCCTAAAACCTATTCAGGCCAGGCCAGCTTGTTGAAATAAAAACGTCTTCAGGGCCTTACGGAAAGTGCGGAGATCCGGGATCAATCGTATCCCTGGAGGTAGCTCATTCCAGAGGATGGGTGCTCCCACAGAGAAGGCTTTCCCCCTGCGGGCCACCAGCCGACATTGCTTGACCAATGGCACCCTGAGGAGGCCCTCTCTGTGACAGCATATTGGCCGGTGGGAGGTTATCAGTGACAGATGGCGATTTCGTAAATATCCTGGGCCTAAGCCATGGAGCGCTTTAAAGGTGAGAACCAACACCTTGAAGTGCATCCGGAAGACCACCGGGAGCCAGTGCAACTCGCGCAGGAGAGGTGTTATATGGGAGCGCCATGAGCTCCCGCAATCACCTGCGTGGCCGCATTCTGGACCAGTTGGAGCCTCCGGATACTCCTCAAGGAGAGCCCCATGTAGAGTGTGTTACAGTAGTCCAGATGAGAAGTGACGAGAGCATTAGTGACTGTGCATAAGGAATCCCGACCCAGAAAGGGGCGCAACTGGCGTATCAGGCGAACCAGATAAAAAGCCCCCCTGGCCATGGCTGTCATGTGCTCTTCTAAAGACAGCCGTGTGTCCAGGAGGACACCCAATTTGTGAGCCCCCTCTGTGGGGGTCAATGACTTGCCCCCAATAGCCAGCGATGGTGCCAGCTGGCTATATCGGGATGCCGGCATCCACAGCCACTCGGTCTTGGAAGAGTTGAGTCGAAGTAATGGGAACTCACCCATTACGCGGCACTAGGGAATCGAACCACTGAACTGCTGACCTTTTATGTCTTAGCCGTCTTAGCATTATTTTAATCATATATCCACAGTAATCATATTATGCAAACTTCTCAGATTTTTCTTTTAAAACTTGCCTCCTTGAAATTTCCAATCTGAATCAGATTTTGGAATAACACATATTGTATACTTTAGTGTATAAGTGTTAAGCCATGTCTGCTGTACTCAGAGCCCTATCTAGTTTGGTTGTGCTGGGCCCTAATTTCTGCCGAATTGTATCATTGACTGGTGGGAGTAACTTCTGCATTTATGATTGTTTCATCTACTGGTTTGAGTTCCTTTTAAAAATTCAAGGCAGCCTGCTATTTTCAATATAGTATCTATTTTAGGAGGAAAACCTGAATGGCTCCTCTTTTTTTTAATTGCTATATGACTACTCAAAATGGATTCCTTTTACCTCCTAGCTGCTTTCTCCATTTGAAGGGGAAAAAAATATCGGCTCACAGTGTGCTTTCACCCAAAATGGAAAAGCAATTGGGGAAATGATTTTAAGCAGACAAAGAGCTGGAAAGGAATTTGCTACGCATCTGTCATCCATTTTTCCTTTCCTCATTCCAGCATCTAATGTTGAATTACCTTCAAAAAGACAAACACGAACTGCTGGGTGAAACTCAGCATCATATGTAGTTTGCATTTTGAGAATAACTCAAATGTGAACTTACTGTTGTGGCTCTGCATGATTTTTTAAAAAAACCCTACAGATCTATATTACCTTGGGCAGAGTAAATTAACATAGACAGAGGCTGCTATACCTTACTGCATTTCTTGAGCTGCTGATAAAGCAAATTGCACTAGAGGACCAGCTAGTAGGACAAGATAGTGCTATGACAGAAATAATATAAGGAATAATAAGGACTCAGGTGTCCATAATTAAAGCTGTATTTCAACCAAGGGGTTTCAGTTACATCATTTATCAATGTCATTACAAGCTCTTGACAAAATTACAAATTTATATGCAGAATTCAGAGATACATGATTTGTTAGAATGCATGAAGAATGTTTCTATTAAAAACAGGCAGACAATATGTTAACCTCTAATGCTAGAAATGCCAGCAATCTAAGATAGGAAGAAAATCTGCTTTTGTTTCCCCATTCTTCTCCCTCCCCCATTCCTTCTTTCTGCCTACTTAGCAACTGATCAGATTGATTTCAAGCACCAAGTCAAGGTGGGCCAGGGAAAACTCAAAGTGACTCTCTAGAAAGATCTGCTGACTATTAAAATCCATTTGCCTCTTGCTAGCATTTCAGGGGAAGGTTTGGGGAATAACTGCTAAATGGTGGAGTAAATATGTTAGCTGTAAGTATTGGGCTCCTCCTGAATAATATAGGATGATATGTGAAAACTTCCTAGATAAGGGACAATTGTGCCCTTGAAAGCATCATCCATGCAATGTCCTTCTCAGTCAACAGCCCTCCAGCCTTTCTTTCGATAGTGCTTTGGAGGTTTCCCTGTTAAGCTCCTTTGATCAATAAAGCAGTGTCAGGTAGACGAGGGAAGCCACTATTTTTATTTTGTGAAGTTAGAAACAAACAGTAATAACCTCTTACAACATATTCTTTCATCATCTTTTTCAGGTTCACACACTTTAGCCTGAAAACTTGTATCCTGATGGAAGAAGATAGAGTTATGTTCTTGTTAAAAAGGCGCCAGCAGGAAGACAGCAAGCCAGTTTAGTGATGGAGTTTAGCACAGCACTTGACCAGATACCTTCCCATGAGAAGACAGGGAGGAACAACTCAGTGCATTTTTGCATCTGTCTCCCTCTTAGAGATTCATTGGAGAATGTCCCGCCCCCCCCCCCCCCCCGCCCATGAAATATGAAGGCTGTATTTTTGTACAGTATCTCAGTATAATATTGACTATTCTTAGGATGTGGAGAAAGAAACGAATCGCTGCTTCCAGTGCTACCTTTTGCTTCATATAATCTCTTATGTGATGCTTGCGTTATCAGTTTCTGCAGCTACACTACAGACTTATAGCAAATTTGTCTTCAGCTTTATTATGAAAAAGAGAAAGGCAATTGAAGATAAACATGCAAGGGATGAGTAATGTGGGAGAATAAATGAATAAATACCCTGAAACAATAACCAAAACAAACGTTTCTCCAAATGGCAATAAAAGTGCATTAATTCACAGTTGCAAATTGCTACTGCTTAGAGCAGATGTACTTAATTATGGGTTCCTTCTTAATTATGAATTCCTCATCAATTTGCAATGCAAAGCTTACAGCCTCAGTAGATAAATATTTCATTTTATTTATTTGTTTCAACTGTTTAGTAGTGTTTATCAAAAAGAAAAAAGAAAAAGAAAAGTGTATATGTGTGTGTGTGTATACGTGTGTGTATGTATATGTATGTATGTGTGTATTTATGTATGTGTGTGTGTGTTTTCTGAGGTTTTCGTGGGTGTTTGTATGTAGGTCTTTGGTTATTCGGGTCTTCTTCCGCGTAAAATTGGAAGTGTCTTGGCGACGTTTCGACAAAGTCTCATTCGTCATCTTCAGGCTGGTGTTCTCAGCTTCGTGTTTCCAGGAGCAATTGCAAACACCCGCGAAAACCTCAGAAAACACACACACACACACACACACACACACACACACACACACACACATGCTTTGAGATGTATTTAGATTAAAGAGAAACTGAAAAGAAAAAAGTTTTAATTAATGCTATTAGGATGCTCACTAAAGTATGCAGGTGATAATCCATCCACCGACAAACGTATCAACCTGATTATGATACATAAACATATGCTTCTATTGGAAGTCTGTGGGTTAAAATCATCAAGGTGGTGACCACACTCAAGTGATCAAAGCCCCAGTGGGGTTTTAAAATAAGGCCAGTGACCACAAGCCACAATAAATTAAACTAGAGACAACAAGGCACAAGTTAGCTAGCCCTAGTTTATAATCTATACTAGACTGCTGATGAATATATTTTAACATCATAGGTTACAGTTATGCCAGTGATATTGTGAATCTAAAGCCCGTAGATATGACAGAGATAGCAAGTATTTATTTGGAAAATACTTCACATACTGTATATATAATATGTGTCTCAATAAATGTGTTTTTGGAAATTAAAAGAGAAGCCATAGCTGTCCTGTTGTTGGCCCTCACTCCAATCCTTTTAATGCTTCTTTTATCCTTAATCTCCACATCACCACAACTGTCGAAAACCAAGAAAATGTTCTTCCTCTCTGCTTTCTTCAACTCCATCATTCCATTTCAACTAGAAACCCTCATTTAATTTCCCTTGAAAATTAAGGAGGATGCTATTATCCTTAACCTATGTCCGTTGTCATGAAAGGAATCTCTTTCCCTGAGCCTTCCTTGCCTGACCCCCTCCTTACCAATTTACTCAGAAGTGAGTTAATACCACAATTTCCTAAATAGACATATGAGTAATGTGTAGGCAACATCTTGATATTTTTTCCGATCCAGGAAAATGATTGTGAAAAGTGATGGAACAACTGAGAGAAAGATACTCTAATATTAGTTTCTTTCAGAGAAAGAATGTGCTTTCAGACAAGAAATGCTGGCATTAGTCTCTGCTTCCAAGAGCAAGTAGAAGAAAGAGAACATGGAAAGGGAACCCTTCAGTGGGAGCTGGGAAAGATATCTCCATCTCTGTGACTAAACATGATCACTTTTTCCATGACAGCCTGATTTGGCATCTTCACGAAACCCACAAGATTAGACATTTATTTTCGTTTAGGAAATAGAAAGAAATCTAGACTCATAACCAAATTCCATAAGTAGAGGAAGCATTGTCAAATCTGTTTTGGATCAAGATTAACTTGCATCCCATGGAATTCAAGTATTAATACATCTGCATCCAACCCCTGATTTAATGACGGCATTAAAATTAAATAAAATGTACCAGATTGGCCTATTGCTTAGGCAATTGGTTTAGCATCAGTTCCAAAACCAGCCAGCCAATTATGAATTATTACAAGCCTTTCTTATATCCCACATGGAAATAGTTTGACATTTTCCACACCAGGATTAAAAGATACAACATACACTATAAGTGTATGATTATATTGTTGAAATAAGTGCTATTTAGCAGTTCATCAGTTTTGTTAAGTGAATTCCATGTGCAAGTTTTGTTTCTGACCAAGGATACATTATTATGAAAATAATGGCAGTGAAGGTTTGCTATTCCAATTAAGTACAATAGAATAAAAGTGGAAATATAGCGCCTATTTTACTTCAAATTGTTAAGGTATGTTTCATATCCAATATATTTAAACCATCTTTGGTAAAAGAGCTAACATTAAGACTCCAGTAAAGAGTTTTAGCCAACATGCAATGAACTGGAGAATTCAACATAGCATCTATATCATTTTGCATGATAAATCAAGTGAGGGAATCATTTCTTCCATTCTGCATGAGTGAGGAATCATGAGCTGAGGTGGTGCAGTGGTTAGAGTGCTGTACTGCAGCTTTTTCAGCTGACTGCTAGTTCAGCAGATCAGCAGAGCAAATCTCATCGGCTCAAGGTTGACTCAGCCTTCCATCTTTCCGAGGTGGGTAAAATGAGGACCCAGATTGTTGGGGGCAATATGCTATTTAGTATACTGTTGATTGTTGTAGCCACCAGAGTGGGCGGCATAGAAATATGATTAATTAAAAAAAATACATTAGTTCTTGTTACTCTGAATGTTTCCCATCTCTTCTTAGAAATATCTGAAGACTCTTAGTATTTAATTTATAGCTCTTTTATCTTAATTTAAACCAGATTTTTTTAGTTTTAATATTTTGGATGAGCAATGAGTGGCGTGGTGGTATGAAGATGGTCATCTCCCACTCAGAGAGTTGAGAGTTCAATCCTAGGCAGCAGCAGATGTTTCTCTATCAGGGCGCAGAGACAAAATATCTGCTATGAACTCTGCATAGGCATCAGGAAGGGTACTCACCCAATAAATGCTCAGCTACATTCCAAATAAAGGGATTAAAGAGTTGTAAAAAGGAAAAAAAATCTGGAGTCAAAGCCACATTTGAGTGTTGCATAATTAAAACTAGTTCTACTTAAAACATAACCAAAAAAAGAAACCAAAAAGAAAATCAGATAATGGAAGAAAACATCACAATTAAAACTAACAAACACATCAAATGTATACATTACCAACCTACGCCAGGGCTTGAGGAAAAGCCAGTTTTTTTTTTTAAAAAGAACATTTAAAGGCTTGCAAAATAAGGATGATATAAGTCTCCAGGAATTCTATTCTATAGGACAAGTCTTGCAACAGAGAAAATGTGCCTCCTGGGTCCATTTGGATATAAAGCCTGCTCACTAAGTCATATCTTACAAGGAGGACAGAAATCACAGGATAGCAAGTTTAGATATCAAGGCTCTATGCCATGAAGGGCTTTATAGATGCTGACCAGCTACTTGAATTGCACCTGAAGATCTGCTGGTAACCAATAAGCATGTGTAGCAGAGATATTACAGGCATATACTTAGATGTGCCTGTAATTGATTTGACTACTGCATACTGGACCAGCTATAGTTCCAAATGTTTCAATGTAAAGTCCATTAGAGTAAATTACATGTGAGGTGACCATGAGAAAGAACTACTGGTCCAGGAAAGGGCACAATTGGCACATCATAGAAGTCTATGCAAAGGCCATCTGGCCTTAAGTGCAATCCCATTAAGAACTAAAGATGGAAAATTTCCAGGAATACAACAGCTACTGTTATTTTTATGTTAGAGCCAGTCTTCCACATTAGACCCAAACCGCCTCTAGGCAGTATAACATGATTTCAACTGAAGCACTATCTATTTCTATATAACTAGCTGGCCTCCTAAATTAAGGATATTCTGCTTCCTTTCGGGGATTTATTTAGCATTTATGAGATTCCAATAGTTAAACAGAGTTTAACTGTTTATTGTATGAGAAGACATACAATAAGGATCCCACCACCTGTAAGCAGAAAGAAGATGGCCAGCCAACTGAGCTCTTATGTGAGCTGCAGAAGAAATCAATCTGCCTAGGTCCTCATGAAGGATCTCCCAAGCTGGGTAGTTCTGTGTCTGGTGTCTGTGAGGAATCCTTTTTCAGACTGTTCATCTGACCAAAAGAGAAAAATGATGAAGGCAAGCTCCTTTCATTCTGCTGGCTGTTCCAGCAAAAACCCTGCTTACAAATTATTAACAGAACCTAGAAATAGAAGGGATGTGTTCTCTTAAAGCTTTTCATTTCCTCCCACTTTCGCCCACAGATGAGAGATGCCAGTGATGTGGGAAAGTTGTTTTCATATCATTGGTTTTTACAACCACTTTCCAGATGGCCAATGGATGAGAGAGATCAATACTAAGGAAAAGATATGAGGTGAAAAAGCAGTGGCATGAAAGAACCAACTGTGGAACTATAGAAGGAGAAAGCTCAGATGATTTCAAGTTGGGCAATGTTGAAGATACATAGTCATAGACACCCCCTAAACTAAATATCCTCTAGATCACGTAATTTTAATAAAATGTAAATGATCCTGAAATCACCCAACTTGGAAACACTTTGACTAGCAATAAAGAGCCTGCATTTTTCAACTGTGACCTATAGTGATTCAAAGCCATTGCAATTGTTTTACAAGGTGAATCAGATGGGATCCATGCTTCAGTGAATTTAATCAGATTTTGGGGTCCTTGGTAATCTCTGAGCTTGGAGGTTTTATTGCAGACGTTTCATTACCCAAACTAGGTAACCAGTGCTAGTGCTAAAACATCTGGGGGAAAAAAAAACCACCAACCAAGCTCAGAGAGCACCAAGGACCCCTCATTTCAACCTGAGTTACAAATATTCTCCTTTGTGGATTAATCAGATTACCTTTATGACCAGAACTGGTTCATTGAAATGAATTAATAACTTATTGGACAAATTTAATTTTGTGATTGTAAGCCTGGTGAAAAGGGGACTTTTATTTTTTTTTATTTTTTTAATAACACTGCTGCTTTACCTTGAAGTGTGATTTGGCAATTTGCAAATGTTTTAAGGTTCTGTTGAATAAATTGAAAAGTGGATAATAATTCTTAGCTTCTTTTGCCAAAAGTTATTAACTGCATCTTAGACCATTATTCATAATCAGAAACGTACCAATTTCTTAAGAAGATAACATAGAAAAGATACCATGGAAAAGAAAGTACACAGAATCAACAAGGCAATACATGGTAGACTAAGGCACATTATTTTCAGCCACTTCACCAGGCGCCTCTTGTTATAAGAACATTACATCTTCAATAATTAGCACACATTTTTATTAACTTGTGTTGTTTTCTTCTATGGATGTATCTATCTACTCAGACCTTTCAGAAGTGATTCTTGGAGCACTCCAGATTCTTGGAGCCCTCTGGTATAAACCGTAAGTACTGTGTGCTACTCACAGCTTTACCATACAAGTCTCTGACTTAACCAGTGTCTGTTACCATCACTATCTTCATAATCACAAGGCTTTGCTGAGTTTGTAAAAGGAACACTTTTTAAGCAGAATAGGTAGAGGTTATGTCTCATTAAACTGCTTCAATAATTCATTGTGGTAAATTCAATATGTCCTTCAAACAATTCTCCTTTTCTAAAGCATATTACTTTGGATATAGCAATTTCAGCCAATCCACTTTAATTTATACTTTCTAGCTTTGTGAGAAGGAGTTTCACATAAAATTGCTTCCCATTTGAAAATAGCCTATGTTTTGTCAGTTGCTCAAGCAGCCTCAACACACAGCATGCCATTTGTATTAATTAGGGCACCATGTGGATAACCATGCTTCACCAGGTAGTATTTGCTAGCTTCCTTCATTACAAAAGAATTTAGGCTGATTCCAACATGATAGTGAACAAAAACTCAAGATGTCAAACCTTTTCTGAAAGGGATCATAGTCCTTGATTTATATATCTACTATATACATCCACAGTCCTCCAGATGTGATTATATCTCACAGAAGTCCCATTTAGTATACTTTCAGGAAAAGTCTGGAATTAGAGTCCCAAAATATCTCTAGGATTCTGGATTCTAGAAGGCACATATATGAAGAATCCCTTTCACTAGCATGAATGTCAGTATACTTTCTGTGTAATCCTTATTGCACAGTAATATTTTTCAGTAAATATCACATTATACTGTCATCTTTGACATAGTTATCAGATTGTACATGAAGGGCTATTTGTTTAAATAATGTAAAAATTAAAGATCCTGATGCCATTTTGTTCACCACTTACCATCTACTAAACATTTAGTTTTCAGGTTTGTATAGTTTCCACGCTACATTTGTTTCAGAAGTTGTTAAAAACATGGGGTTAGGGAGGGTGCTGAGACTTTCTTAGTTTTCTGTTGATTTGGGGTACGTTCGATTTTTTTTGTTCTTCCACATATTTTTGTTTGTTCTTTATGTGAGTATTGCAAGCCAACCAGGATGTTTTGGAAGATGGGTAGTTTTGCAGATCTAATCATCCATCCATCCATCCATCCATCCATCCATCCATCCATCCATCCATCGTAAGTTTTTTTTAAAAAACACAACAAATGATTCTTTTAAAAGAGAGATTCAGCTTATATCAGAAGACAATGTAGATGTCATGAAGAATGGCCTTGAAATACAGTGGGAAGGTTCACTACCAGGGCAATATCAGGGAAGCATGGCTTAATCCCATTCCAAGAAACTTGAGAAAACGTATCAGAATGGTGTCTCTGTAATTCTCACAAAATTAAAGGGAAAGAGGAAGAAGGGAGGACATTCAGACTTGTATGATTCTGTTAGTATAGCAGTTTCAATACAATTAGTCTTGAAGTGTATGGCATTGGTTTCTTAATCTGCTTTAACCTAAAGGTCTCAACCTGTTTCAATGTATATTTATTGGATTGGATTTTATTTCTAGAGTCTAGAATTTGTGCATTATTCTCCCCCCCTCCTCCATTATTTTGCTTCTTTGTTGTGGGCTCTAAGGTATTTGGGTCTTGTCCTCCAATAAAATAAGCTCCCGAAAATATGCCCCTCAGCTCAATCTACCTCTTGGGTAGTTGTGGAGAAAAATACTAGGGAATGCTATGTGTGCAGCCTTGAACTTCTGAATAAAACAAACTTACATAAATAATATGATAACATTACAATGGATTAAATAGCTCCTTTGGATAGGTATATACCCTATATATCCTTTATTTTGCAAGAAATATAAAGCTTCATAAAGCAATGTTTCCAATTTTATCAAAATTGATATACATCTTATAAAATGTAACTTTTCTATTTGGGGATAAAATATGATTCATAATGTTAGCAATTTCTTAAGTGTGGCACCTACATGAAAAACGTAAGACAGATTGAGCTAAATTTTCCAATAAAATTGAAATAATAAAAGAAAAATAAAAGTGGTATTTGTACAGAATTATGGTATTTTTAATAAGATGATTCAAATTTTGTGAGGGAAACTTTGTTCCATTTTTTTAATGACTTCCCATTATAGTTAAATGCTGTGGGATTCTCAGGCGGGCCACTATCTGAGTACTAAATATTTAATTTCTGAAATAAGCAGCTCTGGAGCTGCATGTGGCTATTTCATCCCTCTGCTGCAGCTCCCTGTTGCTGGTCAGCTCCATAATTGATAGGGCTTTCGGTTAGGGCAGGTAGAGGAAAAAGGATGCCAAGTTAGGAGGAGACTCTATGGTGGGGGAACTGGACTTCTGGTCGGCTCCAGAATTGAATGGAGGGCTTCCGGTTAGAACTTTTGTGGCTCTTTGAGTGTTTAAGGTTGCTGTCCCCTGAGCTACATATAACAATCCATCTTCCAGTTTGAAGACTTTTCCACCCTTTTGACGGTAGACTTATCAGTGAACAAATTAAGTATTCCTTTATCGCCATAATGAATGGCATACCTCCTTTGGAGTTCACGAGATCAAGCTCAAGACCAGGAACACAGCACAGCAACATGAAGTCAGAATAGGACAAACTCAAGACTGTCTACTGTGCCTGAAGAATCCAGAATTAGCCAAGTATGATACACCCATGCAGGTATTTATTATCCTCTGCTCTGCCCCATATAGATACATTTATTATGGACTTAATCAGGTGCCAAATTAAAATCAGAGTATCAATATTAACAACACTACCTGGATTTTACCTGTGAGGCAAAAATGCCATTCATCCACACATGCTCAAATGTGACTTCAGAAACAATTCGAAGAAATCTACAAGGCTGCCCACAATACATGGCAGAAGTTTGCCAGCTTAATTATTTAAGCATGGTTGGAGCACATTAATATTTAGATGAGAGATCACTAGTCTCTCACAATCTATCCCAGATCTGTTAGATAGCCTGGAAAATAGAAAAAAGTCTAAGAAGACAGCAATGCCAAATCATCATTTTTCCTATTCAAAATGATTACACACATCTTAAATCTATATTGTATGGTTGCTAATAAAGTCACATGGGCTTGCCACTGAAGCCACTAGCAGTTACGTGCAAATTTAAACTTTCAAGTTTCAATAGTGCTAGAATCATATTAAGATTCAATCAGTTCTGGGTATATTCAAGTTTAAATTTAAATTGCCCAAAGAAAAATATAGTCTTCTTAATTCAGGATAGAAGAAAAAATGATGAAGATATCTTGATATTTATTGTACAGAACTTTGTTTACAAGAAGCATCTTATAAACTCAATATCTTATAGTCTCAAAATCTTCTTTGGTGAATAAAAAATATCAGGGTTGAGATATTAGGAAAAGCCTTGACTGATGTCAATCTCATATCATATATATTGGATAACAAATATGGGTGTTGGAATATACGTAACAGGATATTTAAACCTAATTGTTTGATATTTTATAATGAAATTAAATAGGGCTATTCTAATTCTTTATACAACTTGGACTTTATTTTACATACTGCAAAAAACAAAAAGCAAAACTGCTTAATGAGTTCTTTTTTCTGAACCCTTTAATGATTATATAGGGCAGAGACGTAAGATCCATGTTACTGAACTACACTTTTCAATATTTCTCACTGTTACTTGTGTTGGTTGGGTGCCATAAGTTAAGCAGAATAAGGCTTTTCAAACCTTAGAGTTCCATAAGAACTTGCTGGGTTCTATGACAGAATATGGAAGAAGGAAAAAGAAGAGAGAAGAAAGGGAAAAAAATCACTTGAAAGCAGCCATTGTTCCATCACTAGCATTTTACCCCTTGAGCAAGGCTTCTGATAATAATAACATTATTATTACATGAAACATTTTCCTATCCCAGGACCTTGGGAAGAACTAGAGAAGTGGATGAAAATGCCAAATCCAGTCTAAACATGTGGCTGACTGAGCAACCAACCATAATAATATCAGTAAATAAAAAATAGAATGACTGTGGCAAAAGGCAGCAAAGTTATACCAATAGTAATAAATGCCCTGGATGCAATGCC